>OX383264.1:1125476-1725476 GCA_947522985.1 Lithophane socia
GGTGACGTTAGACTCTCGCTTATCTGCAGCAAAGCTCGCGTGTCACCCCTTAAGCCTGTCTCAATTCCCCGTTTAGAGCTCCAAGGTGCTCTGATGGCTGCACGTCTTGCTACGTATATATGCGAAGCCCACCGACTCAAACCGACGAGACGCGTTTTCTGGTGTGACTCAATGACGACCTTAGGTTGGCTTCGCAGTGACGCTCGCACTCTTAAGCCATTTGTTTCTCATAGAGTAGGTGAGATACTGGAGGTCACGGACATCGGTGAGTGGCGTTGGATTCCGAGTGATTCAAACGTGGCAGATGATGCAACTCGGGTCAAACGATTACTGTTAACTCCAGAATCTCGCTGGATTTCAGGTCCTGCCTTTCTGCTCTCCTCGGACTGGCCCACTGAACCCGTGATCGATGTCAGTGGACTAGGCCGTGAAGAATTCAAACATCATGTTCATCTCATCACTGATACTGACTTGCCCGCGCCAATCTCCGCGGATCCGCTGCGTTTCAGCTCCTGGCTGAGAATGGTGCGAGCAACAGCAAAAGCGCATCAATTTATTTCATTAATGCGTATGCGTAGTCTGCAAAGACGAGGCGTTGACGCCAATTTAACTCTTCTTGAAGGAAGTTTATGCTCATTTATTCCCTCTTGCACATCCTCTCCAAATAATCTCAACCTAGCAAAGAGAATAACAGCAAAAGATTTACGCCTGGCCGAAACCCACATCTTACGCCAGTCTCAGCTCGATTCTTTTAAAGAAGATTTCTTGCGGATTAAGAACCAACAACCGTTGCCTCGCAATAGCCGCCTGTTCAAGTTGTCGCCATTTATAGATGATTTTTTTTTTTTTTCCACTAGGTAGCGATCTCTAGACTGGGTTGTATCGTCACCCCCCAATCATGCGAAATCTACTGTGCGACTAGTCAAGAAATGGACGCGCAATAGCGAATGAATATTCATCGTTGAAGAGCAACTTGCAGTTCTTGGTAGTAACAGCGAACCCAGAGATCTCGTTCTTTGCGAACAAGGCGACTAAAACGCCCCGACCAATCTGTATTCTGGTGAAGTCTAGTGTTTTTATTGCTTCGCTTGTTAAGGTCTTTTCTTCGGCACTAAGATATGTGACTAAAAATCGATAGGCTTCTATCCCAGTCATCCTTCCCGCATCAGGGTGCTCTGAAGCACATGAGGGAGTGACTGAGATTGGATGACCTTTCAAAGAGGAAGAGGCTTTTTCACCCAGCATCGCGCAAAGCATTTCATCGTCAGGGATGATGGAAGAGACCGACTCTGGAGGACCTGAAATGGTAGGTTGTTTCGTAACGTCGGTAGTTTTTTTCGGGGTTTCATTCTTCTTGGATTGGAGTGACTTTTCGTTCTTTGCCATTTTTCCCTCAGTTGGAGGGGAAGACGATGACGTCGCTGTTTCTTTCTTTGGCTTGGAAGTCCCTACTCCGGGAAGCGTGGTGCTCTTCTTTTCCCTTTTAATGGTACTGTCGAGAATGGGAAAGTGCTTTCGTAGTAAATCGGTCTCTTTTTCCCCTTGAGACAGGGTGGAGAGCGCGATAGTTTGTATCTTAAAGAAGCGCAGAACCGCTTCAGATTCTGGTACGATTGTTTGGCGCGTGGTGACGAGCGTTGCTCGATTTACGGTCCCCAAATATACTACCTGATCTTTATCTACGTTATACCCACATCGAGTCTTATCGATGGGGATGATGCTATGCTCTCCCACTCCGACATAGAAGTTTCCTTTCGCTTTGTCGGTTACTCCTGCCAAGACATCAACTTGGCCAACTGAGTCTTCCTCGCTTCCTTCATTATGGTACGTTGTTACCATGAAACATTTGCGCGTTTTGTCATGAACATAAAGCGATCGAGTCACCCACGTTTTCGGTTGTTGCTTCTTCGGAATGATCTTTGTAGCCATCGCGAATCAAAGAAAAGAATCCTCGCACAGATACTGCCCGCACTATACTGCTCGTAGAAAAATTTATAGATGATGACAATCAGTTGCGAATGGCAAGCCGCATTGTTGCTGCCTCAGCCATTACAGACAACACTAAGCGTCCGCTCATTCTGCATGGAAAGCACCCTGCAGTTCGTCTTTTGATCCACAAATATCACCAGAAAGCCGCGCATTCACACCTAGATTTGGTAATGAACGAGCTTCATCAACATTACTGGATTATTGGACTCAGAAACGCTGTCCGATTCGTGGCTCGTACCTGTCAGCTGTGCAAATTGCGCCGTGCTAGACCGTTTCAACCACCTATGGGAAATCTGCCAGAAGCTCGCCTAGCTCATCATCAAAGGGCCTTCTCATTCACCGGTCTAGATTATTTTGGACCCATTCATGTCACGGTTGGCAGAAGCAAGCAGAAGCGCTACGTGGCCCTATTTACATGCTTGGTCGTCCGCGCCGTACATCTGGATGTGGTGCATAGCTTATCGACTGACTCGGCGATCATGTGTCTACGCCGCTTCGTTTCGCTCCGTGGAACCCCTGTGGAGATTTGGTCCGACAACGGCACTGCCTTTGTTGGGGCCAGCCGAGAACTGCGAGAGTTGTACGGTGATGCAGTTCAAGATTACGCCGCCAACGAGTCCATAAACTGGCGTTTCATTCCCCCCTCAGCACCATTTATGGGTGGAGCTTGGGAGCGCCTTGTCCGAAGCGTCAAGGGAGCGCTGAAAGTGTCTCTACATGAGCGGAATCCCTCTGATGAGGTACTCAGGACCCTGCTGGCTGAAGCTGAAGCCTTGGTAAATTCGCGGCCATTAACGACGGTTTCATTCGATGCCGATGCCGAAGAAGCTCTAACCCCAGCTCACTTTCTTCTAAACGGATCACCAGGGCGTTCCATCCCAGCCACGCTTCAGGAGTCGGACCTCTCGAGCAGAAGTCATTGGCGGAGGGCACTCAAACTAGCCGATCATTTCTGGCAGCGGTGGGTCCGAGAATACCTGCCTTCTTTGTCACCCAGAAGGGGTGGAGGCACCGCACCTTCAATTGCTGTAGGAGACGTGGTCGTGATTTGGGACATGTAAGAACAATCAAAATCATTCCAACATAAGATTTGTAACAAAGAAACAAACACGAAAGATTACCTTGAGACGCGCTAGTTACTTAGTGACCCGCCCTCCTAGAACAAACTATGGAAGACGAAATTTGGAATATGAGGGTGTTACAATTTATAATAAATTACCATCAGTAATAAAAGAAGAACAGAGTTATGCCCGGTTCAAAAAGCTAGTAAGAACTCACACAATTAATACATACACATAAGAGAACAAAAGAAAAAAAAAAAAAAAAAATACAGCGGTGTATATGTGTATATATATATATATTAACATAAATAACATACACACATTGGGATATAGATTAACTATACATACCTCTAAATTAAGAATACACATTAGTAATACCTTAAATTAAACAAAACCAAATAAAATCCAATGGCCAAAATGGTTTATAAACTATGTATGTACCCAAAATGTATACTTAAATAGAACATTCAACTAAAAATAAAATAGCCTTATAAAAATAAACTTGCTAACAGATTATGCCATCAATGCCACATCTAGTAAAAATCAACTTCATACATCCATGTTTGTTTACCTATAACTCGTAACGATCAAGTTTATGTTAATTATCTGTTTACCCACTTTTTTTTCTTTTCTTTGTTTTTTGTTATTTTATTATCGTACATCTGTGCGCACTAAATTATTAATCTTAGTTTTAAATATTGTTTCTCAGTAAGTGAATTATGTATGCAATTCTTTATGAGAAATAAAGTTGTTCTAACCTTAACTGTCGGTGAAATTTGTTCAAAGGTTCGTCAGTGATTTGTACTTCTAGAATAGGGTTTTCAGTGCTGGTATGTGCAGTGGCTGTCGTGGAGCCTGTTCGTGACGGTGGTCGCTCTGATGGGTTAGCTAACATTGACTCGGTCTCCTCATTGTTAATTTCCACTCGGGATAAAGCGTCGGCATTGGTGTTATATCTTCCCTTTTTGTAAACTATAGTGTAGTCGTATTCGCTTAGTTTTAGGCGCCATCTAGTCAGTCTTGAGTTAGGCTCCTTAAGGTTCATTATCCACTGTAGTGGTTTGTGGTCTGTGAATATTTTAAATTTACGACCAAATAAGTAAGGCCTGAAGTACTTTGTAGCCCATACTATAGCTAAAAGCTCCTTCTCGATAGTACTATAATTGGTTTCACTATCGTTCAAAGTTCTTGAGGCGTAACAGATAGGTTTATCTGAGCCAATGGTACCTTGTGAGAGTATAGCGCCGATAGCTACGTTAGAGGCGTCAGTGGTTAATATAAACTCTCTAGTAAAGTCGGGGTACTGTAAGATTGGGTCATTTGTAAGTAAAGTCTTACATCTGTTAAAACAGTCAATGTAGTCGGTGTCAAAAGTAATTTTGTTAGTCTTTTTAAGGCATTTAGTCATAGGCTTGGTAACGCGGGCAAAGTCCGGGATAAATTTCCTGTAATAACCTAATAATCCGAGAAACTGTTTTATTTCTTTCGTGGTTTTAGGTAATGGGTATTTTTCTATAGCCGCTATTTTATCAGGATTAGGTTTAACACCTTCTCCACTAATTACATGACCTAAGAATACCGTTTCCAACTTTAAAAATTCGGACTTATCCATTTGAATCTTAAAGTTGGATTCCTGTAATCTACTGAATACTTTTTCTAAGTTAATCATGTGTTCTTGCAATGACGTACTAAAGATGATGACGTCATCGAGATACACAAGGCAGATGTCATTTTGTAATCCTCTGAGTACATTATCCATCACTCTTTGGAAGGTAGATGGTGAGTTCTTTAAACCCATGGGCATGCGCAAAAATTCAAAGTGCCCATGCTCTACGTTAAAGGCTGTCTTCGGTATGTCGTCAGCGTGCATCTCACATTGATAAAATCCAGATGCTAGATCTAGAGTAGTAAAGTACTGGCATTTACCAAGCTTGTCAAGTATGTCAGTTATGTTAGGTATCGGGTATTTGTCGTCTATGGTCTTGTCATTTACTTTACGAAAGTCAACTACTATTCTCCACTTCTGTTTGCCTGATGCGTCTGCCTTCTTAGGAACTACCCAAATGGGTGAGCTCCAAGCTGATTCAGAAGGTCTTATGATACCTTGGTCTAGCATCTTAGTAATTTGGTCTCTAACTTCTTGTCGGTGAACAAATGGGTAGCGGTAACTTTTCGTATAAACTGGAAGTTCGTCGGTCGTCTTGATATGGTGCTTTATTTTATTTGTAAAAGTCAAAGGTTCTCCCTCTACATAGAATACGTCAGCAAAACGACTGCATAAAGTCTCTAAGTTAGTTTTTTCTTCAATATTTAAATGATCTGTACGAAGTCGAGATAAAACTTCTTTAACGCGCCTAGGATCTTGTTTAGTGCTAGTGCACTCATTATTAAATATCTCCGCTTGTAAAGGGCGTTCAAATGTAACGAGTGAGTCATAATCGGTCGGGTTTTCAATTTCAACGATGCCCGTACAGTCGGTTACGCGAGTAATGCATTCATGTATAATGCAATTACTGTGTATTTGCTGAGCTATGGAAACGTCACCGTCTGGGCTATAGATAGGAATATTTAATAGTTTTGATGAGTTCGCGGGAATGGTTTCCTGATAACTGGACCTTTTACATTGATAAAACCGAATAGGTATTGTTGTAAAATCTGTAATTAAATAGTTATTTTTAAGATCAATCTGTGCTCCGTCAAGTAAATCTAGGCCTATTAGTCCGTCAAAGTAATTATGAAACTTATAAATGAAAAACTTAACATTCGTAGGGTTATTAAATTCAGGAAAATTCGGAACAGTAATTGAATGGTTGTGTGTGCTAGTTACACGGGCATTTGTTACTTCAAAGGGGTCAAAATTCAAAGGTATGTGCGAAAAGTATTGCTCGACTGCCTCAGGACTAATAAAAGACTGGTTAGCCCCGGTATCTACTAATAACTTAAGTGGTGGGTCCGATATCTGAATGTAACGTAATTCCCTTTTAGATTGTATATTTAACTCTATTTTAACCCTTTTTGATCCTTTTCCTTGAGAAAATCCGGATTAGCACCAGAGGTAGGCTTTGGTGCTTCTAAGCAATTCGCGTTGTTAGTACTCTGTGGCTGTGTGTCATCTTGTACATATAAAATATTCTCAGGCTCGGTTTGATTGTAGTAATTGAAGTCGGGATAGTCGTAGTAACAGGAATAGTCAGGCTGTTCATAGTAATAGTCGGGGTAATAATAAGCGTTTTCAGGGTCTGTCATCTCGTTAAAATTCATTTCTCGTGTCTTGAAGTAATTACTAGGTGGTGGGTTCCCTGATCTTTGCCAATTATTTCCTGGTAACCCTATTGGTTTCTGTACGAAGTGACTAACGCCGCTCATTGGTTTCGGACCTGTATATTGCGCTGACGGATTTGCGTTCGGTAATCTAAATATATTACTCTGGGGATGGTAGTTTGGCGGGGGTGCACGAAACATTTGGTGGGTTCGACTAACCATGTTAGGGGCACGATGAGGTACCTGATTATGCTGGAAGGGTGGCCTCCATTGCTGCTGCTGCTGCAGCGGCGTGGGCATAGGCTTATGCCAGCTCGTGCCTACATTCGCAAAGCTAAAAGGTCTGGGCGTGGTCATAAGGGCCGCTGGTGGCATTCTATGGGTTAAATGCGCTTGTTGTGTCGGGTTACGTTGCTCAGGAATACTTTCGTTGCGTTGCTGTAGGTACATGACATTTAATTCCTGCTGTACATACAAATTCCAGAGCCTTTTCTATAGTTTCGGGTCTCATACATCGAATACGGGACCCTAAAGGTTCTTTAAGACCTCTGACATAAGACTGTAACGTCAGTTTTCTATAAAGGTCGCGTTTTGCTTCGATAGTAGTAGCTATATTTTCATGCAGAGTGACATAAGTCATTATAGTACTAAAAAGGGTCTGGCATTTGTCATAATATTCCTGCGGAGTGCTGTTTCCTTGGGCTAGTAAGGACATGTCATTATAAAGGGCGGTCTCGTCCCTTTGATCGGAAAAGTTGTTAATTAAAGCGTCACGGATCCCTTGCCAATTTTCAGGTATACCATTGGAATTTATAGTTGTAGCTGCAGATCCCGTAATTTTATTTAAGATACCGTTTATTATACATAGGTTAGTGAACTCGTAGCTCGGGTCATCTCTGACGTATTGTATTACGAGCTGATCACATATTTTAATGAAACGTGTTAGAACATTCGGATTTCCATCAAAGTCTGGCAATGGGCGTAAGGCCCTAAAGATAGTATCGGGGTTCAATTCCATTTCGTCACTACTAAATAATGTGTCTAAACCTAAACTATCTGAATCTATAAACCTATTTAAATCTACTTCCCTAGTCCTATTTATCTGTCTGGAAGAGACAGATCTCGTCCTAGTTTTCCTTGGATGAAAAATCTTGAATTAATATTATATAAGGGGTTAAAAGAAAGGAGTCGGGAGCAACACTCAAAGAAAGTTTCAAGCACTTACATATACATGGTTTTCCTTGGTGTATCGATGGCTGGATACGTCCTCAGCTGCGTCTTCTTATGTTCGGATATTCGATGAGGTACTTGGAAATACCGACAGCGACTATCGGAGTCAGCAGATAAACGATTTTTGGAAATCTATACCGCGCCGCGCACTGCCTCGAATATCCTACCGACTGCGCCAATTACGAAGGTGGCAACCGGAGGACTTAAAAAAAACCAAAATTATTTATAAAGGTTTTAATTAAGATAAAAATTACAATTTAACTTATATTAGTTTTTAGGTCTATATTCGGACGATGCTAGTACCGAAGTGTGTTACCAAAAATATTCTGTAATATTACGATACAATAAGTATGCTAACCGTGGATGCGGCATCAGCGGATTTGGAAGTAGGTGGCCACTCGGCGGCACGAGGCGTCCGTTCGCTGAGTCAGCAGGTGGCGTGTTGGAATTTTGTGTGGAAACATCCGTTTGACGTAATTACCATATCATGTCGCTATTCAGCTGATTTGGTGTAGGCAGGGCACGTAACAAGCTAGATGTATTTAAATAGGAATTACTTAATATTATACTCTTATACAAATATATTACTGTGGTAAACAGTATTTTTTGATAAATAAAATCCGAGTAGTTTTTAAGAAAACGACTACCTACCCGTATATTAACATAATACTTAATATTCTTCAATCGCTGTCAGTTTTTATAAAATTACCGCCTCAAACATTCTAAACAATGACCCACTGTCATGTTTCCATGTACTAACTCCATTTGGATATCTTGTATGAACTCATCATTGAGTACATATTTCTTCTTTCTTATTTTCTTTTTATTTGTAATCATATTATTAGAAACTCTATAATATGCCGGATCCTTGACCAAGGTTTTAAAAAAATGTATAATGTTAGGATTTTTTTTTCCAATTGTATGGTTTAATTTATGATGCCATGATTCTAAAGCGTTTGTTGTTCGATGCTGTTCACCGTATACACACCATACTTTAATGAACTCGTCTATCATCCACTGCTTTTTCATATATGCTCTAAATTTTTTAATGTCATCTTCTTGTGTATTCTTGCGAGTAATATATTTCCAGCCATTTAAAATTTCATTCGGCGGCAATAGTGGCAATACGGCGCTTAATGCCACTTCTCTTATCTTGTTTTCATCATTAGATTTAGTTATCCCGAGCTTACGACCCTTCTCCCAAATGGAATGATTAAAATGATAATAGCATCCGGATATAATTACAGACGGAAACACAGTCGTTAAAGCTTTCATTGCAGCTCTTTCATAATCAGTTTTATATTTCTTTGGATCCCAGCCAGGTATTTGGGATTTAATCATGGAAAATAAAATGATGTATGATTCCATCTTCTTGTCACTCATAAGTGCGTAGACAAGCGGCACTATGTTCGTGTGGTTCACAGTACTTCCCAAATCTCCGTGAATGCTATAAAGTTGAATAAAGGGCGAGGGGCAGCTTTTAAAGGTTCCATCGCTATAAAAATCATGTACTTCATTCATAACCTTTTTTGCCTCTTTGATGCAAAAAGCTATAATACGGTTGTCACCATCAGAATAATCAGCCAATACAAAATTATTAAATTCCGGAGGAATTTGAACATTGATTCCTTGTTTAGATTTAAGGTGTGTTACTCCGGCTGCTGCATTTCTGAATCTATATAGAGATGATTTAATACTTTCAAAGCTCGGTAGCTCCTACTTTGCATACTAAGTCCAATCCTGAAGTTTGAAAGGACCCGACCATATCATTGTAACATTGTGGTACCGCTGGGTAATTTTCTTTTGTTAGTTGTTGTTTACAGCCGTAAAGTCGCTCATCTACTTCATTTTTTAAAAAGTCAGGTGTACATGAGTGTGCAGTTTCATGAAGGACATTGTTATCCTAAAATAATAAAAAATATAAGTAATCGTAGCGTACATTAAACAAATAAAATAAAGTTTATTAAAATAATTCATTACAAATTAACGTTCACAATAAGTGACAAACGTGCACAAAATGGCCGCCTGTTTCTCTTTTGTGTTGGCATGAGCGTGCACAAAATGGCCGCCTGTTTCTCTTTTGTGTTGGCATGAGCGTGCACAAACGTGTTGGCATGAGCTTTATGTTAAAAGTTTTTTCATATAAATAATAATAATAAATGAAAGCCGAACACTTACTTTTATCTTTATAATTCCTTTACACTTGTATTTTCGTTTGATGCATTCCCACACAGTTAACCCACTTTTATGTTTCCTTTTTATATGATATTGGAAACCTGCGCGAAGCAGAATAGTCCCGTGACGTCTTTTTATATAAACTAACGAAACTTCACCAGAACTGCACGACGCACTTGACCCTGACATTGTTGGGAATGCACTGGTAAGTGTTACGTCACTGGTCTACGAACCGACAACAGCATAGTGGAGGGGGTTGATCGACAGGATCGGAGCGCGGAAGTTATGGCTGATTGTAAATATATTGCAAATGTACATATTCATTACTATTTAGTTTGTGATAAGAACCTAATAATATAGTTTTAAGTAAAATAATTATATGATCTGTAATAGTTGTAGTACTGGAAACTGTACTTGTGCAGTTTTAATCTCAATAAATACAAATATTGTGATTTATAAAAATATATATCTTCCCAAGTAACGTGTAAAAGTTTTATCTAAGAAAATATAAAATATACCTATTTAAAACTTCGTTAGTGATACAATAATGAAACCCCATCACTATAATTCAGCTCTAGCATCGCCCCCACCGGAGGCGTATCACTTTATATTTCCCATCTGTCGCCACTGGTGAAAACTGGGAACTAGAAGAATGGCCATTCCCAGTTGTCGCCACTGGTGACAACTGGGAATAACCCGAATCGGCGATTTTGTCCAAAAATACACGGGTTACGTTAATGGCGATGTCTAGTACAATTAAACGTAAATAAGGAATATAGACAGGGAATGGAACAATGCGAATAAGGGTCTCCTCACAGCTTGCTCGATTCCATGCAGGTTCTTCTGCTGCTGCTTACTGCTGCACTTGTAGTTGCACACAAGACGTTCTATTGACGAATTTATTTGTTAGGTTCTTTGCAGACTAGCTGAAGTCTATGCGACCGATTATTGTGTCTATTAACGATCACTGATTCGCGACTTCCTAATCCGACCCGGCTGCGCCAGTCAAATATGAACGCGCAAAGGTATTTAAAAAAAAAAATATTTTACTTAATACAGGTTTGCTCAGCATGAGCGTTATAATGAAAGAAAACATCGAAATCTAGATTGCATTGGCTTATGTACTATTGAAAGGTTTACATGTGTGTGTCTGTGACTGGACCTCGCAGATGGCCAGTAACAGACTGTTGATTATAATATGTCTAATCGTTTCTGTCATCATTAATTTTATTATAATTGATAATTTGTTACATGAGTAAATGGCTACCTGGTACAGATGGGTGGCATGGCGTGATCTTAGTTTACTAATACAGTAGAGGGTAAGGGTTGGCTATGCATAACTAGGAACATGTCCACAATGATTTTTCACAATACATCAACCCTCTCGTGAACCTCGTTCACGACACGCATGGCTCTAGTGAGATGAGTCCTCGCCAGTAGGTTGGTTCTGGCTGCAGGCACAGCAAGCAGGGGCGGGCGCCGCCGCCTCCACACGTACCGGTCAGGCACATGGTTAAGGGGACGGCTGTTTATCATCTGTTCTACTTCGGCTACTAATGTTTGAAGTGTCTCATCTCGTGGCGCTCGTTCTTTCAATATAATCAGTGCGTCTTTCACACTTCTGATTAAACGTTCCCCAGTGAGGGCTGGCAGGTGAAATGAAAACTCAAGTTGTTGCCGTACTGTAGGTCATTGCTCCGTTTTTGAGTGTCTCCGTGTCCAGCTCTAGAACACATTTCTTCAGCTCCTCATTAGATTCTCTCAAGTTCGTACCATTGTCTGAGTACAAGTACCGTGGCCAGCCTCTTCTGGCTGCCATTCGTCTAAGAGCCATTATTAGTGCGTCTGTGGTCTGCTGGTTCACTATCTCAATGTGAATGGCTCTTACGGTGAGGCAAGTGAAGATAACACTGTACCTCTTCTCTCAACGTCTGCCATATATCATACCTAAACAGACTATGTTCTGGATAGAAGACATTACACAGAAATAACTTTCAAAAATGGATTTACTTACCCATATATATGGATTTATTCCAGATGTTAAAATATCTCAATATTTCTTGGCTGAATCAAACTGCGCACGCTATACGGATGTCGTTTCGAGACGTCGGAAAAGGGTATACATATTGTGTTTTTATTTTTTCTGCATATATGTGGTTAGCTTTGAGTACTTCAAAATTCATTTATTTGCACGAATTTAGGTTTACAACATACTATGATCTTAAAAGTATAATGACCCTTTACATTCTGCCATTACATATGGTGTCTATAATGCTTTTATTTAACAGATGGTTCAATATATACGAGAAAGATTGGCAGTTCTATGGTGTCAGTAAGCTCTCCCGATTCATGCAGCTCGTCAGGTTTCGAATGCAGGTAATCTTTCATCAGCTAAAACCTTTTAATTTAATGCACAAAAAGTGCATCAGAAGTCACTAGAATGTCGATTGTGTTAGTGTCCGTGTCCACTGATCTCGCGCGGCCCCTTCAACAAACTCGACAGTGTTTGGAATAAAACAAAGATAGAGTAAAATATAGATTTCACTTTTTATTATAAAAATGGAGAAAAAATTAATGGTCGTTACGCTTGGTAATTTTACACAAGACGTGTGTTGCCACACGTCATAAACATTTTCTTCTATGACGTGTGTTGCCAAACGTCATAACCATTTTAATATTTTTATCTTCAAATCATATTGAACAGACAGTAATACAAACGGCTCGGCTTATTATCTGTGTTTGTTATTAATTAGTTAGGTAGGTTATAAAATTATTATTCTCTTTAACGCCTTAATTATGCCTCCTCTGATAAGTCCAGTGTAGCGCTTGTTGCAAACGACCAACATTTTCGTCCCAATTACCTGCGGAAAATTGCGGAGACACTCGAGCGACTGCGGCCGACGGGGAGCGGAGAGGTGTGCGATGAAAACAAAAGTACTAGATCACAGCGGGCATGCCACGACAGAGCGCCCGAGTAGGTATGTAACTACTGCATTATACTCCATCTGATGTTTATTCTTTGCATGTCAGTACGCTCTCCGCTTCTGCATAGAGCAATCGATGGCTATGTTCGTGTACATGTGCGAGACGCCGTGTTTGTGCACGTACTGGTGCGATGACGACTGGCAGTGGGACTCCTCAGACCTGATCAACTCACCCTTCCGCTCCCCCACTGTCACCCTGTTTTACTTCAGTCTTATGATGTCGGAGGACGGACCTTACTACACCACGGATCCAGCGCAGTTTGAGGTAGGCTTTTGTATAGCTTTTGAGTTTTGGTAAGCGTTGATCACTTTAGGTGTTTATAACTTGACCGACGCTTGCCTTTTTACGTCGCTGCTAAAATAGCTGTATAGTAGAGTATGGATGGGCAAGGTTTTAATATTTGAACTTTTGAATGGATAACATAAACGTGTGCAGTCGTGGGACCGCCGTCAGGAACGAAGTTCCTTTGCACGTATGATTTAGAACAAAAACAAAATTTTCGTAGCCGTCATTGTGGATCTCCTGTCGATCAGCTTTAGCACGAAAACTATGAAAACGACACCTATGACTAAAAAAGAGAACATTTTCGCAGCCGCCATCTTGGATTTGTATTTTGATCAAATTCACACTTTCTCCTAGAAAGAAACAGGGAGTGAGTGTAAATTCACACACTCTCTCTCTCTTTCTTTGAATTAGAAGAAGACAGTCGCAAATTGTAACCTTTTTTCGCGTGACGATTTCTGCCAGTGCATTCCTACCGCTAGCCGCGAAGTTCTTAAACAACTTCGTTACAAAAAAAATATGTAGGAACGGAGAAAGGAAAGGAATACGTAAAGATCGTGACTTTCTGTAAATTCTGCCTTCCCGAAAAAGACAGTTAGGCGCGAATTAGATACAGAATACAAAGTGAACTTTACATACAGTACACAAAGTGTTTAACCTGTTTAAGACCATGCTCATGGATTTCAGATAGTAATTCAGCGTCTGTTCCGCGAGATGCTGTACCGCTGCCACTTCATTCCTCAAGTGCACCCCATGATCATGACCGGCCTGGTCTTCGATAAGGAGCTGTTCCTCACATCCATTGGTACGTTTAGTCACGGTGAAAATCGCGCGGGTTTTATTTATACAGCATGTATCTGAAACGACAGAACAACTTCAACTTTACTCACGGTAAACAGGTACAATAACGAATATGTAATCATAGAAAAATAAACATAGAAAATTATCATAGAAATCATTAGAATTTGCAATATAACTCTATTAAGGCGAATTTTTTTTAACTTTTATACAGAATAATTCTTATACTGCGAGAAAATTTTGATTTTTTGCCAGTTTTTCCATACAAAAACAGATGGCAATTTATTAAAGATATCTGACTTTAATAAAATCAGCCCTTAGTAGTAATTGATTGAAGTTATAAAACATCACGTTTCATACCAATGTAAGCTAAGACAGCATTTGTGATTTTAATGATCCACATTCTGTAAATACATGTTTATTACTGTCGAGAATCCATACTAATATTATAAATTCGAAAGTAACTCTGTCTGTCTGTCTGTCTGTCTGTCTGTATGTTACCTTTTCACGCCTAAACCACTGAACGGTTTTTGATAAAATTTGGCAAGGAGATAGATGGCATCCCGGGGAAGGACAAAGGCTACTTTTTATCGACATACCACGCGGGTGAAGCCGCGGGCGGACGTTATTTATATATATATTCTTATCATAAAACCTGATACTGAGCTGCAAATTACAAAAAGGTTAGATATTCACTATGAGATCCATTGTTTTATTACAAAAACAATATTTAGAATAGACCAACATTTGTTTCAAACTCAACGTTATCCTCAGGCCTGATGGAGCCGAACGTGGTGGATTATAGAGAGAGGCTACTAAAAGCGTACAAGAAAGCCGTCATCCCATTGATAGCTTACATGATGCAGTATGAGTGTTACAAGGAAATATACGCGCTGGACATTGAGTCGTATGTAGAGTAAGTACCTATCCATAAAAGTACTCTGTGGTAAGTATTGACACAAGAAAAGTTTTTAACAAAAATGCAGGCGGCCCATCTGATGCGCCCCCTATGGGACATCTGTAGCACTATGCTTCGCAGGTGCTTTGGTAACTCAGCAGCAGTGTTCTTGATATTTTGGTCATAACTTCCATACCTTTTCTGATAGAAAGCTGTACTATGGCTCTATTTTTTTTCCTATCCTACGCTGTCCCACTCCTGGGCAAAGGCCTCTCTCCACTCCTTCCATAATTCGCGAGCCCGCGCGTCCTCCTTTCAGTTTTGATGGAACCTATCCAGCTCGTCCCGCTATCTCCTACGTGGTCGCCTCACTGTCTCAGGGCACCAGTTCTGTGCTATTTAGGCTCACAGTTTGGCCGACGTGTCCTGCCGGACTGGGCATATTTAAGTTGGGCAGCCTTTTCAGCCACGACAGCTATCTTTGTTTTAGAGCGCAGTTTTGTGTTAAAAACACGATTGTGATCACCAGACTTATAATCATCATTGTGATTATGATTATGGTGACATTTAATGCCAGAAAAAGGCACAGTTCCTGAGAAAATCTTTAATAATTTAAATTGTTTTTTTTATGTACTTATGTTTTTGTAATGAATTTAAATATTTTAATGAATTTCCTGATTTTATAATAATATTGATATTTATGTTATTTAATTTTTAGTTATAATAGTATGATTGGTTACTCGAGGAGCTCGTGGCTAAGTAATAACAGCCGCTCGGGTCGATCCATCAGGTTAAGCTACGCTTGCCGGGGTTGGTCCATTGATGGGTGACCATTTTCACATATCGAGACTCCTCCGTGCCTCGGAAAGCACGTTAAGCGGTTGGTCCCGGCTGTCATTTGTGGATCTTTGACGGTCGTTACGAGTCGTCAGAAGCACGAAAGTCTGACAACCAGTTTAACCAAGGGGTATTGTGCAAGCCTTTTTTATGATAATTTACTTTTATATCTTTGTCTATGTTACTTTTATATGTTTGTCTATTTTTTCCTTGAGCAATACGACGTTCTCTATTGCGAGACGGCAATGTATAATTAGCTAGAGTGTACGCTACACTGTTAGTCGCTCCAAACCATTCTGGTGTATTATAAAAATTGGCGAACATACTCGCTAGAGCAATAGATTGAGGCGTCCTGTACATGTTTTCTGCAAGTAAATTAAATCCATCAAGAAAGCCTATGTAATCCTGAGATATCGCTAATTTTAAATAGCTTATCAAGCCACCCTTCAGATTCTCGGAAACGATTTTAAATGTGTCTCTCATTGAAATAACTCGTGAAAGGTCCATTCTGTTTACCATTTCGCGATGCTGACGGAAAGTCTCTATCAACATAGAAATTTGAACCATCATATCAGATTCAATAGATAACTGTCGCTGAACGCTAAACAAAGATTTGAATGATTGCGGTAAATACAAAAAGTAGAGGAATATGCTTTTCATGTTAATAGTCATTCTTAATGGAGGACCATGAATCCTATCCTCAGGGTTATTCATATGGCACACGACTCGGGTAGGTAATCTTAAACCATGCTCATAAAACGATCTAACGAACGAGGATAACCTTATTAAATACGTAGCATATCTTTCTTGAAAAGCAGATAAAAAAGATGAAAAACTCTCTTTATCAAGTGTATTAATCGTGGAACAGATGTTGAAAATTTGATGCCACATTGGAGGTAAAACTGCAGTTAGCTCTTCCGGCGATATGGCAGCATCAGCGGGGACTATGGGCCTTTCATTTCCATAGACAGGCGAATTAACCACATCCTCATATAAGCCATTATGTATACGCGTCTCTGCAACAATATTATGATTCAACCAACCTGCACCATGATTTATGTCCGTCGCGAGTGAAAGCGTATCCTGATTTACTCTGCCCTTATATGACATACCCGTTCTAGTCCCTTGAGCTTGGGTCAAATTGAAGCCGTGTATATTATCCATCATATACTCATCCAACAACTCAGCCTGATCCTCTGATATATTCGTAAACGTTCTTGAACAGGTAAACAGCAACTTACAGATGAGAACAGCCAAAACTCTTAGCTTTGGAGAAAGCGTCAACATAGAAGTTAAGTCGAAATCAAGTAAAACCTGAGAAGGGTTCAGTAAGCAAAAGAAAATTCTCTCAAAGTCACCATGCGCTTCGCTAGTTAAAGACATGGACATAAGATCTTTAATTATAGACGATCTCGAGGAACTAATATTTAAAGACGAAGCTAAATCGGAAGGTGGAATAGAGAGCTCGCCCTGCATTTGAGTAAAGGACATACATCCGACAATAGAAATGAAGTTAGACAGAGGGAAACTCTCCAAAAGACGAGGAAGTATGTTGCTTCTATGTTCTATTTTCGCTACACATGCAATATCAGGCAACGCTGGATCGCTATGCTGCAACATCAAACCTCTTCTCTTACAAAAGAGAATGAAACGTGCCTTATGATCGAGAAAGTTTCGTGAAGTCGCTAATGATCGACTATGCTCAATAATACTATTAGTGAACTCACGCCTTATATTGACCAAAAACTCTGGACAGACGACACCCATACTGACCCTCATTCCTTCTCGTCTAAGTCGGGTTTGAAATGACAGCACCTCACGCCACGCTAAATTATTCCGCGAAAAAACACTATCAGCGGCGGAAACATCTATTCCATTCGTGTTATCCTTGGGCACTTGTTCATTCGCAACGAATTCATGTGGAGGGTTTTGAACGACCTTCACCTGTGAAATATAGGCTTGAGTCACGCAATCGGTTATTGATTGAATTAATTCCATGGGTGTTGAAGCGCTACGAAATGTCGAAATGGATAAAGGAACGAGCACAAAACGGTTAGCATCAGAAATAGGTATCAGCTTGTAACAAGGAGGAAAATGCGTGACCACTTCTATCATAATACCTTAGAGCCACCCATGGCGAAAGACGTAGATTTAGGTCATTTGGCTACACATGTGCGCACGCTTGGCCTTATCTGGCAACCCGCCCGTGACGTAATTGGTTTTAACACGGGAGTCCATAAGGGTGTGTTGCCACAGAAGCTCACCAAGCGAGAGGTATTAGCCCATGTCATGCGAGTCTATGATCCTCTTGGAATCATTGCTCCAATCGTTGTTCGAGGCCGCATCTTGTTTCAAAATGCTTGGCGTAAGGGTTTGGAGTGGGATGAGAAGCTCTCTCAAGATGACACCGCTGCGTGGAGGTCCTGGTTTCAGGATTTATCCTCTGTTTCTAATTTACGAATTCCGCGTCGTTATAACTTAGGTGATTTAGAGCTAGCAAGCAGTGAACTTCATGTGTTTTCTGACGCCAGTGAGTCCGCCTTTGCCGCTGTCGCTTATTGGCGTTTTCTGTACGCTAACGGTGACGTTAGACTCTCGCTTATCTGCAGCAAAGCTCGCGTGTCACCCCTTAAGCCTGTCTCAATTCCCCGTTTAGAGCTCCAAGGTGCTCTGATGGCTGCACGTCTTGCTACGTATATATGCGAAGCCCACCGACTCAAACCGACGAGACGCGTTTTCTGGTGTGACTCAATGACGACCTTAGGTTGGCTTCGCAGTGACGCTCGCACTCTTAAGCCATTTGTTTCTCATAGAGTAGGTGAGATACTGGAGGTCACGGACATCGGTGAGTGGCGTTGGATTCCGAGTGATTCAAACGTGGCAGATGATGCAACTCGGGTCAAACGATTACTGTTAACTCCAGAATCTCGCTGGATTTCAGGTCCTGCCTTTCTGCTCTCCTCGGACTGGCCCACTGAACCCGTGATCGATGTCAGTGGACTAGGCCGTGAAGAATTCAAACATCATGTTCATCTCATCACTGATACTGACTTGCCCGCGCCAATCTCCGCGGATCCGCTGCGTTTCAGCTCCTGGCTGAGAATGGTGCGAGCAACAGCAAAAGCGCATCAATTTATTTCATTAATGCGTATGCGTAGTCTGCAAAGACGAGGCGTTGACGCCAATTTAACTCTTCTTGAAGGAAGTTTATGCTCATTTATTCCCTCTTGCACATCCTCTCCAAATAATCTCAACCTAGCAAAGAGAATAACAGCAAAAGATTTACGCCTGGCCGAAACCCACATCTTACGCCAGTCTCAGCTCGATTCTTTTAAAGAAGATTTCTTGCGGATTAAGAACCAACAACCGTTGCCTCGCAATAGCCGCCTGTTCAAGTTGTCGCCATTTATAGATGATTTTTTTTTTTTTTCCACTAGGTAGCGATCTCTAGACTGGGTTGTATCGTCACCCCCCAATCATGCGAAATCTACTGTGCGACTAGTCAAGAAATGGACGCGCAATAGCGAATGAATATTCATCGTTGAAGAGCAACTTGCAGTTCTTGGTAGTAACAGCGAACCCAGAGATCTCGTTCTTTGCGAACAAGGCGACTAAAACGCCCCGACCAATCTGTATTCTGGTGAAGTCTAGTGTTTTTATTGCTTCGCTTGTTAAGGTCTTTTCTTCGGCACTAAGATATGTGACTAAAAATCGATAGGCTTCTATCCCAGTCATCCTTCCCGCATCAGGGTGCTCTGAAGCACATGAGGGAGTGACTGAGATTGGATGACCTTTCAAAGAGGAAGAGGCTTTTTCACCCAGCATCGCGCAAAGCATTTCATCGTCAGGGATGATGGAAGAGACCGACTCTGGAGGACCTGAAATGGTAGGTTGTTTCGTAACGTCGGTAGTTTTTTTCGGGGTTTCATTCTTCTTGGATTGGAGTGACTTTTCGTTCTTTGCCATTTTTCCCTCAGTTGGAGGGGAAGACGATGACGTCGCTGTTTCTTTCTTTGGCTTGGAAGTCCCTACTCCGGGAAGCGTGGTGCTCTTCTTTTCCCTTTTAATGGTACTGTCGAGAATGGGAAAGTGCTTTCGTAGTAAATCGGTCTCTTTTTCCCCTTGAGACAGGGTGGAGAGCGCGATAGTTTGTATCTTAAAGAAGCGCAGAACCGCTTCAGATTCTGGTACGATTGTTTGGCGCGTGGTGACGAGCGTTGCTCGATTTACGGTCCCCAAATATACTACCTGATCTTTATCTACGTTATACCCACATCGAGTCTTATCGATGGGGATGATGCTATGCTCTCCCACTCCGACATAGAAGTTTCCTTTCGCTTTGTCGGTTACTCCTGCCAAGACATCAACTTGGCCAACTGAGTCTTCCTCGCTTCCTTCATTATGGTACGTTGTTACCATGAAACATTTGCGCGTTTTGTCATGAACATAAAGCGATCGAGTCACCCACGTTTTCGGTTGTTGCTTCTTCGGAATGATCTTTGTAGCCATCGCGAATCAAAGAAAAGAATCCTCGCACAGATACTGCCCGCACTATACTGCTCGTAGAAAAATTTATAGATGATGACAATCAGTTGCGAATGGCAAGCCGCATTGTTGCTGCCTCAGCCATTACAGACAACACTAAGCGTCCGCTCATTCTGCATGGAAAGCACCCTGCAGTTCGTCTTTTGATCCACAAATATCACCAGAAAGCCGCGCATTCACACCTAGATTTGGTAATGAACGAGCTTCATCAACATTACTGGATTATTGGACTCAGAAACGCTGTCCGATTCGTGGCTCGTACCTGTCAGCTGTGCAAATTGCGCCGTGCTAGACCGTTTCAACCACCTATGGGAAATCTGCCAGAAGCTCGCCTAGCTCATCATCAAAGGGCCTTCTCATTCACCGGTCTAGATTATTTTGGACCCATTCATGTCACGGTTGGCAGAAGCAAGCAGAAGCGCTACGTGGCCCTATTTACATGCTTGGTCGTCCGCGCCGTACATCTGGATGTGGTGCATAGCTTATCGACTGACTCGGCGATCATGTGTCTACGCCGCTTCGTTTCGCTCCGTGGAACCCCTGTGGAGATTTGGTCCGACAACGGCACTGCCTTTGTTGGGGCCAGCCGAGAACTGCGAGAGTTGTACGGTGATGCAGTTCAAGATTACGCCGCCAACGAGTCCATAAACTGGCGTTTCATTCCCCCCTCAGCACCATTTATGGGTGGAGCTTGGGAGCGCCTTGTCCGAAGCGTCAAGGGAGCGCTGAAAGTGTCTCTACATGAGCGGAATCCCTCTGATGAGGTACTCAGGACCCTGCTGGCTGAAGCTGAAGCCTTGGTAAATTCGCGGCCATTAACGACGGTTTCATTCGATGCCGATGCCGAAGAAGCTCTAACCCCAGCTCACTTTCTTCTAAACGGATCACCAGGGCGTTCCATCCCAGCCACGCTTCAGGAGTCGGACCTCTCGAGCAGAAGTCATTGGCGGAGGGCACTCAAACTAGCCGATCATTTCTGGCAGCGGTGGGTCCGAGAATACCTGCCTTCTTTGTCACCCAGAAGGGGTGGAGGCACCGCACCTTCAATTGCTGTAGGAGACGTGGTCGTGATTTGGGACATGTAAGAACAATCAAAATCATTCCAACATAAGATTTGTAACAAAGAAACAAACACGAAAGATTACCTTGAGACGCGCTAGTTACTTAGTGACCCGCCCTCCTAGAACAAACTATGGAAGACGAAATTTGGAATATGAGGGTGTTACAATTTATAATAAATTACCATCAGTAATAAAAGAAGAACAGAGTTATGCCCGGTTCAAAAAGCTAGTAAGAACTCACACAATTAATACATACACATAAGAGAACAAAAGAAAAAAAAAAAAAAAAAATACAGCGGTGTATATGTGTATATATATATATATTAACATAAATAACATACACACATTGGGATATAGATTAACTATACATACCTCTAAATTAAGAATACACATTAGTAATACCTTAAATTAAACAAAACCAAATAAAATCCAATGGCCAAAATGGTTTATAAACTATGTATGTACCCAAAATGTATACTTAAATAGAACATTCAACTAAAAATAAAATAGCCTTATAAAAATAAACTTGCTAACAGATTATGCCATCAATGCCACATCTAGTAAAAATCAACTTCATACATCCATGTTTGTTTACCTATAACTCGTAACGATCAAGTTTATGTTAATTATCTGTTTACCCACTTTTTTTTCTTTTCTTTGTTTTTTGTTATTTTATTATCGTACATCTGTGCGCACTAAATTATTAATCTTAGTTTTAAATATTGTTTCTCAGTAAGTGAATTATGTATGCAATTCTTTATGAGAAATAAAGTTGTTCTAACCTTAACTGTCGGTGAAATTTGTTCAAAGGTTCGTCAGTGATTTGTACTTCTAGAATAGGGTTTTCAGTGCTGGTATGTGCAGTGGCTGTCGTGGAGCCTGTTCGTGACGGTGGTCGCTCTGATGGGTTAGCTAACATTGACTCGGTCTCCTCATTGTTAATTTCCACTCGGGATAAAGCGTCGGCATTGGTGTTATATCTTCCCTTTTTGTAAACTATAGTGTAGTCGTATTCGCTTAGTTTTAGGCGCCATCTAGTCAGTCTTGAGTTAGGCTCCTTAAGGTTCATTATCCACTGTAGTGGTTTGTGGTCTGTGAATATTTTAAATTTACGACCAAATAAGTAAGGCCTGAAGTACTTTGTAGCCCATACTATAGCTAAAAGCTCCTTCTCGATAGTACTATAATTGGTTTCACTATCGTTCAAAGTTCTTGAGGCGTAACAGATAGGTTTATCTGAGCCAATGGTACCTTGTGAGAGTATAGCGCCGATAGCTACGTTAGAGGCGTCAGTGGTTAATATAAACTCTCTAGTAAAGTCGGGGTACTGTAAGATTGGGTCATTTGTAAGTAAAGTCTTACATCTGTTAAAACAGTCAATGTAGTCGGTGTCAAAAGTAATTTTGTTAGTCTTTTTAAGGCATTTAGTCATAGGCTTGGTAACGCGGGCAAAGTCCGGGATAAATTTCCTGTAATAACCTAATAATCCGAGAAACTGTTTTATTTCTTTCGTGGTTTTAGGTAATGGGTATTTTTCTATAGCCGCTATTTTATCAGGATTAGGTTTAACACCTTCTCCACTAATTACATGACCTAAGAATACCGTTTCCAACTTTAAAAATTCGGACTTATCCATTTGAATCTTAAAGTTGGATTCCTGTAATCTACTGAATACTTTTTCTAAGTTAATCATGTGTTCTTGCAATGACGTACTAAAGATGATGACGTCATCGAGATACACAAGGCAGATGTCATTTTGTAATCCTCTGAGTACATTATCCATCACTCTTTGGAAGGTAGATGGTGAGTTCTTTAAACCCATGGGCATGCGCAAAAATTCAAAGTGCCCATGCTCTACGTTAAAGGCTGTCTTCGGTATGTCGTCAGCGTGCATCTCACATTGATAAAATCCAGATGCTAGATCTAGAGTAGTAAAGTACTGGCATTTACCAAGCTTGTCAAGTATGTCAGTTATGTTAGGTATCGGGTATTTGTCGTCTATGGTCTTGTCATTTACTTTACGAAAGTCAACTACTATTCTCCACTTCTGTTTGCCTGATGCGTCTGCCTTCTTAGGAACTACCCAAATGGGTGAGCTCCAAGCTGATTCAGAAGGTCTTATGATACCTTGGTCTAGCATCTTAGTAATTTGGTCTCTAACTTCTTGTCGGTGAACAAATGGGTAGCGGTAACTTTTCGTATAAACTGGAAGTTCGTCGGTCGTCTTGATATGGTGCTTTATTTTATTTGTAAAAGTCAAAGGTTCTCCCTCTACATAGAGTACGTCAGCAAAACGACTGCATAAAGTCTCTAAGTTAGTTTTTTCTTCAATATTTAAATGATCTGTACGAAGTCGAGATAAAACTTCTTTAACGCGCCTAGGATCTTGTTTAGTGCTAGTGCACTCATTATTAAATATCTCCGCTTGTAAAGGGCGTTCAAATGTAACGAGTGAGTCATAATCGGTCGGGTTTTCAATTTCAACGATGCCCGTACAGTCGGTTACGCGAGTAATGCATTCATGTATAATGCAATTACTGTGTATTTGCTGAGCTATGGAAACGTCACCGTCTGGGCTATAGATAGGAATATTTAATAGTTTTGATGAGTTCGCGGGAATGGTTTCCTGATAACTGGACCTTTTACATTGATAAAACCGAATAGGTATTGTTGTAAAATCTGTAATTAAATAGTTATTTTTAAGATCAATCTGTGCTCCGTCAAGTAAATCTAGGCCTATTAGTCCGTCAAAGTAATTATGAAACTTATAAATGAAAAACTTAACATTCGTAGGGTTATTAAATTCAGGAAAATTCGGAACAGTAATTGAATGGTTGTGTGTGCTAGTTACACGGGCATTTGTTACTTCAAAGGGGTCAAAATTCAAAGGTATGTGCGAAAAGTATTGCTCGACTGCCTCAGGACTAATAAAAGACTGGTTAGCCCCGGTATCTACTAATAACTTAAGTGGTGGGTCCGATATCTGAATGTAACGTAATTCCCTTTTAGATTGTATATTTAACTCTATTTTAACCCTTTTTGATCCTTTTCCTTGAGAAAATCCGGATTAGCACCAGAGGTAGGCTTTGGTGCTTCTAAGCAATTCGCGTTGTTAGTACTCTGTGGCTGTGTGTCATCTTGTACATATAAAATATTCTCAGGCTCGGTTTGATTGTAGTAATTGAAGTCGGGATAGTCGTAGTAACAGGAATAGTCAGGCTGTTCATAGTAATAGTCGGGGTAATAATAAGCGTTTTCAGGGTCTGTCATCTCGTTAAAATTCATTTCTCGTGTCTTGAAGTAATTACTAGGTGGTGGGTTCCCTGATCTTTGCCAATTATTTCCTGGTAACCCTATTGGTTTCTGTACGAAGTGACTAACGCCGCTCATTGGTTTCGGACCTGTATATTGCGCTGACGGATTTGCGTTCGGTAATCTAAATATATTACTCTGGGGATGGTAGTTTGGCGGGGGTGCACGAAACATTTGGTGGGTTCGACTAACCATGTTAGGGGCACGATGAGGTACCTGATTATGCTGGAAGGGTGGCCTCCATTGCTGCTGCTGCTGCAGCGGCGTGGGCATAGGCTTATGCCAGCTCGTGCCTACATTCGCAAAGCTAAAAGGTCTGGGCGTGGTCATAAGGGCCGCTGGTGGCATTCTATGGGTTAAATGCGCTTGTTGTGTCGGGTTACGTTGCTCAGGAATACTTTCGTTGCGTTGCTGTAGGTACATGACATTTAATTCCTGCTGTACATACAAATTCCAGAGCCTTTTCTATAGTTTCGGGTCTCATACATCGAATACGGGACCCTAAAGGTTCTTTAAGACCTCTGACATAAGACTGTAACGTCAGTTTTCTATAAAGGTCGCGTTTTGCTTCGATAGTAGTAGCTATATTTTCATGCAGAGTGACATAAGTCATTATAGTACTAAAAAGGGTCTGGCATTTGTCATAATATTCCTGCGGAGTGCTGTTTCCTTGGGCTAGTAAGGACATGTCATTATAAAGGGCGGTCTCGTCCCTTTGATCGGAAAAGTTGTTAATTAAAGCGTCACGGATCCCTTGCCAATTTTCAGGTATACCATTGGAATTTATAGTTGTAGCTGCAGATCCCGTAATTTTATTTAAGATACCGTTTATTATACATAGGTTAGTGAACTCGTAGCTCGGGTCATCTCTGACGTATTGTATTACGAGCTGATCACATATTTTAATGAAACGTGTTAGAACATTCGGATTTCCATCAAAGTCTGGCAATGGGCGTAAGGCCCTAAAGATAGTATCGGGGTTCAATTCCATTTCGTCACTACTAAATAATGTGTCTAAACCTAAACTATCTGAATCTATAAACCTATTTAAATCTACTTCCCTAGTCCTATTTATCTGTCTGGAAGAGACAGATCTCGTCCTAGTTTTCCTTGGATGAAAAATCTTGAATTAATATTATATAAGGGGTTAAAAGAAAGGAGTCGGGAGCAACACTCAAAGAAAGTTTCAAGCACTTACATATACATGGTTTTCCTTGGTGTATCGATGGCTGGATACGTCCTCAGCTGCGTCTTCTTATGTTCGGATATTCGATGAGGTACTTGGAAATACCGACAGCGACTATCGGAGTCAGCAGATAAACGATTTTTGGAAATCTATACCGCGCCGCGCACTGCCTCGAATATCCTACCGACTGCGCCAATTACGAAGGTGGCAACCGGAGGACTTAAAAAAAACCAAAATTATTTATAAAGGTTTTAATTAAGATAAAAATTACAATTTAACTTATATTAGTTTTTAGGTCTATATTCGGACGATGCTAGTACCGAAGTGTGTTACCAAAAATATTCTGTAATATTACGATACAATAAGTATGCTAACCGTGGATGCGGCATCAGCGGATTTGGAAGTAGGTGGCCACTCGGCGGCACGAGGCGTCCGTTCGCTGAGTCAGCAGGTGGCGTGTTGGAATTTTGTGTGGAAACATCCGTTTGACGTAATTACCATATCATGTCGCTATTCAGCTGATTTGGTGTAGGCAGGGCACGTAACAAGCTAGATGTATTTAAATAGGAATTACTTAATATTATACTCTTATACAAATATATTACTGTGGTAAACAGTATTTTTTGATAAATAAAATCCGAGTAGTTTTTAAGAAAACGACTACCTACCCGTATATTAACATAATACTTAATATTCTTCAATCGCTGTCAGTTTTTATAAAATTACCGCCTCAAACATTCTAAACAATGACCCACTGTCATGTTTCCATGTACTAACTCCATTTGGATATCTTGTATGAACTCATCATTGAGTACATATTTCTTCTTTCTTATTTTCTTTTTATTTGTAATCATATTATTAGAAACTCTATAATATGCCGGATCCTTGACCAAGGTTTTAAAAAAATGTATAATGTTAGGATTTTTTTTTCCAATTGTATGGTTTAATTTATGATGCCATGATTCTAAAGCGTTTGTTGTTCGATGCTGTTCACCGTATACACACCATACTTTAATGAACTCGTCTATCATCCACTGCTTTTTCATATATGCTCTAAATTTTTTAATGTCATCTTCTTGTGTATTCTTGCGAGTAATATATTTCCAGCCATTTAAAATTTCATTCGGCGGCAATAGTGGCAATACGGCGCTTAATGCCACTTCTCTTATCTTGTTTTCATCATTAGATTTAGTTATCCCGAGCTTACGACCCTTCTCCCAAATGGAATGATTAAAATGATAATAGCATCCGGATATAATTACAGACGGAAACACAGTCGTTAAAGCTTTCATTGCAGCTCTTTCATAATCAGTTTTATATTTCTTTGGATCCCAGCCAGGTATTTGGGATTTAATCATGGAAAATAAAATGATGTATGATTCCATCTTCTTGTCACTCATAAGTGCGTAGACAAGCGGCACTATGTTCGTGTGGTTCACAGTACTTCCCAAATCTCCGTGAATGCTATAAAGTTGAATAAAGGGCGAGGGGCAGCTTTTAAAGGTTCCATCGCTATAAAAATCATGTACTTCATTCATAACCTTTTTTGCCTCTTTGATGCAAAAAGCTATAATACGGTTGTCACCATCAGAATAATCAGCCAATACAAAATTATTAAATTCCGGAGGAATTTGAACATTGATTCCTTGTTTAGATTTAAGGTGTGTTACTCCGGCTGCTGCATTTCTGAATCTATATAGAGATGATTTAATACTTTCAAAGCTCGGTACTTTGCATACTAAGTCCAATCCTGAAGTTTGAAAGGACCCGACCATATCATTGTAACATTGTGGTACCGCTGGGTAATTTTCTTTTGTTAGTTGTTGTTTACAGCCGTAAAGTCGCTCATCTACTTCATTTTTTAAAAAGTCAGGTGTACATGAGTGTGCAGTTTCATGAAGGACATTGTTATCCTAAAATAATAAAAAATATAAGTAATCGTAGCGTACATTAAACAAATAAAATAAAGTTTATTAAAATAATTCATTACAAATTAACGTTCACAATAAGTGACAAACGTGCACAAAATGGCCGCCTGTTTCTCTTTTGTGTTGGCATGAGCGTGCACAAAATGGCCGCCTGTTTCTCTTTTGTGTTGGCATGAGCGTGCACAAACGTGTTGGCATGAGCTTTATGTTAAAAGTTTTTTCATATAAATAATAATAATAAATGAAAGCCGAACACTTACTTTTATCTTTATAATTCCTTTACACTTGTATTTTCGTTTGATGCATTCCCACACAGTTAACCCACTTTTATGTTTCCTTTTTATATGATATTGGAAACCTGCGCGAAGCAGAATAGTCCCGTGACGTCTTTTTATATAAACTAACGAAACTTCACCAGAACTGCACGACGCACTTGACCCTGACATTGTTGGGAATGCACTGGTAAGTGTTACGTCACTGGTCTACGAACCGACAACAGCATAGTGGAGGGGGTTGATCGACAGGATCGGAGCGCGGAAGTTATGGCTGATTGTAAATATATTGCAAATGTACATATTCATTACTATTTAGTTTGTGATAAGAACCTAATAATATAGTTTTAAGTAAAATAATTATATGATCTGTAATAGTTGTAGTACTGGAAACTGTACTTGTGCAGTTTTAATCTCAATAAATACAAATATTGTGATTTATAAAAATATATATCTTCCCAAGTAACGTGTAAAAGTTTTATCTAAGAAAATATAAAATATACCTATTTAAAACTTCGTTAGTGATACAATAATGAAACCCCATCACTATAATTCAGCTCTAGCATCGCCCCCACCGGAGGCGTATCACTTTATATTTCCCATCTGTCGCCACTGGTGAAAACTGGGAACTAGAAGAATGGCCATTCCCAGTTGTCGCCACTGGTGACAACTGGGAATAACCCGAATCGGCGATTTTGTCCAAAAATACACGGGTTACGTTAATGGCGATGTCTAGTACAATTAAACGTAAATAAGGAATATAGACAGGGAATGGAACAATGCGAATAAGGGTCTCCTCACAGCTTGCTCGATTCCATGCAGGTTCTTCTGCTGCTGCTTACTGCTGCACTTGTAGTTGCACACAAGACGTTCTATTGACGAATTTATTTGTTAGGTTCTTTGCAGACTAGCTGAAGTCTATGCGACCGATTATTGTGTCTATTAACGATCACTGATTCGCGACTTCCTAATCCGACCCGGCTGCGCCAGTCAAATATGAACGCGCAAAGGTATTTAAAAAAAAAAATATTTTACTTAATACAGGTTTGCTCAGCATGAGCGTTATAATGAAAGAAAACATCGAAATCTAGATTGCATTGGCTTATGTACTATTGAAAGGTTTACATGTGTGTGTCTGTGACTGGACCTCGCAGATGGCCAGTAACAGACTGTTGATTATAATATGTCTAATCGTTTCTGTCATCATTAATTTTATTATAATTGATAATTTGTTACATGAGTAAATGGCTACCTGGTACAGATGGGTGGCATGGCGTGATCTTAGTTTACTAATACAGTAGAGGGTAAGGGTTGGCTATGCATAACTAGGAACATGTCCACAATGATTTTTCACAATACATCAACCCTCTCGTGAACCTCGTTCACGACACGCATGGCTCTAGTGAGATGAGTCCTCGCCAGTAGGTTGGTTCTGGCTGCAGGCACAGCAAGCAGGGGCGGGCGCCGCCGCCTCCACACGTACCGGTCAGGCACATGGTTAAGGGGACGGCTGTTTATCATCTGTTCTACTTCGGCTACTAATGTTTGAAGTGTCTCATCTCGTGGCGCTCGTTCTTTCAATATAATCAGTGCGTCTTTCACACTTCTGATTAAACGTTCCCCAGTGAGGGCTGGCAGGTGAAATGAAAACTCAAGTTGTTGCCGTACTGTAGGTCATTGCTCCGTTTTTGAGTGTCTCCGTGTCCAGCTCTAGAACACATTTCTTCAGCTCCTCATTAGATTCTCTCAAGTTCGTACCATTGTCTGAGTACAAGTACCGTGGCCAGCCTCTTCTGGCTGCCATTCGTCTAAGAGCCATTATTAGTGCGTCTGTGGTCTGCTGGTTCACTATCTCAATGTGAATGGCTCTTACGGTGAGGCAAGTGAAGATAACACTGTACCTCTTCTCTCAACGTCTGCCATATATCATACCTAAACAGACTATGTTCTGGATAGAAGACATTACACAGAAATAACTTTCAAAAATGGATTTACTTACCCATATATATGGATTTATTCCAGATGTTAAAATATCTCAATATTTCTTGGCTGAATCAAACTGCGCACGCTATACGGATGTCGTTTCGAGACGTCGGAAAAGGGTATACATATTGTGTTTTTATTTTTTCTGCATATATGTGGTTAGCTTTGAGTACTTCAAAATTCATTTATTTGCACGAATTTAGGTTTACAACATACTATGATCTTAAAAGTATAATGACCCTTTACATTCTGCCATTACATATGGTGTCTATAATGCTTTTATTTAACAGATGGTTCAATATATACGAGAAAGATTGGCAGTTCTATGGTGTCAGTAAGCTCTCCCGATTCATGCAGCTCGTCAGGTTTCGAATGCAGGTAATCTTTCATCAGCTAAAACCTTTTAATTTAATGCACAAAAAGTGCATCAGAAGTCACTAGAATGTCGATTGTGTTAGTGTCCGTGTCCACTGATCTCGCGCGGCCCCTTCAACAAACTCGACAGTGTTTGGAATAAAACAAAGATAGAGTAAAATATAGATTTCACTTTTTATTATAAAAATGGAGAAAAAATTAATGGTCGTTACGCTTGGTAATTTTACACAAGACGTGTGTTGCCACACGTCATAAACATTTTCTTCTATGACGTGTGTTGCCAAACGTCATAACCATTTTAATATTTTTATCTTCAAATCATATTGAACAGACAGTAATACAAACGGCTCGGCTTATTATCTGTGTTTGTTATTAATTAGTTAGGTAGGTTATAAAAATATTATTCTCTTTAACGCCTTAATTATGCCTCCTCTGATAAGTCCAGTGTAGCGCTTGTTGCAAACGACCAACATTTTCGTCCCAATTACCTGCGGAAAATTGCGGAGACACTCGAGCGACTGCGGCCGACGGGGAGCGGAGAGGTGTGCGATGAAAACAAAAGTACTAGATCACAGCGGGCATGCCACGACAGAGCGCCCGAGTAGGTATGTAACTACTGCATTATACTCCATCTGATGTTTATTCTTTGCATGTCAGTACGCTCTCCGCTTCTGCATAGAGCAATCGATGGCTATGTTCGTGTACATGTGCGAGACGCCGTGTTTGTGCACGTACTGGTGCGATGACGACTGGCAGTGGGACTCCTCAGACCTGATCAACTCACCCTTCCGCTCCCCCACTGTCACCCTGTTTTACTTCAGTCTTATGATGTCGGAGGACGGACCTTACTACACCACGGATCCAGCGCAGTTTGAGGTAGGCTTTTGTATAGCTTTTGAGTTTTGGTAAGCGTTGATCACTTTAGGTGTTTATAACTTGACCGACGCTTGCCTTTTTACGTCGCTGCTAAAATAGCTGTATAGTAGAGTATGGATGGGCAAGGTTTTAATATTTGAACTTTTGAATGGATAACATAAACGTGTGCAGTCGTGGGACCGCCGTCAGGAACGAAGTTCCTTTGCACGTATGATTTAGAACAAAAACAAAATTTTCGTAGCCGTCATTGTGGATCTCCTGTCGATCAGCTTTAGCACGAAAACTATGAAAACGACACCTATGACTAAAAAAGAGAACATTTTCGCAGCCGCCATCTTGGATTTGTATTTTGATCAAATTCACACTTTCTCCTAGAAAGAAACAGGGAGTGAGTGTAAATTCACACACTCTCTCTCTCTTTCTTTGAATTAGAAGAAGACAGTCGCAAATTGTAACCTTTTTTCGCGTGACGATTTCTGCCAGTGCATTCCTACCGCTAGCCGCGAAGTTCTTAAACAACTTCGTTACAAAAAAAATATGTAGGAACGGAGAAAGGAAAGGAATACGTAAAGATCGTGACTTTCTGTAAATTCTGCCTTCCCGAAAAAGACAGTTAGGCGCGAATTAGATACAGAATACAAAGTGAACTTTACATACAGTACACAAAGTGTTTAACCTGTTTAAGACCATGCTCATGGATTTCAGATAGTAATTCAGCGTCTGTTCCGCGAGATGCTGTACCGCTGCCACTTCATTCCTCAAGTGCACCCCATGATCATGACCGGCCTGGTCTTCGATAAGGAGCTGTTCCTCACATCCATTGGTACGTTTAGTCACGGTGAAAATCGCGCGGGTTTTATTTATACAGCATGTATCTGAAACGACAGAACAACTTCAACTTTACTCACGGTAAACAGGTACAATAACGAATATGTAATCATAGAAAAATAAACATAGAAAATTATCATAGAAATCATTAGAATTTGCAATATAACTCTATTAAGGCGAATTTTTTTTAACTTTTATACAGAATAATTCTTATACTGCGAGAAAATTTTGATTTTTTGCCAGTTTTTCCATACAAAAACAGATGGCAATTTATTAAAGATATCTGACTTTAATAAAATCAGCCCTTAGTAGTAATTGATTGAAGTTATAAAACATCACGTTTCATACCAATGTAAGCTAAGACAGCATTTGTGATTTTAATGATCCACATTCTGTAAATACATGTTTATTACTGTCGAGAATCCATACTAATATTATAAATTCGAAAGTAACTCTGTCTGTCTGTCTGTCTGTCTGTCTGTATGTTACCTTTTCACGCCTAAACCACTGAACGGTTTTTGATAAAATTTGGCAAGGAGATAGATGGCATCCCGGGGAAGGACAAAGGCTACTTTTTATCGACATACCACGCGGGTGAAGCCGCGGGCGGACGTTATTTATATATATATTCTTATCATAAAACCTGATACTGAGCTGCAAATTACAAAAAGGTTAGATATTCACTATGAGATCCATTGTTTTATTACAAAAACAATATTTAGAATAGACCAACATTTGTTTCAAACTCAACGTTATCCTCAGGCCTGATGGAGCCGAACGTGGTGGATTATAGAGAGAGGCTACTAAAAGCGTACAAGAAAGCCGTCATCCCATTGATAGCTTACATGATGCAGTATGAGTGTTACAAGGAAATATACGCGCTGGACATTGAGTCGTATGTAGAGTAAGTACCTATCCATAAAAGTACTCTGTGGTAAGTATTGACACAAGAAAAGTTTTTAACAAAAATGCAGGCGGCCCATCTGATGCGCCCCCTATGGGACATCTGTAGCACTATGCTTCGCAGGTGCTTTGGTAACTCAGCAGCAGTGTTCTTGATATTTTGGTCATAACTTCCATACCTTTTCTGATAGAAAGCTGTACTATGGCTCTATTTTTTTTCCTATCCTACGCTGTCCCACTCCTGGGCAAAGGCCTCTCTCCACTCCTTCCATAATTCGCGAGCCCGCGCGTCCTCCTTTCAGTTTTGATGGAACCTATCCAGCTCGTCCCGCTATCTCCTACGTGGTCGCCTCACTGTCTCAGGGCACCAGTTCTGTGCTATTTAGGCTCACAGTTTGGCCGACGTGTCCTGCCGGACTGGGCATATTTAAGTTGGGCAGCCTTTTCAGCCACGACAGCTATCTTTGTTTTAGAGCGCAGTTTTGTGTTAAAAACACGATTGTGATCACCAGACTTATAATCATCATTGTGATTATGATTATGGTGACATTTAATGCCAGAAAAAGGCACAGTTCCTGAGAAAATCTTTAATAATTTAAATTGTTTTTTTTATGTACTTATGTTTTTGTAATGAATTTAAATATTTTAATGAATTTCCTGATTTTATAATAATATTGATATTTATGTTATTTAATTTTTAGTTATAATAGTATGATTGGTTACTCGAGGAGCTCGTGGCTAAGTAATAACAGCCGCTCGGGTCGATCCATCAGGTTAAGCTACGCTTGCCGGGGTTGGTCCATTGATGGGTGACCATTTTCACATATCGAGACTCCTCCGTGCCTCGGAAAGCACGTTAAGCGGTTGGTCCCGGCTGTCATTTGTGGATCTTTGACGGTCGTTACGAGTCGTCAGAAGCACGAAAGTCTGACAACCAGTTTAACCAAGGGGTATTGTGCAAGCCTTTTTTATGATAATTTACTTTTATATCTTTGTCTATGTTACTTTTATATGTTTGTCTATTTTTTCCTTGAGCAATACGACGTTCTCTATTGCGAGACGGCAATGTATAATTAGCTAGAGTGTACGCTACACTGTTAGTCGCTCCAAACCATTCTGGTGTATTATAAAAATTGGCGAACATACTCGCTAGAGCAATAGATTGAGGCGTCCTGTACATGTTTTCTGCAAGTAAATTAAATCCATCAAGAAAGCCTATGTAATCCTGAGATATCGCTAATTTTAAATAGCTTATCAAGCCACCCTTCAGATTCTCGGAAACGATTTTAAATGTGTCTCTCATTGAAATAACTCGTGAAAGGTCCATTCTGTTTACCATTTCGCGATGCTGACGGAAAGTCTCTATCAACATAGAAATTTGAACCATCATATCAGATTCAATAGATAACTGTCGCTGAACGCTAAACAAAGATTTGAATGATTGCGGTAAATACAAAAAGTAGAGGAATATGCTTTTCATGTTAATAGTCATTCTTAATGGAGGACCATGAATCCTATCCTCAGGGTTATTCATATGGCACACGACTCGGGTAGGTAATCTTAAACCATGCTCATAAAACGATCTAACGAACGAGGATAACTTTATTAAATACGTAGCATATCTTTCTTGAAAAGCAGATAAAAAAGATGAAAAACTCTCTTTATCAAGTGTATTAATCGTGGAACAGATGTTGAAAATTTGATGCCACATTGGAGGTAAAACTGCAGTTAGCTCTTCCGGCGATATGGCAGCATCAGCGGGGACTATGGGCCTTTCATTTCCATAGACAGGCGAATTAACCACATCCTCATATAAGCCATTATGTATACGCGTCTCTGCAACAATATTATGATTCAACCAACCTGCACCATGATTTATGTCCGTCGCGAGTGAAAGCGTATCCTGATTTACTCTGCCCTTATATGACATACCCGTTCTAGTCCCTTGAGCTTGGGTCAAATTGAAGCCGTGTATATTATCCATCATATACTCATCCAACAACTCAGCCTGATCCTCTGATATATTCGTAAACGTTCTTGAACAGGTAAACAGCAACTTACAGATGAGAACAGCCAAAACTCTTAGCTTTGGAGAAAGCGTCAACATAGAAGTTAAGTCGAAATCAAGTAAAACCTGAGAAGGGTTCAGTAAGCAAAAGAAAATTCTCTCAAAGTCACCATGCGCTTCGCTAGTTAAAGACATGGACATAAGATCTTTAATTATAGACGATCTCGAGGAACTAATATTTAAAGACGAAGCTAAATCGGAAGGTGGAATAGAGAGCTCGCCCTGCATTTGAGTAAAGGACATACATCCGACAATAGAAATGAAGTTAGACAGAGGGAAACTCTCCAAAAGACGAGGAAGTATGTTGCTTCTATGTTCTATTTTCGCTACACATGCAATATCAGGCAACGCTGGATCGCTATGCTGCAACATCAAACCTCTTCTCTTACAAAAGAGAATGAAACGTGCCTTATGATCGAGAAAGTTTCGTGAAGTCGCTAATGATCGACTATGCTCAATAATACTATTAGTGAACTCACGCCTTATATTGACCAAAAACTCTGGACAGACGACACCCATACTGACCCTCATTCCTTCTCGTCTAAGTCGGGTTTGAAATGACAGCACCTCACGCCACGCTAAATTATTCCGCGAAAAAACACTATCAGCGGCGGAAACATCTATTCCATTCGTGTTATCCTTGGGCACTTGTTCATTCGCAACGAATTCATGTGGAGGGTTTTGAACGACCTTCACCTGTGAAATATAGGCTTGAGTCACGCAATCGGTTATTGATTGAATTAATTCCATGGGTGTTGAAGCGCTACGAAATGTCGAAATGGATAAAGGAACGAGCACAAAACGGTTAGCATCAGAAATAGGTATCAGCTTGTAACAAGGAGGAAAATGCGTGACCACTTCTATCATAATACCTTAGAGCCACCCATGGCGAAAGACGTAGATTTAGGTCATTTGGCTACACATGTGCGCACGCTTGGCCTTATCTGGCAACCCGCCCGTGACGTAATTGGTTTTAACACGGGAGTCCATAAGGGTGTGTTGCCACAGAAGCTCACCAAGCGAGAGGTATTAGCCCATGTCATGCGAGTCTATGATCCTCTTGGAATCATTGCTCCAATCGTTGTTCGAGGCCGCATCTTGTTTCAAAATGCTTGGCGTAAGGGTTTGGAGTGGGATGAGAAGCTCTCTCAAGATGACACCGCTGCGTGGAGGTCCTGGTTTCAGGATTTATCCTCTGTTTCTAATTTACGAATTCCGCGTCGTTATAACTTAGGTGATTTAGAGCTAGCAAGCAGTGAACTTCATGTGTTTTCTGACGCCAGTGAGTCCGCCTTTGCCGCTGTCGCTTATTGGCGTTTTCTGTACGCTAACGGTGACGTTAGACTCTCGCTTATCTGCAGCAAAGCTCGCGTGTCACCCCTTAAGCCTGTCTCAATTCCCCGTTTAGAGCTCCAAGGTGCTCTGATGGCTGCACGTCTTGCTACGTATATATGCGAAGCCCACCGACTCAAACCGACGAGACGCGTTTTCTGGTGTGACTCAATGACGACCTTAGGTTGGCTTCGCAGTGACGCTCGCACTCTTAAGCCATTTGTTTCTCATAGAGTAGGTGAGATACTGGAGGTCACGGACATCGGTGAGTGGCGTTGGATTCCGAGTGATTCAAACGTGGCAGATGATGCAACTCGGGTCAAACGATTACTGTTAACTCCAGAATCTCGCTGGATTTCAGGTCCTGCCTTTCTGCTCTCCTCGGACTGGCCCACTGAACCCGTGATCGATGTCAGTGGACTAGGCCGTGAAGAATTCAAACATCATGTTCATCTCATCACTGATACTGACTTGCCCGCGCCAATCTCCGCGGATCCGCTGCGTTTCAGCTCCTGGCTGAGAATGGTGCGAGCAACAGCAAAAGCGCATCAATTTATTTCATTAATGCGTATGCGTAGTCTGCAAAGACGAGGCGTTGACGCCAATTTAACTCTTCTTGAAGGAAGTTTATGCTCATTTATTCCCTCTTGCACATCCTCTCCAAATAATCTCAACCTAGCAAAGAGAATAACAGCAAAAGATTTACGCCTGGCCGAAACCCACATCTTACGCCAGTCTCAGCTCGATTCTTTTAAAGAAGATTTCTTGCGGATTAAGAACCAACAACCGTTGCCTCGCAATAGCCGCCTGTTCAAGTTGTCGCCATTTATAGATGATTTTTTTTTTTTTTCCACTAGGTAGCGATCTCTAGACTGGGTTGTATCGTCACCCCCCAATCATGCGAAATCTACTGTGCGACTAGTCAAGAAATGGACGCGCAATAGCGAATGAATATTCATCGTTGAAGAGCAACTTGCAGTTCTTGGTAGTAACAGCGAACCCAGAGATCTCGTTCTTTGCGAACAAGGCGACTAAAACGCCCCGACCAATCTGTATTCTGGTGAAGTCTAGTGTTTTTATTGCTTCGCTTGTTAAGGTCTTTTCTTCGGCACTAAGATATGTGACTAAAAATCGATAGGCTTCTATCCCAGTCATCCTTCCCGCATCAGGGTGCTCTGAAGCACATGAGGGAGTGACTGAGATTGGATGACCTTTCAAAGAGGAAGAGGCTTTTTCACCCAGCATCGCGCAAAGCATTTCATCGTCAGGGATGATGGAAGAGACCGACTCTGGAGGACCTGAAATGGTAGGTTGTTTCGTAACGTCGGTAGTTTTTTTCGGGGTTTCATTCTTCTTGGATTGGAGTGACTTTTCGTTCTTTGCCATTTTTCCCTCAGTTGGAGGGGAAGACGATGACGTCGCTGTTTCTTTCTTTGGCTTGGAAGTCCCTACTCCGGGAAGCGTGGTGCTCTTCTTTTCCCTTTTAATGGTACTGTCGAGAATGGGAAAGTGCTTTCGTAGTAAATCGGTCTCTTTTTCCCCTTGAGACAGGGTGGAGAGCGCGATAGTTTGTATCTTAAAGAAGCGCAGAACCGCTTCAGATTCTGGTACGATTGTTTGGCGCGTGGTGACGAGCGTTGCTCGATTTACGGTCCCCAAATATACTACCTGATCTTTATCTACGTTATACCCACATCGAGTCTTATCGATGGGGATGATGCTATGCTCTCCCACTCCGACATAGAAGTTTCCTTTCGCTTTGTCGGTTACTCCTGCCAAGACATCAACTTGGCCAACTGAGTCTTCCTCGCTTCCTTCATTATGGTACGTTGTTACCATGAAACATTTGCGCGTTTTGTCATGAACATAAAGCGATCGAGTCACCCACGTTTTCGGTTGTTGCTTCTTCGGAATGATCTTTGTAGCCATCGCGAATCAAAGAAAAGAATCCTCGCACAGATACTGCCCGCACTATACTGCTCGTAGAAAAATTTATAGATGATGACAATCAGTTGCGAATGGCAAGCCGCATTGTTGCTGCCTCAGCCATTACAGACAACACTAAGCGTCCGCTCATTCTGCATGGAAAGCACCCTGCAGTTCGTCTTTTGATCCACAAATATCACCAGAAAGCCGCGCATTCACACCTAGATTTGGTAATGAACGAGCTTCATCAACATTACTGGATTATTGGACTCAGAAACGCTGTCCGATTCGTGGCTCGTACCTGTCAGCTGTGCAAATTGCGCCGTGCTAGACCGTTTCAACCACCTATGGGAAATCTGCCAGAAGCTCGCCTAGCTCATCATCAAAGGGCCTTCTCATTCACCGGTCTAGATTATTTTGGACCCATTCATGTCACGGTTGGCAGAAGCAAGCAGAAGCGCTACGTGGCCCTATTTACATGCTTGGTCGTCCGCGCCGTACATCTGGATGTGGTGCATAGCTTATCGACTGACTCGGCGATCATGTGTCTACGCCGCTTCGTTTCGCTCCGTGGAACCCCTGTGGAGATTTGGTCCGACAACGGCACTGCCTTTGTTGGGGCCAGCCGAGAACTGCGAGAGTTGTACGGTGATGCAGTTCAAGATTACGCCGCCAACGAGTCCATAAACTGGCGTTTCATTCCCCCCTCAGCACCATTTATGGGTGGAGCTTGGGAGCGCCTTGTCCGAAGCGTCAAGGGAGCGCTGAAAGTGTCTCTACATGAGCGGAATCCCTCTGATGAGGTACTCAGGACCCTGCTGGCTGAAGCTGAAGCCTTGGTAAATTCGCGGCCATTAACGACGGTTTCATTCGATGCCGATGCCGAAGAAGCTCTAACCCCAGCTCACTTTCTTCTAAACGGATCACCAGGGCGTTCCATCCCAGCCACGCTTCAGGAGTCGGACCTCTCGAGCAGAAGTCATTGGCGGAGGGCACTCAAACTAGCCGATCATTTCTGGCAGCGGTGGGTCCGAGAATACCTGCCTTCTTTGTCACCCAGAAGGGGTGGAGGCACCGCACCTTCAATTGCTGTAGGAGACGTGGTCGTGATTTGGGACATGTAAGAACAATCAAAATCATTCCAACATAAGATTTGTAACAAAGAAACAAACACGAAAGATTACCTTGAGACGCGCTAGTTACTTAGTGACCCGCCCTCCTAGAACAAACTATGGAAGACGAAATTTGGAATATGAGGGTGTTACAATTTATAATAAATTACCATCAGTAATAAAAGAAGAACAGAGTTATGCCCGGTTCAAAAAGCTAGTAAGAACTCACACAATTAATACATACACATAAGAGAACAAAAGAAAAAAAAAAAAAAAAAATACAGCGGTGTATATGTGTATATATATATATATTAACATAAATAACATACACACATTGGGATATAGATTAACTATACATACCTCTAAATTAAGAATACACATTAGTAATACCTTAAATTAAACAAAACCAAATAAAATCCAATGGCCAAAATGGTTTATAAACTATGTATGTACCCAAAATGTATACTTAAATAGAACATTCAACTAAAAATAAAATAGCCTTATAAAAATAAACTTGCTAACAGATTATGCCATCAATGCCACATCTAGTAAAAATCAACTTCATACATCCATGTTTGTTTACCTATAACTCGTAACGATCAAGTTTATGTTAATTATCTGTTTACCCACTTTTTTTTCTTTTCTTTGTTTTTTGTTATTTTATTATCGTACATCTGTGCGCACTAAATTATTAATCTTAGTTTTAAATATTGTTTCTCAGTAAGTGAATTATGTATGCAATTCTTTATGAGAAATAAAGTTGTTCTAACCTTAACTGTCGGTGAAATTTGTTCAAAGGTTCGTCAGTGATTTGTACTTCTAGAATAGGGTTTTCAGTGCTGGTATGTGCAGTGGCTGTCGTGGAGCCTGTTCGTGACGGTGGTCGCTCTGATGGGTTAGCTAACATTGACTCGGTCTCCTCATTGTTAATTTCCACTCGGGATAAAGCGTCGGCATTGGTGTTATATCTTCCCTTTTTGTAAACTATAGTGTAGTCGTATTCGCTTAGTTTTAGGCGCCATCTAGTCAGTCTTGAGTTAGGCTCCTTAAGGTTCATTATCCACTGTAGTGGTTTGTGGTCTGTGAATATTTTAAATTTACGACCAAATAAGTAAGGCCTGAAGTACTTTGTAGCCCATACTATAGCTAAAAGCTCCTTCTCGATAGTACTATAATTGGTTTCACTATCGTTCAAAGTTCTTGAGGCGTAACAGATAGGTTTATCTGAGCCAATGGTACCTTGTGAGAGTATAGCGCCGATAGCTACGTTAGAGGCGTCAGTGGTTAATATAAACTCTCTAGTAAAGTCGGGGTACTGTAAGATTGGGTCATTTGTAAGTAAAGTCTTACATCTGTTAAAACAGTCAATGTAGTCGGTGTCAAAAGTAATTTTGTTAGTCTTTTTAAGGCATTTAGTCATAGGCTTGGTAACGCGGGCAAAGTCCGGGATAAATTTCCTGTAATAACCTAATAATCCGAGAAACTGTTTTATTTCTTTCGTGGTTTTAGGTAATGGGTATTTTTCTATAGCCGCTATTTTATCAGGATTAGGTTTAACACCTTCTCCACTAATTACATGACCTAAGAATACCGTTTCCAACTTTAAAAATTCGGACTTATCCATTTGAATCTTAAAGTTGGATTCCTGTAATCTACTGAATACTTTTTCTAAGTTAATCATGTGTTCTTGCAATGACGTACTAAAGATGATGACGTCATCGAGATACACAAGGCAGATGTCATTTTGTAATCCTCTGAGTACATTATCCATCACTCTTTGGAAGGTAGATGGTGAGTTCTTTAAACCCATGGGCATGCGCAAAAATTCAAAGTGCCCATGCTCTACGTTAAAGGCTGTCTTCGGTATGTCGTCAGCGTGCATCTCACATTGATAAAATCCAGATGCTAGATCTAGAGTAGTAAAGTACTGGCATTTACCAAGCTTGTCAAGTATGTCAGTTATGTTAGGTATCGGGTATTTGTCGTCTATGGTCTTGTCATTTACTTTACGAAAGTCAACTACTATTCTCCACTTCTGTTTGCCTGATGCGTCTGCCTTCTTAGGAACTACCCAAATGGGTGAGCTCCAAGCTGATTCAGAAGGTCTTATGATACCTTGGTCTAGCATCTTAGTAATTTGGTCTCTAACTTCTTGTCGGTGAACAAATGGGTAGCGGTAACTTTTCGTATAAACTGGAAGTTCGTCGGTCGTCTTGATATGGTGCTTTATTTTATTTGTAAAAGTCAAAGGTTCTCCCTCTACATAGAATACGTCAGCAAAACGACTGCATAAAGTCTCTAAGTTAGTTTTTTCTTCAATATTTAAATGATCTGTACGAAGTCGAGATAAAACTTCTTTAACGCGCCTAGGATCTTGTTTAGTGCTAGTGCACTCATTATTAAATATCTCCGCTTGTAAAGGGCGTTCAAATGTAACGAGTGAGTCATAATCGGTCGGGTTTTCAATTTCAACGATGCCCGTACAGTCGGTTACGCGAGTAATGCATTCATGTATAATGCAATTACTGTGTATTTGCTGAGCTATGGAAACGTCACCGTCTGGGCTATAGATAGGAATATTTAATAGTTTTGATGAGTTCGCGGGAATGGTTTCCTGATAACTGGACCTTTTACATTGATAAAACCGAATAGGTATTGTTGTAAAATCTGTAATTAAATAGTTATTTTTAAGATCAATCTGTGCTCCGTCAAGTAAATCTAGGCCTATTAGTCCGTCAAAGTAATTATGAAACTTATAAATGAAAAACTTAACATTCGTAGGGTTATTAAATTCAGGAAAATTCGGAACAGTAATTGAATGGTTGTGTGTGCTAGTTACACGGGCATTTGTTACTTCAAAGGGGTCAAAATTCAAAGGTATGTGCGAAAAGTATTGCTCGACTGCCTCAGGACTAATAAAAGACTGGTTAGCCCCGGTATCTACTAATAACTTAAGTGGTGGGTCCGATATCTGAATGTAACGTAATTCCCTTTTAGATTGTATATTTAACTCTATTTTAACCCTTTTTGATCCTTTTCCTTGAGAAAATCCGGATTAGCACCAGAGGTAGGCTTTGGTGCTTCTAAGCAATTCGCGTTGTTAGTACTCTGTGGCTGTGTGTCATCTTGTACATATAAAATATTCTCAGGCTCGGTTTGATTGTAGTAATTGAAGTCGGGATAGTCGTAGTAACAGGAATAGTCAGGCTGTTCATAGTAATAGTCGGGGTAATAATAAGCGTTTTCAGGGTCTGTCATCTCGTTAAAATTCATTTCTCGTGTCTTGAAGTAATTACTAGGTGGTGGGTTCCCTGATCTTTGCCAATTATTTCCTGGTAACCCTATTGGTTTCTGTACGAAGTGACTAACGCCGCTCATTGGTTTCGGACCTGTATATTGCGCTGACGGATTTGCGTTCGGTAATCTAAATATATTACTCTGGGGATGGTAGTTTGGCGGGGGTGCACGAAACATTTGGTGGGTTCGACTAACCATGTTAGGGGCACGATGAGGTACCTGATTATGCTGGAAGGGTGGCCTCCATTGCTGCTGCTGCTGCAGCGGCGTGGGCATAGGCTTATGCCAGCTCGTGCCTACATTCGCAAAGCTAAAAGGTCTGGGCGTGGTCATAAGGGCCGCTGGTGGCATTCTATGGGTTAAATGCGCTTGTTGTGTCGGGTTACGTTGCTCAGGAATACTTTCGTTGCGTTGCTGTAGGTACATGACATTTAATTCCTGCTGTACATACAAATTCCAGAGCCTTTTCTATAGTTTCGGGTCTCATACATCGAATACGGGACCCTAAAGGTTCTTTAAGACCTCTGACATAAGACTGTAACGTCAGTTTTCTATAAAGGTCGCGTTTTGCTTCGATAGTAGTAGCTATATTTTCATGCAGAGTGACATAAGTCATTATAGTACTAAAAAGGGTCTGGCATTTGTCATAATATTCCTGCGGAGTGCTGTTTCCTTGGGCTAGTAAGGACATGTCATTATAAAGGGCGGTCTCGTCCCTTTGATCGGAAAAGTTGTTAATTAAAGCGTCACGGATCCCTTGCCAATTTTCAGGTATACCATTGGAATTTATAGTTGTAGCTGCAGATCCCGTAATTTTATTTAAGATACCGTTTATTATACATAGGTTAGTGAACTCGTAGCTCGGGTCATCTCTGACGTATTGTATTACGAGCTGATCACATATTTTAATGAAACGTGTTAGAACATTCGGATTTCCATCAAAGTCTGGCAATGGGCGTAAGGCCCTAAAGATAGTATCGGGGTTCAATTCCATTTCGTCACTACTAAATAATGTGTCTAAACCTAAACTATCTGAATCTATAAACCTATTTAAATCTACTTCCCTAGTCCTATTTATCTGTCTGGAAGAGACAGATCTCGTCCTAGTTTTCCTTGGATGAAAAATCTTGAATTAATATTATATAAGGGGTTAAAAGAAAGGAGTCGGGAGCAACACTCAAAGAAAGTTTCAAGCACTTACATATACATGGTTTTCCTTGGTGTATCGATGGCTGGATACGTCCTCAGCTGCGTCTTCTTATGTTCGGATATTCGATGAGGTACTTGGAAATACCGACAGCGACTATCGGAGTCAGCAGATAAACGATTTTTGGAAATCTATACCGCGCCGCGCACTGCCTCGAATATCCTACCGACTGCGCCAATTACGAAGGTGGCAACCGGAGGACTTAAAAAAAACCAAAATTATTTATAAAGGTTTTAATTAAGATAAAAATTACAATTTAACTTATATTAGTTTTTAGGTCTATATTCGGACGATGCTAGTACCGAAGTGTGTTACCAAAAATATTCTGTAATATTACGATACAATAAGTATGCTAACCGTGGATGCGGCATCAGCGGATTTGGAAGTAGGTGGCCACTCGGCGGCACGAGGCGTCCGTTCGCTGAGTCAGCAGGTGGCGTGTTGGAATTTTGTGTGGAAACATCCGTTTGACGTAATTACCATATCATGTCGCTATTCAGCTGATTTGGTGTAGGCAGGGCACGTAACAAGCTAGATGTATTTAAATAGGAATTACTTAATATTATACTCTTATACAAATATATTACTGTGGTAAACAGTATTTTTTGATAAATAAAATCCGAGTAGTTTTTAAGAAAACGACTACCTACCCGTATATTAACATAATACTTAATATTCTTCAATCGCTGTCAGTTTTTATAAAATTACCGCCTCAAACATTCTAAACAATGACCCACTGTCATGTTTCCATGTACTAACTCCATTTGGATATCTTGTATGAACTCATCATTGAGTACATATTTCTTCTTTCTTATTTTCTTTTTATTTGTAATCATATTATTAGAAACTCTATAATATGCCGGATCCTTGACCAAGGTTTTAAAAAAATGTATAATGTTAGGATTTTTTTTTCCAATTGTATGGTTTAATTTATGATGCCATGATTCTAAAGCGTTTGTTGTTCGATGCTGTTCACCGTATACACACCATACTTTAATGAACTCGTCTATCATCCACTGCTTTTTCATATATGCTCTAAATTTTTTAATGTCATCTTCTTGTGTATTCTTGCGAGTAATATATTTCCAGCCATTTAAAATTTCATTCGGCGGCAATAGTGGCAATACGGCGCTTAATGCCACTTCTCTTATCTTGTTTTCATCATTAGATTTAGTTATCCCGAGCTTACGACCCTTCTCCCAAATGGAATGATTAAAATGATAATAGCATCCGGATATAATTACAGACGGAAACACAGTCGTTAAAGCTTTCATTGCAGCTCTTTCATAATCAGTTTTATATTTCTTTGGATCCCAGCCAGGTATTTGGGATTTAATCATGGAAAATAAAATGATGTATGATTCCATCTTCTTGTCACTCATAAGTGCGTAGACAAGCGGCACTATGTTCGTGTGGTTCACAGTACTTCCCAAATCTCCGTGAATGCTATAAAGTTGAATAAAGGGCGAGGGGCAGCTTTTAAAGGTTCCATCGCTATAAAAATCATGTACTTCATTCATAACCTTTTTTGCCTCTTTGATGCAAAAAGCTATAATACGGTTGTCACCATCAGAATAATCAGCCAATACAAAATTATTAAATTCCGGAGGAATTTGAACATTGATTCCTTGTTTAGATTTAAGGTGTGTTACTCCGGCTGCTGCATTTCTGAATCTATATAGAGATGATTTAATACTTTCAAAGCTCGGTAGCTCCTACTTTGCATACTAAGTCCAATCCTGAAGTTTGAAAGGACCCGACCATATCATTGTAACATTGTGGTACCGCTGGGTAATTTTCTTTTGTTAGTTGTTGTTTACAGCCGTAAAGTCGCTCATCTACTTCATTTTTTAAAAAGTCAGGTGTACATGAGTGTGCAGTTTCATGAAGGACATTGTTATCCTAAAATAATAAAAAATATAAGTAATCGTAGCGTACATTAAACAAATAAAATAAAGTTTATTAAAATAATTCATTACAAATTAACGTTCACAATAAGTGACAAACGTGCACAAAATGGCCGCCTGTTTCTCTTTTGTGTTGGCATGAGCGTGCACAAAATGGCCGCCTGTTTCTCTTTTGTGTTGGCATGAGCGTGCACAAACGTGTTGGCATGAGCTTTATGTTAAAAGTTTTTTCATATAAATAATAATAATAAATGAAAGCCGAACACTTACTTTTATCTTTATAATTCCTTTACACTTGTATTTTCGTTTGATGCATTCCCACACAGTTAACCCACTTTTATGTTTCCTTTTTATATGATATTGGAAACCTGCGCGAAGCAGAATAGTCCCGTGACGTCTTTTTATATAAACTAACGAAACTTCACCAGAACTGCACGACGCACTTGACCCTGACATTGTTGGGAATGCACTGGTAAGTGTTACGTCACTGGTCTACGAACCGACAACAGCATAGTGGAGGGGGTTGATCGACAGGATCGGAGCGCGGAAGTTATGGCTGATTGTAAATATATTGCAAATGTACATATTCATTACTATTTAGTTTGTGATAAGAACCTAATAATATAGTTTTAAGTAAAATAATTATATGATCTGTAATAGTTGTAGTACTGGAAACTGTACTTGTGCAGTTTTAATCTCAATAAATACAAATATTGTGATTTATAAAAATATATATCTTCCCAAGTAACGTGTAAAAGTTTTATCTAAGAAAATATAAAATATACCTATTTAAAACTTCGTTAGTGATACAATAATGAAACCCCATCACTATAATTCAGCTCTAGCATCGCCCCCACCGGAGGCGTATCACTTTATATTTCCCATCTGTCGCCACTGGTGAAAACTGGGAACTAGAAGAATGGCCATTCCCAGTTGTCGCCACTGGTGACAACTGGGAATAACCCGAATCGGCGATTTTGTCCAAAAATACACGGGTTACGTTAATGGCGATGTCTAGTACAATTAAACGTAAATAAGGAATATAGACAGGGAATGGAACAATGCGAATAAGGGTCTCCTCACAGCTTGCTCGATTCCATGCAGGTTCTTCTGCTGCTGCTTACTGCTGCACTTGTAGTTGCACACAAGACGTTCTATTGACGAATTTATTTGTTAGGTTCTTTGCAGACTAGCTGAAGTCTATGCGACCGATTATTGTGTCTATTAACGATCACTGATTCGCGACTTCCTAATCCGACCCGGCTGCGCCAGTCAAATATGAACGCGCAAAGGTATTTAAAAAAAAAAATATTTTACTTAATACAGGTTTGCTCAGCATGAGCGTTATAATGAAAGAAAACATCGAAATCTAGATTGCATTGGCTTATGTACTATTGAAAGGTTTACATGTGTGTGTCTGTGACTGGACCTCGCAGATGGCCAGTAACAGACTGTTGATTATAATATGTCTAATCGTTTCTGTCATCATTAATTTTATTATAATTGATAATTTGTTACATGAGTAAATGGCTACCTGGTACAGATGGGTGGCATGGCGTGATCTTAGTTTACTAATACAGTAGAGGGTAAGGGTTGGCTATGCATAACTAGGAACATGTCCACAATGATTTTTCACAATACATCAACCCTCTCGTGAACCTCGTTCACGACACGCATGGCTCTAGTGAGATGAGTCCTCGCCAGTAGGTTGGTTCTGGCTGCAGGCACAGCAAGCAGGGGCGGGCGCCGCCGCCTCCACACGTACCGGTCAGGCACATGGTTAAGGGGACGGCTGTTTATCATCTGTTCTACTTCGGCTACTAATGTTTGAAGTGTCTCATCTCGTGGCGCTCGTTCTTTCAATATAATCAGTGCGTCTTTCACACTTCTGATTAAACGTTCCCCAGTGAGGGCTGGCAGGTGAAATGAAAACTCAAGTTGTTGCCGTACTGTAGGTCATTGCTCCGTTTTTGAGTGTCTCCGTGTCCAGCTCTAGAACACATTTCTTCAGCTCCTCATTAGATTCTCTCAAGTTCGTACCATTGTCTGAGTACAAGTACCGTGGCCAGCCTCTTCTGGCTGCCATTCGTCTAAGAGCCATTATTAGTGCGTCTGTGGTCTGCTGGTTCACTATCTCAATGTGAATGGCTCTTACGGTGAGGCAAGTGAAGATAACACTGTACCTCTTCTCTCAACGTCTGCCATATATCATACCTAAACAGACTATGTTCTGGATAGAAGACATTACACAGAAATAACTTTCAAAAATGGATTTACTTACCCATATATATGGATTTATTCCAGATGTTAAAATATCTCAATATTTCTTGGCTGAATCAAACTGCGCACGCTATACGGATGTCGTTTCGAGACGTCGGAAAAGGGTATACATATTGTGTTTTTATTTTTTCTGCATATATGTGGTTAGCTTTGAGTACTTCAAAATTCATTTATTTGCACGAATTTAGGTTTACAACATACTATGATCTTAAAAGTATAATGACCCTTTACATTCTGCCATTACATATGGTGTCTATAATGCTTTTATTTAACAGATGGTTCAATATATACGAGAAAGATTGGCAGTTCTATGGTGTCAGTAAGCTCTCCCGATTCATGCAGCTCGTCAGGTTTCGAATGCAGGTAATCTTTCATCAGCTAAAACCTTTTAATTTAATGCACAAAAAGTGCATCAGAAGTCACTAGAATGTCGATTGTGTTAGTGTCCGTGTCCACTGATCTCGCGCGGCCCCTTCAACAAACTCGACAGTGTTTGGAATAAAACAAAGATAGAGTAAAATATAGATTTCACTTTTTATTATAAAAATGGAGAAAAAATTAATGGTCGTTACGCTTGGTAATTTTACACAAGACGTGTGTTGCCACACGTCATAAACATTTTCTTCTATGACGTGTGTTGCCAAACGTCATAACCATTTTAATATTTTTATCTTCAAATCATATTGAACAGACAGTAATACAAACGGCTCGGCTTATTATCTGTGTTTGTTATTAATTAGTTAGGTAGGTTATAAAATTATTATTCTCTTTAACGCCTTAATTATGCCTCCTCTGATAAGTCCAGTGTAGCGCTTGTTGCAAACGACCAACATTTTCGTCCCAATTACCTGCGGAAAATTGCGGAGACACTCGAGCGACTGCGGCCGACGGGGAGCGGAGAGGTGTGCGATGAAAACAAAAGTACTAGATCACAGCGGGCATGCCACGACAGAGCGCCCGAGTAGGTATGTAACTACTGCATTATACTCCATCTGATGTTTATTCTTTGCATGTCAGTACGCTCTCCGCTTCTGCATAGAGCAATCGATGGCTATGTTCGTGTACATGTGCGAGACGCCGTGTTTGTGCACGTACTGGTGCGATGACGACTGGCAGTGGGACTCCTCAGACCTGATCAACTCACCCTTCCGCTCCCCCACTGTCACCCTGTTTTACTTCAGTCTTATGATGTCGGAGGACGGACCTTACTACACCACGGATCCAGCGCAGTTTGAGGTAGGCTTTTGTATAGCTTTTGAGTTTTGGTAAGCGTTGATCACTTTAGGTGTTTATAACTTGACCGACGCTTGCCTTTTTACGTCGCTGCTAAAATAGCTGTATAGTAGAGTATGGATGGGCAAGGTTTTAATATTTGAACTTTTGAATGGATAACATAAACGTGTGCAGTCGTGGGACCGCCGTCAGGAACGAAGTTCCTTTGCACGTATGATTTAGAACAAAAACAAAATTTTCGTAGCCGTCATTGTGGATCTCCTGTCGATCAGCTTTAGCACGAAAACTATGAAAACGACACCTATGACTAAAAAAGAGAACATTTTCGCAGCCGCCATCTTGGATTTGTATTTTGATCAAATTCACACTTTCTCCTAGAAAGAAACAGGGAGTGAGTGTAAATTCACACACTCTCTCTCTCTTTCTTTGAATTAGAAGAAGACAGTCGCAAATTGTAACCTTTTTTCGCGTGACGATTTCTGCCAGTGCATTCCTACCGCTAGCCGCGAAGTTCTTAAACAACTTCGTTACAAAAAAAATATGTAGGAACGGAGAAAGGAAAGGAATACGTAAAGATCGTGACTTTCTGTAAATTCTGCCTTCCCGAAAAAGACAGTTAGGCGCGAATTAGATACAGAATACAAAGTGAACTTTACATACAGTACACAAAGTGTTTAACCTGTTTAAGACCATGCTCATGGATTTCAGATAGTAATTCAGCGTCTGTTCCGCGAGATGCTGTACCGCTGCCACTTCATTCCTCAAGTGCACCCCATGATCATGACCGGCCTGGTCTTCGATAAGGAGCTGTTCCTCACATCCATTGGTACGTTTAGTCACGGTGAAAATCGCGCGGGTTTTATTTATACAGCATGTATCTGAAACGACAGAACAACTTCAACTTTACTCACGGTAAACAGGTACAATAACGAATATGTAATCATAGAAAAATAAACATAGAAAATTATCATAGAAATCATTAGAATTTGCAATATAACTCTATTAAGGCGAATTTTTTTTAACTTTTATACAGAATAATTCTTATACTGCGAGAAAATTTTGATTTTTTGCCAGTTTTTCCATACAAAAACAGATGGCAATTTATTAAAGATATCTGACTTTAATAAAATCAGCCCTTAGTAGTAATTGATTGAAGTTATAAAACATCACGTTTCATACCAATGTAAGCTAAGACAGCATTTGTGATTTTAATGATCCACATTCTGTAAATACATGTTTATTACTGTCGAGAATCCATACTAATATTATAAATTCGAAAGTAACTCTGTCTGTCTGTCTGTCTGTCTGTCTGTATGTTACCTTTTCACGCCTAAACCACTGAACGGTTTTTGATAAAATTTGGCAAGGAGATAGATGGCATCCCGGGGAAGGACAAAGGCTACTTTTTATCGACATACCACGCGGGTGAAGCCGCGGGCGGACGTTATTTATATATATATTCTTATCATAAAACCTGATACTGAGCTGCAAATTACAAAAAGGTTAGATATTCACTATGAGATCCATTGTTTTATTACAAAAACAATATTTAGAATAGACCAACATTTGTTTCAAACTCAACGTTATCCTCAGGCCTGATGGAGCCGAACGTGGTGGATTATAGAGAGAGGCTACTAAAAGCGTACAAGAAAGCCGTCATCCCATTGATAGCTTACATGATGCAGTATGAGTGTTACAAGGAAATATACGCGCTGGACATTGAGTCGTATGTAGAGTAAGTACCTATCCATAAAAGTACTCTGTGGTAAGTATTGACACAAGAAAAGTTTTTAACAAAAATGCAGGCGGCCCATCTGATGCGCCCCCTATGGGACATCTGTAGCACTATGCTTCGCAGGTGCTTTGGTAACTCAGCAGCAGTGTTCTTGATATTTTGGTCATAACTTCCATACCTTTTCTGATAGAAAGCTGTACTATGGCTCTATTTTTTTTCCTATCCTACGCTGTCCCACTCCTGGGCAAAGGCCTCTCTCCACTCCTTCCATAATTCGCGAGCCCGCGCGTCCTCCTTTCAGTTTTGATGGAACCTATCCAGCTCGTCCCGCTATCTCCTACGTGGTCGCCTCACTGTCTCAGGGCACCAGTTCTGTGCTATTTAGGCTCACAGTTTGGCCGACGTGTCCTGCCGGACTGGGCATATTTAAGTTGGGCAGCCTTTTCAGCCACGACAGCTATCTTTGTTTTAGAGCGCAGTTTTGTGTTAAAAACACGATTGTGATCACCAGACTTATAATCATCATTGTGATTATGATTATGGTGACATTTAATGCCAGAAAAAGGCACAGTTCCTGAGAAAATCTTTAATAATTTAAATTGTTTTTTTTATGTACTTATGTTTTTGTAATGAATTTAAATATTTTAATGAATTTCCTGATTTTATAATAATATTGATATTTATGTTATTTAATTTTTAGTTATAATAGTATGATTGGTTACTCGAGGAGCTCGTGGCTAAGTAATAACAGCCGCTCGGGTCGATCCATCAGGTTAAGCTACGCTTGCCGGGGTTGGTCCATTGATGGGTGACCATTTTCACATATCGAGACTCCTCCGTGCCTCGGAAAGCACGTTAAGCGGTTGGTCCCGGCTGTCATTTGTGGATCTTTGACGGTCGTTACGAGTCGTCAGAAGCACGAAAGTCTGACAACCAGTTTAACCAAGGGGTATTGTGCAAGCCTTTTTTATGATAATTTACTTTTATATCTTTGTCTATGTTACTTTTATATGTTTGTCTATTTTTTCCTTGAGCAATACGACGTTCTCTATTGCGAGACGGCAATGTATAATTAGCTAGAGTGTACGCTACACTGTTAGTCGCTCCAAACCATTCTGGTGTATTATAAAAATTGGCGAACATACTCGCTAGAGCAATAGATTGAGGCGTCCTGTACATGTTTTCTGCAAGTAAATTAAATCCATCAAGAAAGCCTATGTAATCCTGAGATATCGCTAATTTTAAATAGCTTATCAAGCCACCCTTCAGATTCTCGGAAACGATTTTAAATGTGTCTCTCATTGAAATAACTCGTGAAAGGTCCATTCTGTTTACCATTTCGCGATGCTGACGGAAAGTCTCTATCAACATAGAAATTTGAACCATCATATCAGATTCAATAGATAACTGTCGCTGAACGCTAAACAAAGATTTGAATGATTGCGGTAAATACAAAAAGTAGAGGAATATGCTTTTCATGTTAATAGTCATTCTTAATGGAGGACCATGAATCCTATCCTCAGGGTTATTCATATGGCACACGACTCGGGTAGGTAATCTTAAACCATGCTCATAAAACGATCTAACGAACGAGGATAACCTTATTAAATACGTAGCATATCTTTCTTGAAAAGCAGATAAAAAAGATGAAAAACTCTCTTTATCAAGTGTATTAATCGTGGAACAGATGTTGAAAATTTGATGCCACATTGGAGGTAAAACTGCAGTTAGCTCTTCCGGCGATATGGCAGCATCAGCGGGGACTATGGGCCTTTCATTTCCATAGACAGGCGAATTAACCACATCCTCATATAAGCCATTATGTATACGCGTCTCTGCAACAATATTATGATTCAACCAACCTGCACCATGATTTATGTCCGTCGCGAGTGAAAGCGTATCCTGATTTACTCTGCCCTTATATGACATACCCGTTCTAGTCCCTTGAGCTTGGGTCAAATTGAAGCCGTGTATATTATCCATCATATACTCATCCAACAACTCAGCCTGATCCTCTGATATATTCGTAAACGTTCTTGAACAGGTAAACAGCAACTTACAGATGAGAACAGCCAAAACTCTTAGCTTTGGAGAAAGCGTCAACATAGAAGTTAAGTCGAAATCAAGTAAAACCTGAGAAGGGTTCAGTAAGCAAAAGAAAATTCTCTCAAAGTCACCATGCGCTTCGCTAGTTAAAGACATGGACATAAGATCTTTAATTATAGACGATCTCGAGGAACTAATATTTAAAGACGAAGCTAAATCGGAAGGTGGAATAGAGAGCTCGCCCTGCATTTGAGTAAAGGACATACATCCGACAATAGAAATGAAGTTAGACAGAGGGAAACTCTCCAAAAGACGAGGAAGTATGTTGCTTCTATGTTCTATTTTCGCTACACATGCAATATCAGGCAACGCTGGATCGCTATGCTGCAACATCAAACCTCTTCTCTTACAAAAGAGAATGAAACGTGCCTTATGATCGAGAAAGTTTCGTGAAGTCGCTAATGATCGACTATGCTCAATAATACTATTAGTGAACTCACGCCTTATATTGACCAAAAACTCTGGACAGACGACACCCATACTGACCCTCATTCCTTCTCGTCTAAGTCGGGTTTGAAATGACAGCACCTCACGCCACGCTAAATTATTCCGCGAAAAAACACTATCAGCGGCGGAAACATCTATTCCATTCGTGTTATCCTTGGGCACTTGTTCATTCGCAACGAATTCATGTGGAGGGTTTTGAACGACCTTCACCTGTGAAATATAGGCTTGAGTCACGCAATCGGTTATTGATTGAATTAATTCCATGGGTGTTGAAGCGCTACGAAATGTCGAAATGGATAAAGGAACGAGCACAAAACGGTTAGCATCAGAAATAGGTATCAGCTTGTAACAAGGAGGAAAATGCGTGACCACTTCTATCATAATACCTTAGAGCCACCCATGGCGAAAGACGTAGATTTAGGTCATTTGGCTACACATGTGCGCACGCTTGGCCTTATCTGGCAACCCGCCCGTGACGTAATTGGTTTTAACACGGGAGTCCATAAGGGTGTGTTGCCACAGAAGCTCACCAAGCGAGAGGTATTAGCCCATGTCATGCGAGTCTATGATCCTCTTGGAATCATTGCTCCAATCGTTGTTCGAGGCCGCATCTTGTTTCAAAATGCTTGGCGTAAGGGTTTGGAGTGGGATGAGAAGCTCTCTCAAGATGACACCGCTGCGTGGAGGTCCTGGTTTCAGGATTTATCCTCTGTTTCTAATTTACGAATTCCGCGTCGTTATAACTTAGGTGATTTAGAGCTAGCAAGCAGTGAACTTCATGTGTTTTCTGACGCCAGTGAGTCCGCCTTTGCCGCTGTCGCTTATTGGCGTTTTCTGTACGCTAACGGTGACGTTAGACTCTCGCTTATCTGCAGCAAAGCTCGCGTGTCACCCCTTAAGCCTGTCTCAATTCCCCGTTTAGAGCTCCAAGGTGCTCTGATGGCTGCACGTCTTGCTACGTATATATGCGAAGCCCACCGACTCAAACCGACGAGACGCGTTTTCTGGTGTGACTCAATGACGACCTTAGGTTGGCTTCGCAGTGACGCTCGCACTCTTAAGCCATTTGTTTCTCATAGAGTAGGTGAGATACTGGAGGTCACGGACATCGGTGAGTGGCGTTGGATTCCGAGTGATTCAAACGTGGCAGATGATGCAACTCGGGTCAAACGATTACTGTTAACTCCAGAATCTCGCTGGATTTCAGGTCCTGCCTTTCTGCTCTCCTCGGACTGGCCCACTGAACCCGTGATCGATGTCAGTGGACTAGGCCGTGAAGAATTCAAACATCATGTTCATCTCATCACTGATACTGACTTGCCCGCGCCAATCTCCGCGGATCCGCTGCGTTTCAGCTCCTGGCTGAGAATGGTGCGAGCAACAGCAAAAGCGCATCAATTTATTTCATTAATGCGTATGCGTAGTCTGCAAAGACGAGGCGTTGACGCCAATTTAACTCTTCTTGAAGGAAGTTTATGCTCATTTATTCCCTCTTGCACATCCTCTCCAAATAATCTCAACCTAGCAAAGAGAATAACAGCAAAAGATTTACGCCTGGCCGAAACCCACATCTTACGCCAGTCTCAGCTCGATTCTTTTAAAGAAGATTTCTTGCGGATTAAGAACCAACAACCGTTGCCTCGCAATAGCCGCCTGTTCAAGTTGTCGCCATTTATAGATGATGACAATCAGTTGCGAATGGCAAGCCGCATTGTTGCTGCCTCAGCCATTACAGACAACACTAAGCGTCCGCTCATTCTGCATGGAAAGCACCCTGCAGTTCGTCTTTTGATCCACAAATATCACCAGAAAGCCGCGCATTCACACCTAGATTTGGTAATGAACGAGCTTCATCAACATTACTGGATTATTGGACTCAGAAACGCTGTCCGATTCGTGGCTCGTACCTGTCAGCTGTGCAAATTGCGCCGTGCTAGACCGTTTCAACCACCTATGGGAAATCTGCCAGAAGCTCGCCTAGCTCATCATCAAAGGGCCTTCTCATTCACCGGTCTAGATTATTTTGGACCCATTCATGTCACGGTTGGCAGAAGCAAGCAGAAGCGCTACGTGGCCCTATTTACATGCTTGGTCGTCCGCGCCGTACATCTGGATGTGGTGCATAGCTTATCGACTGACTCGGCGATCATGTGTCTACGCCGCTTCGTTTCGCTCCGTGGAACCCCTGTGGAGATTTGGTCCGACAACGGCACTGCCTTTGTTGGGGCCAGCCGAGAACTGCGAGAGTTGTACGGTGATGCAGTTCAAGATTACGCCGCCAACGAGTCCATAAACTGGCGTTTCATTCCCCCCTCAGCACCATTTATGGGTGGAGCTTGGGAGCGCCTTGTCCGAAGCGTCAAGGGAGCGCTGAAAGTGTCTCTACATGAGCGGAATCCCTCTGATGAGGTACTCAGGACCCTGCTGGCTGAAGCTGAAGCCTTGGTAAATTCGCGGCCATTAACGACGGTTTCATTCGATGCCGATGCCGAAGAAGCTCTAACCCCAGCTCACTTTCTTCTAAACGGATCACCAGGGCGTTCCATCCCAGCCACGCTTCAGGAGTCGGACCTCTCGAGCAGAAGTCATTGGCGGAGGGCACTCAAACTAGCCGATCATTTCTGGCAGCGGTGGGTCCGAGAATACCTGCCTTCTTTGTCACCCAGAAGGGGTGGAGGCACCGCACCTTCAATTGCTGTAGGAGACGTGGTCGTGATTTGGGACATGTAAGAACAATCAAAATCATTCCAACATAAGATTTGTAACAAAGAAACAAACACGAAAGATTACCTTGAGACGCGCTAGTTACTTAGTGACCCGCCCTCCTAGAACAAACTATGGAAGACGAAATTTGGAATATGAGGGTGTTACAATTTATAATAAATTACCATCAGTAATAAAAGAAGAACAGAGTTATGCCCGGTTCAAAAAGCTAGTAAGAACTCACACAATTAATACATACACATAAGAGAACAAAAGAAAAAAAAAAAAAAAAAATACAGCGGTGTATATGTGTATATATATATATATTAACATAAATAACATACACACATTGGGATATAGATTAACTATACATACCTCTAAATTAAGAATACACATTAGTAATACCTTAAATTAAACAAAACCAAATAAAATCCAATGGCCAAAATGGTTTATAAACTATGTATGTACCCAAAATGTATACTTAAATAGAACATTCAACTAAAAATAAAATAGCCTTATAAAAATAAACTTGCTAACAGATTATGCCATCAATGCCACATCTAGTAAAAATCAACTTCATACATCCATGTTTGTTTACCTATAACTCGTAACGATCAAGTTTATGTTAATTATCTGTTTACCCACTTTTTTTTCTTTTCTTTGTTTTTTGTTATTTTATTATCGTACATCTGTGCGCACTAAATTATTAATCTTAGTTTTAAATATTGTTTCTCAGTAAGTGAATTATGTATGCAATTCTTTATGAGAAATAAAGTTGTTCTAACCTTAACTGTCGGTGAAATTTGTTCAAAGGTTCGTCAGTGATTTGTACTTCTAGAATAGGGTTTTCAGTGCTGGTATGTGCAGTGGCTGTCGTGGAGCCTGTTCGTGACGGTGGTCGCTCTGATGGGTTAGCTAACATTGACTCGGTCTCCTCATTGTTAATTTCCACTCGGGATAAAGCGTCGGCATTGGTGTTATATCTTCCCTTTTTGTAAACTATAGTGTAGTCGTATTCGCTTAGTTTTAGGCGCCATCTAGTCAGTCTTGAGTTAGGCTCCTTAAGGTTCATTATCCACTGTAGTGGTTTGTGGTCTGTGAATATTTTAAATTTACGACCAAATAAGTAAGGCCTGAAGTACTTTGTAGCCCATACTATAGCTAAAAGCTCCTTCTCGATAGTACTATAATTGGTTTCACTATCGTTCAAAGTTCTTGAGGCGTAACAGATAGGTTTATCTGAGCCAATGGTACCTTGTGAGAGTATAGCGCCGATAGCTACGTTAGAGGCGTCAGTGGTTAATATAAACTCTCTAGTAAAGTCGGGGTACTGTAAGATTGGGTCATTTGTAAGTAAAGTCTTACATCTGTTAAAACAGTCAATGTAGTCGGTGTCAAAAGTAATTTTGTTAGTCTTTTTAAGGCATTTAGTCATAGGCTTGGTAACGCGGGCAAAGTCCGGGATAAATTTCCTGTAATAACCTAATAATCCGAGAAACTGTTTTATTTCTTTCGTGGTTTTAGGTAATGGGTATTTTTCTATAGCCGCTATTTTATCAGGATTAGGTTTAACACCTTCTCCACTAATTACATGACCTAAGAATACCGTTTCCAACTTTAAAAATTCGGACTTATCCATTTGAATCTTAAAGTTGGATTCCTGTAATCTACTGAATACTTTTTCTAAGTTAATCATGTGTTCTTGCAATGACGTACTAAAGATGATGACGTCATCGAGATACACAAGGCAGATGTCATTTTGTAATCCTCTGAGTACATTATCCATCACTCTTTGGAAGGTAGATGGTGAGTTCTTTAAACCCATGGGCATGCGCAAAAATTCAAAGTGCCCATGCTCTACGTTAAAGGCTGTCTTCGGTATGTCGTCAGCGTGCATCTCACATTGATAAAATCCAGATGCTAGATCTAGAGTAGTAAAGTACTGGCATTTACCAAGCTTGTCAAGTATGTCAGTTATGTTAGGTATCGGGTATTTGTCGTCTATGGTCTTGTCATTTACTTTACGAAAGTCAACTACTATTCTCCACTTCTGTTTGCCTGATGCGTCTGCCTTCTTAGGAACTACCCAAATGGGTGAGCTCCAAGCTGATTCAGAAGGTCTTATGATACCTTGGTCTAGCATCTTAGTAATTTGGTCTCTAACTTCTTGTCGGTGAACAAATGGGTAGCGGTAACTTTTCGTATAAACTGGAAGTTCGTCGGTCGTCTTGATATGGTGCTTTATTTTATTTGTAAAAGTCAAAGGTTCTCCCTCTACATAGAATACGTCAGCAAAACGACTGCATAAAGTCTCTAAGTTAGTTTTTTCTTCAATATTTAAATGATCTGTACGAAGTCGAGATAAAACTTCTTTAACGCGCCTAGGATCTTGTTTAGTGCTAGTGCACTCATTATTAAATATCTCCGCTTGTAAAGGGCGTTCAAATGTAACGAGTGAGTCATAATCGGTCGGGTTTTCAATTTCAACGATGCCCGTACAGTCGGTTACGCGAGTAATGCATTCATGTATAATGCAATTACTGTGTATTTGCTGAGCTATGGAAACGTCACCGTCTGGGCTATAGATAGGAATATTTAATAGTTTTGATGAGTTCGCGGGAATGGTTTCCTGATAACTGGACCTTTTACATTGATAAAACCGAATAGGTATTGTTGTAAAATCTGTAATTAAATAGTTATTTTTAAGATCAATCTGTGCTCCGTCAAGTAAATCTAGGCCTATTAGTCCGTCAAAGTAATTATGAAACTTATAAATGAAAAACTTAACATTCGTAGGGTTATTAAATTCAGGAAAATTCGGAACAGTAATTGAATGGTTGTGTGTGCTAGTTACACGGGCATTTGTTACTTCAAAGGGGTCAAAATTCAAAGGTATGTGCGAAAAGTATTGCTCGACTGCCTCAGGACTAATAAAAGACTGGTTAGCCCCGGTATCTACTAATAACTTAAGTGGTGGGTCCGATATCTGAATGTAACGTAATTCCCTTTTAGATTGTATATTTAACTCTATTTTAACCCTTTTTGATCCTTTTCCTTGAGAAAATCCGGATTAGCACCAGAGGTAGGCTTTGGTGCTTCTAAGCAATTCGCGTTGTTAGTACTCTGTGGCTGTGTGTCATCTTGTACATATAAAATATTCTCAGGCTCGGTTTGATTGTAGTAATTGAAGTCGGGATAGTCGTAGTAACAGGAATAGTCAGGCTGTTCATAGTAATAGTCGGGGTAATAATAAGCGTTTTCAGGGTCTGTCATCTCGTTAAAATTCATTTCTCGTGTCTTGAAGTAATTACTAGGTGGTGGGTTCCCTGATCTTTGCCAATTATTTCCTGGTAACCCTATTGGTTTCTGTACGAAGTGACTAACGCCGCTCATTGGTTTCGGACCTGTATATTGCGCTGACGGATTTGCGTTCGGTAATCTAAATATATTACTCTGGGGATGGTAGTTTGGCGGGGGTGCACGAAACATTTGGTGGGTTCGACTAACCATGTTAGGGGCACGATGAGGTACCTGATTATGCTGGAAGGGTGGCCTCCATTGCTGCTGCTGCTGCAGCGGCGTGGGCATAGGCTTATGCCAGCTCGTGCCTACATTCGCAAAGCTAAAAGGTCTGGGCGTGGTCATAAGGGCCGCTGGTGGCATTCTATGGGTTAAATGCGCTTGTTGTGTCGGGTTACGTTGCTCAGGAATACTTTCGTTGCGTTGCTGTAGGTACATGACATTTAATTCCTGCTGTACATACAAATTCCAGAGCCTTTTCTATAGTTTCGGGTCTCATACATCGAATACGGGACCCTAAAGGTTCTTTAAGACCTCTGACATAAGACTGTAACGTCAGTTTTCTATAAAGGTCGCGTTTTGCTTCGATAGTAGTAGCTATATTTTCATGCAGAGTGACATAAGTCATTATAGTACTAAAAAGGGTCTGGCATTTGTCATAATATTCCTGCGGAGTGCTGTTTCCTTGGGCTAGTAAGGACATGTCATTATAAAGGGCGGTCTCGTCCCTTTGATCGGAAAAGTTGTTAATTAAAGCGTCACGGATCCCTTGCCAATTTTCAGGTATACCATTGGAATTTATAGTTGTAGCTGCAGATCCCGTAATTTTATTTAAGATACCGTTTATTATACATAGGTTAGTGAACTCGTAGCTCGGGTCATCTCTGACGTATTGTATTACGAGCTGATCACATATTTTAATGAAACGTGTTAGAACATTCGGATTTCCATCAAAGTCTGGCAATGGGCGTAAGGCCCTAAAGATAGTATCGGGGTTCAATTCCATTTCGTCACTACTAAATAATGTGTCTAAACCTAAACTATCTGAATCTATAAACCTATTTAAATCTACTTCCCTAGTCCTATTTATCTGTCTGGAAGAGACAGATCTCGTCCTAGTTTTCCTTGGATGAAAAATCTTGAATTAATATTATATAAGGGGTTAAAAGAAAGGAGTCGGGAGCAACACTCAAAGAAAGTTTCAAGCACTTACATATACATGGTTTTCCTTGGTGTATCGATGGCTGGATACGTCCTCAGCTGCGTCTTCTTATGTTCGGATATTCGATGAGGTACTTGGAAATACCGACAGCGACTATCGGAGTCAGCAGATAAACGATTTTTGGAAATCTATACCGCGCCGCGCACTGCCTCGAATATCCTACCGACTGCGCCAATTACGAAGGTGGCAACCGGAGGACTTAAAAAAAACCAAAATTATTTATAAAGGTTTTAATTAAGATAAAAATTACAATTTAACTTATATTAGTTTTTAGGTCTATATTCGGACGATGCTAGTACCGAAGTGTGTTACCAAAAATATTCTGTAATATTACGATACAATAAGTATGCTAACCGTGGATGCGGCATCAGCGGATTTGGAAGTAGGTGGCCACTCGGCGGCACGAGGCGTCCGTTCGCTGAGTCAGCAGGTGGCGTGTTGGAATTTTGTGTGGAAACATCCGTTTGACGTAATTACCATATCATGTCGCTATTCAGCTGATTTGGTGTAGGCAGGGCACGTAACAAGCTAGATGTATTTAAATAGGAATTACTTAATATTATACTCTTATACAAATATATTACTGTGGTAAACAGTATTTTTTGATAAATAAAATCCGAGTAGTTTTTAAGAAAACGACTACCTACCCGTATATTAACATAATACTTAATATTCTTCAATCGCTGTCAGTTTTTATAAAATTACCGCCTCAAACATTCTAAACAATGACCCACTGTCATGTTTCCATGTACTAACTCCATTTGGATATCTTGTATGAACTCATCATTGAGTACATATTTCTTCTTTCTTATTTTCTTTTTATTTGTAATCATATTATTAGAAACTCTATAATATGCCGGATCCTTGACCAAGGTTTTAAAAAAATGTATAATGTTAGGATTTTTTTTTCCAATTGTATGGTTTAATTTATGATGCCATGATTCTAAAGCGTTTGTTGTTCGATGCTGTTCACCGTATACACACCATACTTTAATGAACTCGTCTATCATCCACTGCTTTTTCATATATGCTCTAAATTTTTTAATGTCATCTTCTTGTGTATTCTTGCGAGTAATATATTTCCAGCCATTTAAAATTTCATTCGGCGGCAATAGTGGCAATACGGCGCTTAATGCCACTTCTCTTATCTTGTTTTCATCATTAGATTTAGTTATCCCGAGCTTACGACCCTTCTCCCAAATGGAATGATTAAAATGATAATAGCATCCGGATATAATTACAGACGGAAACACAGTCGTTAAAGCTTTCATTGCAGCTCTTTCATAATCAGTTTTATATTTCTTTGGATCCCAGCCAGGTATTTGGGATTTAATCATGGAAAATAAAATGATGTATGATTCCATCTTCTTGTCACTCATAAGTGCGTAGACAAGCGGCACTATGTTCGTGTGGTTCACAGTACTTCCCAAATCTCCGTGAATGCTATAAAGTTGAATAAAGGGCGAGGGGCAGCTTTTAAAGGTTCCATCGCTATAAAAATCATGTACTTCATTCATAACCTTTTTTGCCTCTTTGATGCAAAAAGCTATAATACGGTTGTCACCATCAGAATAATCAGCCAATACAAAATTATTAAATTCCGGAGGAATTTGAACATTGATTCCTTGTTTAGATTTAAGGTGTGTTACTCCGGCTGCTGCATTTCTGAATCTATATAGAGATGATTTAATACTTTCAAAGCTCGGTAGCTCCTACTTTGCATACTAAGTCCAATCCTGAAGTTTGAAAGGACCCGACCATATCATTGTAACATTGTGGTACCGCTGGGTAATTTTCTTTTGTTAGTTGTTGTTTACAGCCGTAAAGTCGCTCATCTACTTCATTTTTTAAAAAGTCAGGTGTACATGAGTGTGCAGTTTCATGAAGGACATTGTTATCCTAAAATAATAAAAAATATAAGTAATCGTAGCGTACATTAAACAAATAAAATAAAGTTTATTAAAATAATTCATTACAAATTAACGTTCACAATAAGTGACAAACGTGCACAAAATGGCCGCCTGTTTCTCTTTTGTGTTGGCATGAGCGTGCACAAAATGGCCGCCTGTTTCTCTTTTGTGTTGGCATGAGCGTGCACAAACGTGTTGGCATGAGCTTTATGTTAAAAGTTTTTTCATATAAATAATAATAATAAATGAAAGCCGAACACTTACTTTTATCTTTATAATTCCTTTACACTTGTATTTTCGTTTGATGCATTCCCACACAGTTAACCCACTTTTATGTTTCCTTTTTATATGATATTGGAAACCTGCGCGAAGCAGAATAGTCCCGTGACGTCTTTTTATATAAACTAACGAAACTTCACCAGAACTGCACGACGCACTTGACCCTGACATTGTTGGGAATGCACTGGTAAGTGTTACGTCACTGGTCTACGAACCGACAACAGCATAGTGGAGGGGGTTGATCGACAGGATCGGAGCGCGGAAGTTATGGCTGATTGTAAATATATTGCAAATGTACATATTCATTACTATTTAGTTTGTGATAAGAACCTAATAATATAGTTTTAAGTAAAATAATTATATGATCTGTAATAGTTGTAGTACTGGAAACTGTACTTGTGCAGTTTTAATCTCAATAAATACAAATATTGTGATTTATAAAAATATATATCTTCCCAAGTAACGTGTAAAAGTTTTATCTAAGAAAATATAAAATATACCTATTTAAAACTTCGTTAGTAATACAATAATGAAACCCCATCACTATAATTCAGCTCTAGCATCGCCCCCACCGGAGGCGTATCACTTTATATTTCCCATCTGTCGCCACTGGTGAAAACTGGGAACTAGAAGAATGGCCATTCCCAGTTGTCGCCACTGGTGACAACTGGGAATAACCCGAATCGGCGATTTTGTCCAAAAATACACGGGTTACGTTAATGGCGATGTCTAGTACAATTAAACGTAAATAAGGAATATAGACAGGGAATGGAACAATGCGAATAAGGGTCTCCTCACAGCTTGCTCGATTCCATGCAGGTTCTTCTGCTGCTGCTTACTGCTGCACTTGTAGTTGCACACAAGACGTTCTATTGACGAATTTATTTGTTAGGTTCTTTGCAGACTAGCTGAAGTCTATGCGACCGATTATTGTGTCTATTAACGATCACTGATTCGCGACTTCCTAATCCGACCCGGCTGCGCCAGTCAAATATGAACGCGCAAAGGTATTTAAAAAAAAAAATATTTTACTTAATACAGGTTTGCTCAGCATGAGCGTTATAATGAAAGAAAACATCGAAATCTAGATTGCATTGGCTTATGTACTATTGAAAGGTTTACATGTGTGTGTCTGTGACTGGACCTCGCAGATGGCCAGTAACAGACTGTTGATTATAATATGTCTAATCGTTTCTGTCATCATTAATTTTATTATAATTGATAATTTGTTACATGAGTAAATGGCTACCTGGTACAGATGGGTGGCATGGCGTGATCTTAGTTTACTAATACAGTAGAGGGTAAGGGTTGGCTATGCATAACTAGGTACACCTCTGCCCAGCCAAAATAATTTTCCCTGTCTCAAAAACATTTATAACATAATTGATCAAAATAAGTCGATTTTGTGAACGGCCCCTTTTAACACTTTAACAATGTCTACGTAAAACATATGACTTAGAATTACCAGCCAGTGGTTCTTCACTGTTGGTAAATTACCACTAGTTATATTCTGTTCGTGTGACGCATTGCGCTTATATCGCTTTTGCAACAGTCAGTGAGCTGCAATTTTTTCGTATGTTAGCCAAAAAGGATTAAATCCGGCAATATTTTTATGGCATTTTTAGACGTGCTAAAACTAAAATCTCTAGATTTTACTATTTCATTATTTAATATAAGGTTTTAAGAAAAAAAAATGTGATTCAAAGTCAGTGACATCAGTTCTTTCTGCGTGACGGGTGTGTCTCACTGTGAATGCCATATCCAGGGGCACTCTCGGTTCATATCTCAATTTTTGAAGCATCCTTCAAAACTATCGAGTGAAGTTCTTCCGGGCAGACCACGAAGTGCCTCAGCTTCTTGTAAACGTTTTTCCAAGACATCATTGTCATGACTAGAATTGTCACTATCATGCCGGCTAGTGCAAACTGTAGTGCATATCACTTCTCGAGTTTCAGCGTCAAGCGATTTTAGGCCTTGTAACTGTTTATATGTTTCAGATAATAATTTTTGAGCTTTTAGGCAATCTTGGTCTGATAACAACACATTTAGACGACCATCTATGTACAAGTTTTCCAAGACTAAATGGTACTTCCCTAAGTTGGAATGGCTTACCCTGTTACAGTGTTACAGGGTGTTGAAAGGGTAACCCGTTCGTAACAGGTTAACTACACCCGTTCAAAGGTGTAACATGTATCATAGGGTTTTTTTTTGAAGCGCTTAAAAAAACCCCTTCAAAACCCCTTTCAACGAGTATCCGGCCGGTCCCTGTTTCTGCGTCCCAGCCAATACCACACCTTTTCATCCATTAGTCAATATTTTCAAAGTCTAGAGTGTTTGTATCATTTTTGAGTAGCTCACAAAAGTTCTCTATGTGGGCGCTGAAAAACTATGCAGGGTATTTTCAGCTTCAAATAAAGGTTTCAATTGGTTTTCAAGATGAAAACTGCATTTTTTTGATTTTCTGAGGCTAGATGATACGCGTTATTACAGTTGGTAATAAATGACGATAACGAACGACGGAACGAGGGAAACCCGTTCAGGGTTTCCGTCGTTCCGTCGTTCGTTATGATTTCACGTATGATTTCACGAATTTAAACAGGCTGTTGAGATCCATTTCGGAAGTTAGACTTTCAAGGGATTCTGCGATTTCGTCAGGTTTGAGGGTTCTGGGCATAATATTATGTGGAGATAGTAATGTAGAGATGCGTTGTATTGTTGTTGTAGTTGTAGGATATTGAAGGACTCACGGCAGGCAGGCGAGCGTGAGAGCTAGCTGCATTCCTGCGTGCTGCGTTCTGGAACTGTTGATAACCGTCTGGATTGTCTAAAAGACGTTGGATGGGTGTAGCACTTTCACTTGCACTACACCCATCGGGTTTTCAATGATTTTTCCGAGCGATTTTTGACGGGACGGAGACCGTGGGGTTAACTTTTCAATTTATCAATTGTGCTTTCGTGAAAGAGTTTTAAAAAAAGGTGAACTATTTACCTAAGAAATAATAATATATTAATTAAGAAATATTGAAATTGAAATAACAATTAAATTAATTTTAAGACGTGTGTTGCTCCTGGAGAGGATCGAGACCGACTAATGCATGTGACCTCGGATTTGAGCGACGGCGGTTAGCCGTTATCAGAGATACCAGAGATCGGAATGCTGAGATTGCAGGATGCACTTCTCTTAATGACTTGTTTGCTGTGTATTTGCAAGTCAGGGTTATAACAGTACGTTAAACGCGCTGCACGATGGGCTCTTGTCAGTTTGAGTCGAATAGTACGCACTCGGGAACATTGACCATCTTCGTGGAGACGATTACGAATGGTTTGATCACTGACTCGGTACCAGTAGATTGCCGCAGCTGGTTTTGTAAGGCCCGGGCGGTTACAGTACGCTCTCGTCGTGCAGTTAACCTGACATACCGGTAGTAAAGTCCTATGTGCTTACCATGAAGACATTCGGTGGAATTGTCGTACATGCACTGAGGCTCGGCGCAAGACAGAACGGAGCGCCAGTCGGTGCTTGAAAAATTTGTCCAAGTAACTTCGTGAACCTTCATGGTTCCAGGAATGTAAAAGGTCTTAACTCACTAGGAATAAGCCAGTCCTTCTCAGTGATTTCGTAGTCTTCCACTCTCAATGTCCGTAATGTCATTTCCGTACGCTACTAATTGGTCTGCAGTTCTCTTTAAAACACCGCCAACTCCGTCAGGTGCACCTGATCGCGACGATAGGTCTCAGGAGAAGAATTGAAAGTAGTGGACTGTATAACATGTATAATGATGAATAAGAACAATGGAAATTACAACGGTTAAAATAAGTAATGAGTGAACAATAATATGACAATAAAACGCGCAAGCGCAGCCGTGGGTGGAGGCGTGATGTTGAGAAGAGGGTCTCAACAGCACCCTTACCATGACCACATTCGCAGTAATGCCATACTACACAGGTCAGATTCATCAGTAGATCAGAGAGATCATTATTGACGTTCATAATTTGGTTACCTAACAATTTCCAGTATTTGTGTTACATCTTCCCTGTCCCTTATTTTAGTGTGGTATGCATGAGGTGCCTTGACGCTCTGTTAAAATAGTTTTGTCGAAAGATTTTAAAAGATGACTTGAAAATTCCGTTTACCACTTCTACCACTCAACGACATAATGTGACAGCCCTCGATTTATTGGCATCCGCTGTTGTAAGTTGTGACTCTCCATCTTCTGGGCTCAGGGGCACATGAACATGATACTAATAAATGTGAAGAGTCCCTAAATCCCCGATCCAAAATGAAAACATCCCCAGCTTGAAAATACTGACGATAGGAACTGTTTTCGTTCTGAAATTCATTGACCATTATATATAGTTGCGTCAGGGTGCGCAGGATAAGGGCCAAGGAAGGATATCTATTATGTACCCATCCGTACACACAAGTAAAAAAGGCTTTACTAGATTTCGATATTTATGTAACGAGTAAGTTTTCTTTTGATATAAATAATTTGAGCTTTTCTCAGTGAAATATATTTACCATCAGCTATTATTATGGGGCTCCAATCTTCACCTTGATACAGGGTGTCCGGTGGCGGATTTACAATTTTAAAAGCTAATGAAACAAAAACTTACGAACATATAGGTTTATTAAAAAGTTTAAAGTACACAAAAATCATGCGGATTTTAGTTTTTTAAAATAATTTCGTCCAAATGCTGTCCGTTCAGTCGCACACACTGTTGGAAACGATCCACCGTATTACTTCCCACGCACTGTAGCAGGCTCGTCTCAATTTGCTGTATTTCATTGTGAATATTGTCTGCGGGTTATTGAAGTATACTTTACTTTTAAGATACCCCCATAAAAAAAAATCCATAGGAGTTAAATCTGGCGACCTTGGTGGCCACGGGATGTCTCCAAAGCGACTGATCTATTTTTGTGGAAAATTTTGGCGGAGCAAATCCATAGACGTTCTGGCGGTATGTGGAGTCGCCCCATCTTGTTGAAACCACGTATGCGTCGAGTAGGAATGATGTGCTCGCAAATTTGGTAAAAAATACTCGGTGATCATGAGTCTATAGTTTTCACCGTTGACGTTTATGGCTTGTCCCCTAGGATTTTCAAAAAAATAGGGCCCAATAATTCCGTTCGTGGATAATGCACACCAAACTGTAACTTTTGGGCAATGTAATGGACGTTGGTGTTTCAGACGAGGATTACGTGTTCGTGGTGCCCAGTAGCGACAGTTTTGTATATTTACGTGTCCATTTAAATGAAAGTGGGCTTCATCGCTCCAAAAAATGCAGTTGACGGTGCGAAATCTCTCCAACATCTGTTCACAGAAGCTTTTTCGTAAATTAAAGTCATTTTCTTTCAGTTCTTGGACTAATTTAATCTTAAAAGGATGGCACTTCGTCTTTTTTTAAAATTTCGTGAACAATACTTTTTGGGAGTGCTAAAGTGGCCGCTCTTTTTCTCAGCGAGAGTCGTGGATTTTGACGCAAACTTCTTTCAACTTCTTCAATATTTTCAGCAGTCCTTGATGTTCTGCTGGGCCCTGGCTGAGGCGTATTTAAAGCCGAAGATGTTGTGCGGAACCTTTCCACCCATGACCGTATCAAATTTACACTAGGTTCGTCACTAAGGCCTGAAACTGCGTTAAGCGGGCTCCCGCGACGGGCAACCGTCGCGTGTCTACGCGCGTGGACACGCGGGTGGGCTCCGTGGGAACGCGACGGTCCCCGTCGTGGGGACCCGTCGCGGAGACCGGATTATTTTATTTACGCAGTGCCGCTAGTTCAATTTTAATGGTGTGCATGTATAGTCGTGTCGATGGAGAACTTAATATATTATTACGTAGCAAAACGACGACTAGCAAAAAAAAACGACAGCCAGTAAGCCCGTTTATTGAATCTAGGTTGCTGGGCGGGGAATTTGTTGTAAAGTTCAGTAAATTAAGAGAAAATGATAACTCATTTTACAAATATTTTAAAGTTTCGGTACAGTTCTATGACTAATTATTTTCGAAACTGGAACCATATTTCAAGATCAACAATTTAAAAGTAAGATCTGTATCAGTCATGTCACCAATGGAAAGGCTGGCAATAACATTGCGGTAAGTAAACAATTATAATTTGTTCTTCATCATCTTTATTTTTGCTTATACTAATTAACATTATTTCTTTGCTCATTAATCACAATTATAATCACAGCTTTTTACTCGTACATTATTACTAATTAACATTATTTCTTTTCTTATGAATCAAAATAACATATTTTTTACTACAATACTAATTTTATCATCTTTTTTTTCTATACAGATAGTGTATACCGAATCACAATGTAATAACATTCTTTTTACTTATTCAGGGTGTCGCATTGAAAGAGGATAATTTTCTTCAGATTAAGTCGATACTTAATGAGGCAAACACATTTTCTAAAGTATCATAAAATTTAGACAAAAAAATGTATTTGTCCCAAAAAGTATCCAGTTTCGATTAACATTACCCACCATCAATGAGACATTCTTTAAAGGTATTATTTATTATTAATACCAGGGGGCTTACTCTTCAAACTAATTTTAATTCCAATCTCAAGCCAATACGATTCCAATGTTAATTTTGCAGTCACGTGATTCGGTACTCTTGAAAACAATATTGTCAACATTGGATTGAAATTGGGATTGCCCCGCGATTATTTTGTTACACGTGAAGTTAGCTATGTTACGGCCCGCAATAGTGGTGTTCAACTCATTACGATAAACCGCTAATAGGGCTTTAAAATGCTTTTTCCTTTAAATAAGAATGCTAATAAATAAATATGATATAAACAGTTGTTTAATTGATTGTTTGTAACATATTAAATTCATTTGGGCGTAAAAATATGATTAAAATCATGAAATTTACCATGACTTTGGCTGTATGCGGAAGGGTCGTTGCCTATAACTACTACAAAAAAAAATTAGGCGGCGTGCGAGTTCTCCAATTTCATAAACAAAGTCAAGTCAAGTGGTTTTAGAAAAAGTGAATTCGAAATGCAAGTTTGTTTAGCTAGTTCATTATGGTAAAAATATCGATCGCGTGTGGTTCTTTTTTAGTAACAATTATTTATTTTCCGTTAAGTTACTAATATTAAAGTTTTATACAAGTGGTACCTAAGTAAATAAACAATATGTTAACATAGCAACCATATGTTCCTCCAATTAGATTTTGGTAACTCGCACTCGCATAAAAAGACAGTGCCACTAAAACACACAAGTATTAATTAAGTTATAAGATCTTCCAAACAAAAGTCATTGATAAAACCACGGGATAAAACTAATATATCAAAGACAACATACGTAAGTACCTTATGGTGATATATCACTTCTTCTCATAATGTTTTCATAAATTTTCTCAAAAAAATCCGTGCTCACTCTATAATTTGCTTTAAATTCGTCTTCATTCATAGAAAACGCTTCGTCCTTAAAATACATCATCCGACGCTCATCTCGTCTTTGTTTTAATTGTTTTTATGGGAATTACGTAAAACACTGTATATTAATGCCAACCCTGCCATGTTATATACTTATTACTTGCTGAAAACCGCATAAAACGCAAAACAATTTCTAAAAAGTTACACTTTTGTTATTGGAAAAATCCCAATCAACAAACAATCCCAACGCAATACTGGCGCAATAGACGGCTGTCAAAGTAAGTCAAGAGTAGCATCCCAAGCCCGATCCCGATTCCATTTAGTTCCCAAAAATGGACACGCAATTCAAATACAATTTGGCGCTAGCGTCGAACTCAAGAGTACGAAACGTGCAAATTCCAATGTCGATAGATCGGAATTAAAATCAAGAGTAAGCGCCCAGTACTTACTAAAGCCGTCTAGAGCAGTCTTAATCATATTCTTGAAGTCTTCATTCTCATATAATTCTAATTAATATTCTGTTGTCTGTGTTTTGAGTTTCTGTTCCGATATTAAGTGATCTTAAATCAATCGTGCTAATTGTATTTTGCGTAAAATACAATCGACGCTGATATATTTAGTAATCTATTTCGCTTGACTAAAAAAAAAAAAATATCAGCGTCTATTGTATTTTATAATGGATTTCCGCAAAGTCACGCCTGAATCAATTAACTATCTTGTATTTTGCGTTTCTGATAAACCCATATTAATTAATGGTAAATCATCCAGAGTAATAACTGTTTCTTTTTCGATGTCAATCAAAGCTTCTAAGACTTTGGTTCGAAATAATAATTTTTTAAATGTATAAAATTTTTTGACTGTTGCAATTAAAGATTTAAAAAAATTCAAGTCTTCGTCATCAGCATCAACATTGTTTTGTTTTACACACTGCAACAATTCTTTTTCAAAAGGAGTTGGTGATGATTGGCGTTTACGTTTTCGTGATGATTCTGGCTCTGTATTATTATTTGCACGTTCATGATTTGAATTTCCGGTACTGGTGCTGGGTACTGAGATGTTATTATTTGCATTTGTTGATGAGTCTTGATCTTCACTCTGATTTTCTATAGATTCATCTGCTTCATAACTTGAGTTCGAATCTAAAAAGGTTAACATTTCAAAATAAATGTATTTCTTGCCTGTTTTAGCACCTGAACCTGATTTCAGTTTTTTTTTTTACTTGCTTTCACTTTCATATTGTGTCCCTTGCAGTTTTCCATCGTGATTGCACTTTTGTGACTGAAACATTAAAAAAAAAATTACAGGTACTTAACAAGCGGACATACTTTCGTGAACCTACATCTGGCGTATCAGGCAGGAATAACCACAATCAGAAAAATAGTGAAAGAAGTCTGTCAAATTATAAATGAAAGGTTGAAGGAAGACTGCATGCCATTGTTTTCCCGTGCGCGATGGGAAGAGATAGCAGATGGTTTTTTAGTGCAATAGACGGGAAACATATACGTATTATAAGACCTCCTCACAGCGGTTCACTTTACTACAATTATAAGCATTATTATTCCATTGTTCTACTTGCAATGTGTAATGCAAATTATGAATTTATTTTAGTATGGTATGCATGAGGTGCCTTGACGCTCTGTTAAAATAGTTTTGTCGAAAGATTTTAAAAGATGACTTGAAAATTCCGTTTACCACTTCTACCACTCAACGACATAATGTGACAGCCCTCGATTTATTGGCATCCGCTGTTGTAAGTTGTGACTCTCCATCTTCTGGGCTCAGGGGCACATGAACATGATACTAATAAATGTGAAGAGTCCTTAAATCCCCGATCCAAAATGAAAACATCCCCAGCTTGAAAATACTGACGATAGGAACTGTTTTTCATTGACCATTATATATAGTTGCGTCAGGGTGGTTGCAGGATAAGGGCCAAGGAAGGATATCTATTATGTACCCATCCGTACACACAAGTAAAAAAGGCTTTACTAGATTTCGATATTTATGTAACGAGTAAGTTTTCTTTTGATATAAATAATTTGAGCTTTTCTCAGTGAAATATATTTACCATCAGCTATTATTATGGGGCTCCAATCTTCACCTTGATACAGGGTGTCCGGTGGCGGATTTACAATTTTAAAAGCTAATGAAACAAAAACTTACGAACATATAGGTTTATTAAAAAGTTTAAAGTACACAAAAATCATGCGGATTTTAGTTTTTAAAAATAATTTCGTCCAAATGCTGTCCGTTAAAATAACATATTTTTTACTACAATACTAATTTTATCATCTTTTTTTTCTATACAGATAGTGTATACCGAATCACAATGTAATAACATTCTTTTTACTTATTCAGGGTGTCGCATTGAAAGAGGATAATTTTCTTCAGATTAAGTCGATACTTAATGAGGCAAACACATTTTCTAAAGTATCATAAAATTTAGACAAAAAAATGTATTTGTCCCAAAAAGTATCCAGTTTCGATTAACATTACCCACCATCAATGAGACATTCTTTAAAGGTATTATTTATTATTAATACCAGGGGGCTTACTCTTCAAACTAATTTTAATTCCAATCTCAAGCCAATACGATTCCAATGTTAATTTTGCAGTCACGTGATTCGGTACTCTTGAAAACAATATTGTCAACATTGGATTGAAATTGGGATTGCCCCGCGATTATTTTGTTACACGTGAAGTTAGCTATGTTACGGCCCGCAATAGTGGTGTTCAACTCATTACGATAAACCGCTAATAGGGCTTTAAAATGCTTTTTCCTTTAAATAAGAATGCTAATAAATAAATATGATATAAACAGTTGTTTAATTGATTGTTTGTAACATATTAAATTCATTTGGGCGTAAAAATATGATTAAAATCATGAAATTTACCATGACTTTGGCTGTATGCGGAAGGGTCGTTGCCTATAACTACTACAAAAAAAAATTAGGCGGCGTGCGAGTTCTCCAATTTCATAAACAAAGTCAAGTCAAGTGGTTTTAGAAAAAGTGAATTCGAAATGCAAGTTTGTTTAGCTAGTTCATTATGGTAAAAATATCGATCGCGTGTGGTTCTTTTTTAGTAACAATTATTTATTTTCCGTTAAGTTACTAATATTAAAGTTTTATACAAGTGGTACCTAAGTAAATAAACAATATGTTAACATAGCAACCATATGTTCCTCCAATTAGATTTTGGTAACTCGCACTCGCATAAAAAGACAGTGCCACTAAAACACACAAGTATTAATTAAGTTATAAGATCTTCCAAACAAAAGTCATTGATAAAACCACGGGATAAAACTAATATATCAAAGACAACATACGTAAGTACCTTATGGTGATATATCACTTCTTCTCATAATGTTTTCATAAATTTTCTCAAAAAAATCCGTGCTCACTCTATAATTTGCTTTAAATTCGTCTTCATTCATAGAAAACGCTTCGTCCTTAAAATACATCATCCGACGCTCATCTCGTCTTTGTTTTAATTGTTTTTATGGGAATTACGTAAAACACTGTATATTAATGCCAACCCTGCCATGTTATATACTTATTACTTGCTGAAAACCGCATAAAACGCAAAACAATTTCTAAAAAGTTACACTTTTGTTATTGGAAAAATCCCAATCAACAAACAATCCCAACGCAATACTGGCGCAATAGACGGCTGTCAAAGTAAGTCAAGAGTAGCATCCCAAGCCCGATCCCGATTCCATTTAGTTCCCAAAAATGGACACGCAATTCAAATACAATTTGGCGCTAGCGTCGAACTCAAGAGTACGAAACGTGCAAATTCCAATGTCGATAGATCGGAATTAAAATCAAGAGTAAGCGCCCAGTACTTACTAAAGCCGTCTAGAGCAGTCTTAATCATATTCTTGAAGTCTTCATTCTCATATAATTCTAATTAATATTCTGTTGTCTGTGTTTTGAGTTTCTGTTCCGATATTAAGTGATCTTAAATCAATCGTGCTAATTGTATTTTGCGTAAAATACAATCGACGCTGATATATTTAGTAATCTATTTCGCTTGACTAAAAAAAAAAAAATATCAGCGTCTATTGTATTTTATAATGGATTTCCGCAAAGTCACGCCTGAATCAATTAACTATCTTGTATTTTGCGTTTCTGATAAACCCATATTAATTAATGGTAAATCATCCAGAGTAATAACTGTTTCTTTTTCGATGTCAATCAAAGCTTCTAAGACTTTGGTTCGAAATAATAATTTTTTAAATGTATAAAATTTTTTGACTGTTGCAATTAAAGATTTAAAAAAATTCAAGTCTTCGTCATCAGCATCAACATTGTTTTGTTTTACACACTGCAACAATTCTTTTTCAAAAGGAGTTGGTGATGATTGGCGTTTACGTTTTCGTGATGATTCTGGCTCTGTATTATTATTTGCACGTTCATGATTTGAATTTCCGGTACTGGTGCTGGGTACTGAGATGTTATTATTTGCATTTGTTGATGAGTCTTGATCTTCACTCTGATTTTCTATAGATTCATCTGCTTCATAACTTGAGTTCGAATCTAAAAAGGTTAACATTTCAAAATAAATGTATTTCTTGCCTGTTTTAGCACCTGAACCTGATTTCAGTTTTTTTTTTTACTTGCTTTCACTTTCATATTGTGTCCCTTGCAGTTTTCCATCGTGATTGCACTTTTGTGACTGAAACATTAAAAAAAAAATTACAGGTACTTAACAAGCGGACATACTTTCGTGAACCTACATCTGGCGTATCAGGCAGGAATAACCACAATCAGAAAAATAGTGAAAGAAGTCTGTCAAATTATAAATGAAAGGTTGAAGGAAGACTGCATGCCATTGTTTTCCCGTGCGCGATGGGAAGAGATAGCAGATGGTTTTTTAGTGCAATAGACGGGAAACATATACGTATTATAAGACCTCCTCACAGCGGTTCACTTTACTACAATTATAAGCATTATTATTCCATTGTTCTACTTGCAATGTGTAATGCAAATTATGAATTTACCTACATAAATGTGGGGGTACAGGGTAAAGAATCTGATTCTGCAATTTTCACCCAAAGCCGCTTGTTCAAACAAATGAATGATAACTTATTGGATATACCTCCTGCTAAAGCGTTACCCGTGCTACACAACAATAAATCAACCAATACTGCAGCAACCGCACCAATACCCTACGTTGTTGTAGGAGATGAAGCATTTGGGTTGTCTAGCTATGTCATGCGGCCATATGCTTGAGCTCTCAATAGAAAAAAATATTTAATTATAGGTTAACAAGAGCGCGACGTTATATTGAATCAACTTTTGGTATCATGGCTAATAAATTTCGAATACTTCATCGTCCTTTAAACGTTTCAAAAGAGAACGCCATTTGTTTTGTTAAAACGATATGTATTCTGCATAATTTTATTAGATCTAAACAAGATGACAATAATGTCGACGATGTTGTCATTACACCACGCCATATTCGGGACGTCGACTATGGGTTTGGGAACACCCAAAGAGATGCGTATACAATACGCGATAAATTCGCTGATTATTTCGTCACAGATGGTAAGGTGTCGTGGCAAGATCGTAGTATTTTTGAGACGTCCTCGACCCTCACTGTGTGAAGTAAGGGCACACTTGTTCATCCATCCTTTACTTTAGGTATACAACATTATTTTTAGTATACGCAAAACCTGAATATATGTAGTTTGTTCAGAATAAGTAACTGAATCGATTACAATAATTTTTAAACCATTATATTTTGTCCAAAAAATATTTAAAAAAGGTTAAAAGTTGGACACCGAGCGACACTAAGTACCTACCCAAAATCATACGCGTAGGTACGACACAGGTCATAACGGCGCTAGGCGCCCCGTTCAGTCAGTTCAGTCGCTTTGTACATAGATTCTTAACATAAAAATACTAGACACGTGTTTCGGGTTTTGCGTAAGCTAAAACTAATGTTGTATTAGTGGACAAAACTAAACAGGCATGATAGGTATCGAGACATGACACAATAATAATTAATATAATTCTAGCTCAGTCTAAAGTAACCTTGTACAATAAGTATCAATACCTACCCGTAGATTTATTATAATTACACATTGAGAACACAAATAGTATGTAAGTACCTACTTACCTAAAATATATTAGTAAAAAATGTTTACCTGTTGTTTTTTTTTTCGCCTCGCTGAAATTTTCAAAATTTTCAAACAATTCTTTGTGAAATTTCTACCCATGCCGCTGTTCGTGCATCTCGGTCTTTATACAGTTCATTCGCCTGGTCCCATATGGCAGGGTGACACTGCACTTCCACAATTACCCTTTCTGTATCGAAAGACATTGTCCTTGATTTTCTCCGAGCGTGCGTGCGACCCGTATCACCTAGCGTCAGTGTTGCCGCTGATCATTTGTAGGGTTACCGTACGCAAGAGATGAAATTACCGTATTGAAACAAAAATTGCCGTACTTTTTTTAATTTTATTATTTACATGAATAACACAACATTATGTCAAACAAATTAAAAACCTTCTGTTTATAAAAACATATGCCACTGAACCTATAGATTTGATAGAAAAAAACACAATAGATCACTTATCTCCTCCCAACGCATTTAGTGCGGCCAACGCGCCTGCGCGTTTTTGGGACTTTCACCATGTGCTCGCGACGCGTAGGCGCGTCCATACAGTTTACTTGAATTTACTTAGCTTTCTTCGAGTGCGGCGCGCCGCACCTGTGCGTTCATTGTGCATTTCTATTGTTTCGAAAACATCGTAAAATAAGGGTCGGTAAGGGTCTCTACACATAAGTTATTTCGATTGTTACATACGATATTCGGTTGTTACGTTATGTAGGTAATATGTTACGAGTGTCAAGGTGGAATAATATTCGTTCTTGGTGTACCTACCACAACTCGCTTTCCGAGTCGTGTCTATAATAAGTAGCTAATTATTGACATTGATTTGTTAGCGCGCAATAAAAATAATCTATAAATATAAAAAATATTTATTAAGTTTTTTTTTTACCCACGCCTTTCCCTTTCGGCCTGGGTTTAGCCTTATGTGGTCCATTTGGCATCAGAAGGTTAAAAATCTGCATCATTGGCTGTATGAAGGATTGACGTTTTTACAAAAGTTTTTGACAAGTGTTGCTTGTCTGTGGCTTGCAAAAACTTTTACGACGGCGACGACGACGGCTAACAAAAATGATTTTTCAAGCTTTAATTATTATATTTTGGAGACTGGTGAACATAATTTCACAGTAAGTATTTATTCTTTTCTTCTGTATTTGTTACATAAAAAGTGTGGTATCATATTCAATAGGAAATAAATTTCATATGATCGCCGACCGGTTCTTCTATTTATTTACGTTATCCTGAAACGTAAAATAAAAAGAAAAGTAATTTTACCTACACTATGACTTGTCTACTTCTAGAATATAATTATTATTAATAACAAGCAGTGTTGTACATAACTCAATCTTTAATGTAATTTGAGTTTTAATTATGTTTCAATGTCCAATTTTAGAACATTACGACTTCACACCAACGACCAACGGGTCGTCCTGTGGCGGAGATCTAAAATCGAACGTCGCCGTTGGGAGGTGCAGTGGCGCTGTATTTCACCGCGGATGCCTCCCCTGGAAATCCCGCGGGCCCGGCCACTGCGTCCAACGCCCCCCATGGCCATCCCGGTGCCGTCGTGGTGGCGCCATCCCCGCTGTGCTGAATATTGGCGGGGTTATGATAAAAAAATACCATATTTTTATTCATAACCCCGCCAAAATAAAACCAATGAACTGTAAACAAAATGCTGTTTTATTTAAGTACTCCAATTAACTGTATTTGTTCCTAATCCTGCCTACCTTCATCAATTTCTCCCAACAGTGAACACATTTTATCAGCATGTGATAGTTTTATTATACTAAACTAAGATATACTTTCATAATTCTGAAGTAAGTACATAAATACTTTTGGTTTGAAAAGTAGGTAAGTGAACGACTGGTGGCGACGAGAATGAAGATGTGGAGTGAACGAATGAATGAAAGATGTAATAAATAACAAGATTTATTTATTTTTGGTTTTTTTCCCCACGCCCTTCCCTTTTGGCGTGGAGTACACGATTGCTGCTTGCGGCGACGGCGACTTCTGCCGCAGGCACTGTCTCTTGGGAGGGGGGGGGACCGGCCTATCCTCCTTGGATATGCCAGCGCCGCCAACGACGTCCGGTGCTGCCGGGGTCACTGCCTCCCCCCCCTCCGGGACCCAGTCACTGGGCATAGTGTCTTCGTCGTCATCCCTAACAATAAAAGTTATAATAAGAAGAAATTATGTAATTAATCTTTTAATTGTTAACAACAATAATAACCTAACATTATAAAACTCGACAGTCAGCCTGTAATAGAAGGCTAACAAAATGTAGGTTTATATTAGGGTTATTTATAGGTATAAGGTAGCCCTTCTGGACCTGTAGAGTAATATTTGAACAATACTTACATTTTGGGCGAGACTCGTCCACTTGAGGGCAAGAGTCGCTCAGGTGACAGTTCGGTGGAAAACTCCATTTGGCGCGCACGCAAATTTCATAAAGTACTAGTTTTTTTTTAATTTTATTATGTTGCCCTCTATGGGCAGACTTAGTCATCGAACCGTACTGCCTAGTCTCACGTGTGATGTTTTATTTACTTCCAGGTTTAGTTTAGGAACCTAATAAATTAGGAACTTAAGTCAATAAGGATCCATTTTTGTAATAGTACAATGAAGTCTAGTACCTATCTAGTTCATACTCACCTATTATCAGCTTTACCTGTTGAAAGTCTTCACTTCATGTTAGTATGTGTGATGGAAATTAGATACAAAGGGAAAATAAAAAAACTTGAGGAAAAGTTCATAGTTTATTGGGGGAGCCCTGATGAGTCGCTTGGACATGAACGATCACCAGAGCTCCCCATAATCAACGCGCTCCTGGAGCCAATGAAGCCACACGCTGCCCGGTGGTGGAGGTGGTGCTGCTGGTGCAGACTGGGGTATGTTCCTACAAAAAGGAAATTATGATTTGTAGATTTAAAAAAGAAAACTTTCATAATGAATTAAAAATGTAACAAATATTCTTGAATGTTCTTGGTAGATCATGTATGTGCAGTCAGTCAAAGTCAATCAGATTAAAATATTTTATCAGGGAAGCCACATGTGCTGAAGGAATTATTGCAAAGCTTCCTCAGGGTTTTGAACTTTCCATCGCTAAGTTATGTAACTGACTTTGACAACTTGTTATAAAAGCAGATACTGTTTATAAGAAATGACTTGCTTGTTTTAGTTAATCTAAATTTGGGTATCACAATATCATGTCTATTGCATTTATGTTATGGAAATCATATATATGTATGTGGGATCGTGTGGTCAAATAAACAAAGTGAATCCGGTAATACTGATTTATTTTCGGAGCAATCCGAAATAAAAAAAAACTTAATACCCTTAGCTCACACTCGTTCGTCGTTCCTTACTTCCATCGCCATATTCTTTTTTATCTCTCTCCCTTTCACTCTTATACCCTTTCACTCGCACCTTTACTTAGCGTTCCCTTCCACTCAAAATTCATACCACATTCGGCCATCCTGCACCATGTCTGCCCTCAGACACAATATCTCACATGCACTCTCATACAATCATCACACCTTATTTTAGCATCTTTAATTAATGGATAACACTTTAGGTTAAGTCTTAAACTAGTTATAGGAACATAATGAGATTGTAATCTTAAACCAGTTTAAAAAAAAAAAACATTTTTCTTTAGAAGATGACCAATTTCTTAAACAATTAAATTATCGGAGAATATATTTACTGTACTTCTATAACTTAGCAACATAGTCAGTTGACATCTTGTTATTTCTTTTCATAGAAAAAGAGATACAAATGCATAGCATGACTCTAATAAGAAACACTACTTAAATACAGTTTAGGCTTGACATCTTATTGCATTTTTGCATAACAAAGACACAAAAAAAAACACTTTAGGAACACAACGTGACCAGTTACAATTTACTTGTAATGCGTAAAACTCTGCAAAATTATGCATCTAGTACATAACAAAACACACACTAAAAAAAAATCATTTCTTCACACCTATCACTTTCATACAGTCAACAAACATACCTCATCCTCACATACTTCATCTTATTCCTTATCATCTGGCCATTTCTTCATGTGATCTGCAGATGTTGTGGTCTTGACTGGACCTTCTACCATCCTATCTGCTTTTTCCACGTCGTATCTGTCGCGTCGTTTGTTTTTTGTGACCCGATAAGGCCCCAAATACTTTGGTTTAAGTTTGAGCCCTGGCCCATACTGGGTTCGTTTTATAGCAACTAACTCCCCTTCTTCATATTTCCTACTATCCTTTCTGTGCTTGTCATAGTTCTTCTTATTCTCTTGTTGTACTTCCAGTATTTGCTGTTTTGCTCTCTTTCTTAAATCCTCTCTATTTTCCATGTAGTTGTCCCGTCCTTCTTGTTCTAGTAGTTCATATATTTCTATATCTTCTTGTCTCTTCATTTTCTTTCCTATTAGCATCTCGAATGGAGTGGCGTTCACGCTTCTCTGGTAAGTGCTATTTAATGCCATCTGCACTCTTCCTACGTGCCGGTACCACAATCCTGGTTTCTCAATACATAACTTAGTAAGTACTGGTATAATAGTTCGGTGAACCCTTTCCACCTGACCATTGCCTCTAGGTACTCCTGTAGTAATATGACATAACTCTATTCCCTCCTTCGTGCAATACTATTGAAAGTCGTTGCTAGTAAAAGCAGTACCTCTATCTGTGATGAATCTTTCTGGACTTCCAAAAATGTGCTGTAGTATCTCCAACTTGTTCAACACTTCCCTCGTCGTGGTACTTCTACACGGGAACAACCATACAAACTTCGTGAAAGCGTCAATAACGGTAAGTATATGGTTATATTGCTTATGAGTCTCTGTCAGGGGTCCAACGTGATCCAAATGCAGCGTGTGCAGCGGGGTATCTCCCTTCTCAATTGGATTTAGGTAACCTTCCTGTTTTCCTTCTTTTCTATTCGTCAGTATACATGATGCTATATAATCTTCAACTTTCTTTCCCATCTTTTCAATATAGTAATCCTTGCTAATCAGATCTAAAGTTTTCTTCTTTGCAAAATGACCATTACAGTGTGCCCTCTTTATAATTTCATTCTCCATCGTACTAGGTATAACAAGCTCTGATCCTTTATAAAGTAATCTTGATTTAGACTGTAATCTTTAAATGATTTTCCTTCTTCCAAAATTTTTATTATTGCACTAAGGCCTTCGTCACACTCCTGTGCGCGTTTTATATCCTGGTGTAAGCTAGATGTTAAGGTTGCTACATACGGGTTTCGACTCAAGGCGTCAACATGCCTCATTCCAGTACCATCACGGTGTTCTACTGTGAAATCATAATCCTGTAGGAACAAAATCCATCGAGCAACTCTTGTTGATGATGCTAAATCCTTCTTGTTCAGCGTCATTTGAAAAGCTTTACAATCTGTAACAATCTTAAAGAATTTTCCATATAAATAGTGTCTGTACTTCTTCACACCTTCAATTATAGCTAGTGCTTCAAGCTCATAGCTTGTGTACTTGGCCTGTGCATCTGTAGTCCTTCGGCTCATATAATGAACTGGGTGTAAATTCCCATCATCACCTTTTTGCATTAAAATAGCTGAATAAGCAATGCTTGATGCGTCAGTATGGAGCTCCGTCTCCGCTCTTTGGTCAAAAATCTTCAACACGGGTTTAGTAGCTAACTTCATCTTCAATTCGTTAAAAACTGCTCTATGTTCATCATTGAATTCAAACTTGCATTCTTTCCTCAGCATATTAGTTAGCGGTTGTGCTATCTGGGCGTATTGAGGTATAAATTTCCTGAAATAGGAACAAAGTCCCAAAAAACTATGCAGCTGCTTCAAGTTCTGAGGCTCAGGGAATTTTGTAACAGCGTCTGTTTTCCCTGGCGACGGCATAACTGCACCACCTTCAATAACGTGTCCTAGGTATTCCACCATCCTAGTTAACAACTGACACTTTTTCCAGTTGATCTGTAATCCATATTCCGATGCAACATTCAGAACTTCCTTTAGGCGTTCCATAGCCTGATACCCGTCTTGAGCTGGAATTAAAATATCGTCAATAAAGACAATAACTATGCCTCTGGCAATCAAGTCTCTGAATATGATGGTGATAAATCTTGTAAACACCTTGGGGCAAGTCGCTAGACCAAAAGGAGCACGTAAAAACTCATATTGCCCCGTTGTCGTTACAAAAGAAGTATACTTAATTGAATCTTCGTGTATACGCAAATGAAAGTAACCATTCTTTAAGTCTAATGCACTAAATATTCTAGCTGAGGACAACTTATCAATATGATCATCTATTATAGGGAGTGGGTATTCATCTATAACCATTTTACTGTTAATCTTTCTATAATCAACGCATATTCTTAAACCACCATCTTTTTTTCTAACCAACAATAACGGACTAGAGTATTCAGAGTAACTCACCCTAATAATTCCATCATCAAGCCATTCTTGGATTTGGCGATCCACATCTTCTTGTTCCTTGAATGAGATTCGTCGTGGCCGCTGAGATACAGGTAAGTCATCTTTGAGAACTATTTTCAATTCTATTGGTGCTTCTTTGTTTTTCCGTGGTACATAACTTGTTACTAACCTTATTACTTCTTCTTTTACAGCAGGATTAATGACGTGAGCTAAACAATCAGCAGAGTCTGAAAAATATGCAACATCTTTCAACCATTCATAGTTCGGGTTCATCCAATCATCTTTCGGCAATAACCAAACTATATAATCTTTCATAAACATCATAACATTTCGTAGGAAATCGTTACCAATTATCATTTGGAATGGCACAGAGTCGTTAGGCATTACATAGAACGTAATATTACGGTATAAACAATTATCAATCGTTATGTCTAATGTGACAACACCACATGACTTTACTTGTGAATAACCTAAACCGGTTAACGTAATGTTGTTATCGTTACACAATACAAGATCTAACCTGTTAAGTTCGTTGTAAAAATCCTTTGACATCAAATTCACGTCACAGCCCGAATCAATTAACGCACTAGCCGTTTTACCGCGCACATACACTGTTTTAAGTGGTTTTATACGATTGCGACGTACTATGCGTACAACCGGTACCTTATCTTCAGGTTCGTTTTGTTTGTTTACGTTGTAAGTGTCAAACTCAACAACATGGCCGCTGTCGGTATAGCCAATCGCTGCCCTGCTCCGTGGTTTCGTAATGCCAACTTCATAACACGAATCACTCGCGCTCGCGGCTGTGTAAACATCAGAACATCGTCTTGAACTTCGTCGTTCACGCTGCTGGTGGCGCCCTCTTGCATCAAATTGAAGAATGCTTTCTTCGACATCTGATTGGTCGGTTTTCGTTCTTGTTCAGAAGTGCCAACCTTCGGAAATCGCTCGTGTCCTCCGATCGTGCCCGAAGTCTGCCGAATGCCCGATGTTGATGCAGGCGCTGTTTGCTTCAAACCCGAATCCGCCATCTTTTTCATTGGGCAATTTGGAGAAATGTGACCAAATTCGTTACAGTGGAAACACTTTTTTCCTTGCGATCTATGAGGACAATTTTCCGACGTATGACTTTTCTCTCCACAGTTAAAACATCTCATCACTGCCGCCGCGTTTTTCGTATTATTACCGCTGTTCCGAGTTTCATTTTGCGGCTTACTACGTCGAATGTCCTTGGTAGCATTTTTCAACATAGCGTACAACTTAAATTTTTCTTTAAGGTCGGCGTACGTCGTGACACCATACAACATTATCTTGTTTATCCCGTCATCTATGATGCCGTCTACTATATATTTAATAGCTACGTAGTCCGGTATTCGTCCGCGTTTACCTAACTCCTTCATTACAAGCATGTAGTCAATACATGATTCGTCTTTCTTCTTACGTCTTGTACTCATTATTTCATGTATCTTCTTCACATCCAGGGTATCCGCGAACTCTTTTCCGATAGCTACTTTCAACTCGTCCCATGATTTATAGATTTTCTCGCTGCGTAACCATAGTGCTGCTGTACCTGTTAGCGAACGTCGCGCCACTAACAGCAGTTGGGTTGGACTCCATTGAAATATTTCGCCATTTTCTTCAATATCCCGTATCCACATGGATACAGTATGCGTATCGTCTTGTGCACTGAATTTTCGTATGAGTTGTTCCGTAAGATGCAACATGTCGCCGTAGGCCATCTGTGCCGGTGCAGACGCTGCCGCATCTTGAAATTCCTGGTCGGATTTTTCCGTCGACATCGTAATTCGTCGTACCTAGTCGTCGTAACTAGAAATATCGTCGTAACCGTCGTCGTTGTCCTTGGATCTTTTTCAAAAATCAATCGGCGTGCGTCGGCGTCGTAGTCGTTCGGCGTTCGTTATTCACTCCAATTATTTCACCGCAATCCCGGGCGAGCCCCCAAGTTTGTGGGATCGTGTGGTCAAATAAACAAAGTGAATCCGGTAATACTGATTTATTTTCGGAGCAATCCGAAATAAAAAAAAACTTAATACCCTTAGCTCACACTCGTTCGTCGTTCCTTACTTCCATCGCCATATTCTTTTTTATCTCTCTCCCTTTCACTCTTATACCCTTTCACTCGCACCTCTACTTAGCGTTCCCTTCCACTCAAAATTCATACTACATGTATTTATGTTATGGAAATCCCTTCTTATTTTGAAAAGTAAGTTTTTGCGAACACAAAATACTTTCTAAGATATAAATAGAAGGCAGAGTAGTTGAGCAAGTATGTACTCACGGCATGTCCAAGTCCTCGCCGTCTACCGCCCTGTTCTCCGACTGCCACTCCACCACCGACTCCCACTCCATCTCCAACACCGTTTCATGGGCCTGGTGCAGATGCTCTAGGTTATAAAGGATGGCTCTAAAATGAAAAAAAAAAACATTTAAAATAATAATAAGTACTTAATACAATAATGCTTACATGAAAAATATTCATTCAGATGTTGATACTTACTCATTAGTGCCTGGTGCATCTGCACCAGGCCCACAACACACGAAACGGCGAAAGGCTGCCCAGGAGCACATGAGCACAAAATAATATTAATTATCGGGAGCAGGCACCTCGGAGTCTCAAATGTCAATGTCAATACTACCGTATTTTATCGTAGACAATTTGAACGAGTGAATGAATGACAACAAAATAATGTTACCATATAATTATTTTTTTGATAATATACTTTTATATTACTTTACTAATGTTATTTATGTTAATTAACTTATGTTGACCACTAATACGTGTTTCTAAATTGGTTTCAGTAGTGAAATATTGAATCCTTTTGTTTAAAATGTCTTTTATATTTATTGGACTACTAATCTATGCCGCCGATTGTTTTAAATAATCTTTTGTAACCAAAATTAAGTGTTATTAAGTCAATTCTGTTTTGCTTTCGTGGTGAACAGACGTACCCTCCGTGCTCTCCGTTTCGATACTCTCTTGCTTTTTTATTTTGACCACTGCTTTCTTTCTGGACCTCTGATTTACCCCGTGATTACTTTGGCTTGTGATATTGGACTCTGAAAATACCTCGTAATTACCTTGGCTTGTGATTTTGGACTTTGAAAGACTTGTGTGTGAAGTGTGGTGAATCTTTGTGATCTTTGAGGCCGTACATGGTAAGTACTAACAGTTATTATTATGAGCTATGTTTAACTTAATTTACTTGATCTATCGTTCAAAAATATTATAGGTATCCCTATCCAATATTTATGTAGATGATTCCAATTCCAATTCGTCGTAATACTTTGACATTGACGACTGAGTTCAGCTATATATAGCAAATATAACTATAGGTATCCACAATTCGATGTACCTATTGAATTTTTTCATTCGCCACGAAAAAATGGGAGCAATCTTTATCTATCTCCTTCAACTTCTTCTATGTACATAAGCATCTTTTTGTTGATCAGCTCGTATTTCTTTGTCTATGGCTCAGGCAACTCTCCAGCTGTTCTTTTATTTGGATACTTATCGTACTGATTATGCGGCACAAAATGTACGATGAAACATTATTTTTAGATGGCACGTAATTTTGAAGACGTGACACGTGACCTCCATGAAATGTTCGGAGAGGATGTTACCGAAGACATTGAGTCCGACGGTTCTGACAGCGAAAGCGTCACCTCCGGGGCGTCAGACAGGTAGGGAACCCAAGAATTAATATCTAATTATATAATCGTATTTTTAAACGTAGTAGTGAATTCCAGCATTGAACGGTTTCTTTTTCTCCTTTATAGCTCAAGAGTTTCCTCCGTTGTCTTTTCTCCGGATGGAGAGTGGACTGAGGAGACACCAATGATAAATAATTTCCCATTTACTGGGACCCCCAGGATCATGATCGCGGAAGCATCGTCCAAAGGGCCTATTGATTATTTTAAAGCTGTATTCACGGAAAGCTTTATGACCAACCTAGCGGCAATGACCAATATGCATGCCCAAATTTTGACGTCCAGGCCACTTAAGCCTAATAGCCGCCTAACAAAGTGGAAAAATACAAATATGATTGAATTGTGGACGTTTTTGGGCATCCTATTTTTCATGGGCACCGCTAGGTTGAGCATAATAGCAGATTACTGGAAAAAAAGCTCCTATGTAAAATTTAATATTAACAAATACATTTCTAGGGACAGATTTCTGTTAATTTTAAGATGCCTTTTTTTAATACGACGTATGAATCGCGAATTAAGTATTCAAAAATTGATTATCTTTTAAATTATTTTAATAATATCATGAAAAATTTAATTTATCCCGAACAAGAATTGAGTATTGATGAATCAATGGTTGGATTTAGAGGGCGAGTGATTTTCCGTCAGTATATTAAAAATAAAAAGCATTAATATGGCATTAAATTATATGTTTTGGCCGACCCTAAAGGACTGGTGCATAGAATACATATGTATAAAGGTTCCGCCGACATTGAAGTTGGGGGTAAAGGCCATGTCGACAAAGTTGTCATGACACTTTTAAAAGATTACCTCAATAGCGGCCATTCCGTATACATGGACAATTTTTATAATAGTGTCCAGTTGGCCGAAACACTAATAACGAAAAAAACGTACTGTACAGGAACATTGCTTGCGAATCGAAAAAAAAAACCGAAAACTGTGGTCATCAAAAAACTTTTAAAAGGGGGAAACATTTTTAGATTTAACGGAAATGGTGTTTGTGTCTTTATATGGAAAGACAAGAGAGATGTGCTCACTATTTCCACTGAGCATTCACCTGACTTGATGCCAGTGGAAAATAGGCGTGGTCGTGTGGTCAACAAGCCAAATATTGTTGTACAATACAACAAATATATGAAAGGTGTTGATCGACACGACCAAATGTTAGCGTACGATCCAAGTGAGCACAAATCAATGCGGTGGTACAAAAAAATTGGCATTCACATTCTGCAAATGATGCTACTGAATTCCTTTTTTTTATTTCAAAAAGGTACAAGCAGTACTCTTTCCTTAGAATCATATAGGGAAAAAGTACTGCTTGAACTTCTTCCCCCTATACCTGACACATTAGCGCCAAAAAAGCAAAACACATGCCTACAGAATTGGAGAGAAATGACAATGGGTGTTCTAAAAGGCGCAAATGTGTCAGGTGCTGGGTAAAAACTAAAAAAAGGAAGGACACTAAGATCGTTTGCCCGGAATGTGATGTCGGACTCTGTCTTCCATGTTACGGTCCACACCACGATGAAATGCAACAATAATGTCAATTAGTTTAAATGTAATATATGTACACACGGCTACACTTCAAGCTATACATTTCCAGTTTATGCTGACCTCGCAGTGTACGGAAATCCAATACAATGCGAGATCAGCTTATACTGGAAATGTATAGCTTGACATGTAGCCGTGTGTACTTATATCTATGTGTAGTATAATTTGTGTAAATACACGGCTATACATCAAGCTATACATTTCCAGTTTATGCTGACCTCGCAGTGTACGGAAATCCAATACAATGCGAGATCAGCTTATACTGGAAATGTATAGCTTGACATGTAGCCGTGTGTACTTATATCTATGTGTAGTATAATTTGTGTAAATACACGGCTATACATCAAGCTATACATTTCCAGTTTATGCTGACCTCGCAGTGTACGGAAATCCAATACAATCCGAGATCAGCTTATACTGGAAATGTATAGCTTGACATGTAGCCGTGTGTACTTATATCTATGTGTAGTATAATTTGTGTAAATACACGGCTATACATCAAGCTATACATTTCCAGTTTATGCTGACCTCGCAGTGTACGGAAATCCAATACAATCCGAGATCAGCTTATACTGGAAATGTATAGCTTGACATGTAGCCGTGTGTACTTATGTCTATGTGTAATGTAATTTATGTATTTTTAATTCTGTAATAAATGTTTTGACTGAAAAGATTAATTCGTTTTATTCTACTACTTACCTAGTATCAAAAAAAAACATCTTAAAATAAGTATGGGTCTGATATTGCTCTACTAGATAATTCATATACCACTAAATGGCAACACTATGTGTTCAGTTTCATTCATTCATTCATTCACTCTATACGTTTAGTTATTATTATATTTTTGTTTTCCCAGGTAAGGTACGTGCGCCTTTTAAGGCCCATTTTTTGCAAAATTGAAATAAATTAAAGAACTGAAATGATTTATGAAAACAAACTTAATTTCAATATTACTCATTTATTTCTGAATATAATCAACATACAGATCAACACGTTTGATAAAACTTTAATTAAAAAACAATTGGTTTTAAAAACCTCTCAAGTGGGCTTTTTATTTATTTATTTATTTATTTAAGGACAGCCAACAAAGCTTACACCAAAGATACATGTTTAAGAACTCATGTTGAATTAAAACATTTAATAGTGTAGCCTTAATTAAAGGCTGCCACGGCATGCATTAAACAAAAGGAAATGCAGTTACAAAACAGATTCCACCCATTTAGATCTGTCTAAATAAGTAGAATCCGCTTTGCGCTGCTTTATCTGTCTGGTTCTGTGTCCATTAACTGTATTTACATACCAATCTATTGGTACACAAATACAGCCAATTGCAACATAAATCTGACTTAAAAATACAAATAAAACTTAAATAATCAATTTTCGTTCGACGTTGTGCCAACCAGAAAAAAGTAAAACTCACAAACACTGTCTCAATCTTAAAGTACATTTTTTTTATAAACTTTATGATAATGCAGTACGCAATGCAGACTTGACTTTATGTAAAGAGTAAGACATATCAATATCTACATTAGGTAAGCGTGTCAGGCGACCAAATTGAACTTGGATTCTGTTAATGGTGGAGAAATGACCCAGATTGGTTTTAAAGCCCTTAGCGCGAAGCAACTGATATCTAGACTTACGAGCAAGTTTGTAAGGCACATTTATATTTATTTGACTCAGTAACCGTGGACAATCAAAGTGAGTGTTTATTATTTTGTATAAGAACAGATGATCTAGGATCATACGGCGATTTTCTAGACTCATAAGTTTGAAGTGTTTCAAGCGTGAGCTGTAGCTAGTTAAATTTCTGACCATATTGCAGTGGTATGACAAATGCCAAAGAAATCTTTTCTGCACTGATTCCAGACGACGTTTATGTATTTCGTAGAATGGAGTCCAAACTATGCTACAATATTCTAGGCCTGATCTGACAATTGAGTTAAAGATTGCAATTTTAGTTGAGGCCCGCTTAAAATCTTTACAGTTACGCAAAATGAAACCCAACATCTTAAACCCTTTAGTAGCAATTTTATCAACATGAATATTAAACCGAAGTTTGTTGTCAATATAGACACCCAAATCACGAATCACTTCTTTCTCGTAAATAATTTGGTCATTAATTTTATAATTTCTAAAATACGGTCCTTTTTTCCTAGAAAAATGTACGTGATTGCATTTGTCAGCATTAAGCAACATGTTATTGTCCAAGCACCACTGGGAAAAACGGTCCAAGTCTTCTTGGAGTTTAAAAGGATCCTGATTGCACTCAATTCGTTTAATAATCTTTAGATCATCCGCGTATAAATATATTTTTGAGTGTACAAAACAAGACGCTACGTCGTTTATAAATATATTGAAAAACAACGGGCCTAGATGGGAGCCTTGGGGTACGCCCGAGGGTGTCAGAAACAGGTTCGATGAATAACCGTTGACCACAACTTTAGATGTGCGTTTGACAAGGTAAGACTCACACCACTACGGTTTTACGGTTTTAGATATTTATTTTCTCAAAAGATTACACAATCACTTACAGAGAAAATACAAATTATAACTTAAAAATACATAAAGCCGGTTGGCGTAGCGGGTTGCTGGTACTATGACAAAATTACACTAGGATTTCTTATCAGTTGTAGTAAGAGGGTAGCTGTATATTAAAATGTGTGCATGACGTCGTATGCGTATCGCCATTGCGGGTAGGTGGGTACAATTTGAAGGATACAATATTATGTTTATTAAGGCCCATGACACAGTGATTATTTCACTGCGTTTAAAGTACTTAGTTGGTTGTTATTGTTATGTTCATAACTATATATTTATATTTTTAGCTTATTTTTGCTATGTTATGTAATATCATACAAATTAATTTATTTATTATGATTACTTGAGTTTAAGTGTACCTACTGTACAGTTTTTTTAGTACATAATGTAGTAGTTAGTATGTAGTGGCAAATACGTATGGTAAAATATTTAAAGTAGATTAAAATACAGTGTACCTATGTATGTATATATTTTGTTTATTTGTAATTTAAGTATGTTAGGTAGTTCATAGTGTTTTTATATGTTATACTATAGTAATGTCCTTATGTGTATTATATTATTAACTTATGACTAATTCGTTTGATAGGGTAGGTACATTTTGAGTCGTATGTGTGTAATGTAAATTAGTAATTATTAGTACCACTGGACTTAATTTATTAAGATCCTATCAAAGAAAAATCCTTCAAAATATGGCTTTTTAATAATTTTTTAAAAGTAAACAGAGATTTTGCTTCTTTTATATTTTTAGGCAATTCGTTGTATTGTTGGGCCCCATCATATAGAATACTCTTTTTTCCATAGTTCGTTCTATGCCTTCTTAAACACAGGTTATTGGCCTGCCTTGTCATGCGTTTATGGTAATCTATCTTTTTTGTGAACGTAATTTGTGAGTGGATATCTTTAGTAAGGATTTTTCTTATAAAAATGCATGTATTATATTTATGAATTTGGGCCAGATTGAATAGTTTTGTTTCTTTATAAATATTGACTGTTGGTGTTAGATACTCGTATAGAAATAATGTTTTAATAATTCTATTTTGTGCAACTTGCAGTTTTTGTAAGTTTGACTTTGTTGCTGAACCCCACACCTCTATCAAGTAATCTATACGAGACTTGACCAGGGAGTTATATATGGTGTATCGAACATGCTTCGGGAGACATCTCACTATACCTTTTAGCGCGCCTGTTAGTGAATTTATTTTATTGCGGATTTTTTCGATTTGCGGTTTCCAGGTAAGCTGACTGTCAAGAAGAAGGCCTAAATATTTTTCATTGTTAACTTTGGTTATTTTTTCACCGTTTATGGTAAGAGGACTATGATTTTCGATTTTTTTGTTTTTGGCAGCGAAAATAATGTATTTCGTTTTCGAGGTATTAATAGTAAGCAAGTTTGACTGTAACCAGATGTGTAATAAATGTAGATCATGCTGAGCCTGATTCATTACTGTTTCCAATGATTGTCCAGAATAGAACAGGCTAGTGTCATCTGCATATAAAGTAATATCTCCCTTTAGTCCAATTTCATATATGTTATTTACATAAATAAGAAATAACAGGGGTCCCAAAATTGAACCCTGAGGAATGCCACAAGTAATCAATTGAGGGCCACTGTGGTGGTTATTAATTTTGACAACTTGAGACCTGTCTGTAAGGTATGATCTAAAAATCTCATATGCTTTACCAGTTACACCTATGTCCTTTAGTTTCGATAGCAGTATGTCGTGGCTAACGGTGTCGAATGCCTTTTTCAGGTCAATGAAAATTCCCAAAGTAATTTTTTTCTGATCAATGTTAAGTCTAATATTGGTCACTAAGTCAACAGTCGCGGAAACAGTGTTCGATTTGGGGCGGAAGCCGTATTGCTTTTTGTACAGGTAATCAATAGTAGTTAGGAATTCATACAATTGTTTATGTAAAATTTTTTCAAAAATTTTTGACATCACTGGTAATACCGATATTGGTCGATAGTTACCAGAGTCCATTTTGCTGCCTGATTTAAATATTGGGCTAACCTTCGCAATTTTAAGACGGTTGGGGAAATAACCGTCGTTTAAACATTTATTAATACAGTTTGCTAAGCTTTCCGCTATATTGTCTTTAACACATTTAATGGATTTCGTGCTAATGCCATCTAAACCGGAGCTAGTGTTAGAATTCAGGTTTTTTATTATTTTCAATACCTCGTCTGCAGTGGTTGGTTTCAATTTAGATAATTCAGGATTGTTATTTTTAGGTTTATTATATGTTAATGTCTGTGTTAAGTTGTTACGGTATTTTTGTGGTATTTTATTTGCAAGTTCAGTACCTATTGTCGCAAAAAATCTGTTAAAGTATTCGCAAATTTCTTGAGTATCTGAGATTTGACCATCGGAGGTATTGATTTTTAAATGCCCAAGGTCTGCCAATTCTGTTTTATTATTTGATAGTCTATTAATTAGTTGCCACATTTTTAAAGGATTATTCTTACAGTCTGCAAAAGCCTTAGAGTAGTATTGGTTTTTAGTTAATTGGATATTTATAAAGGTGTGGTTTCTTTGTTTTAAGAATTCTTTTCGCAGGTGTTCGTCTCTGGGTGTTTGTTTTAAACTGTGCCACATTTGGTTCCTTTTATTTATTAATGTTACGAGGTCCTTATTTATCCACTCTTTGCAAGCGGGATTTAACATTTTTGTTTTCCTTATTTTGTTTTTTGCAATTGTTTGTAAAAGCTGAGATTCCAGTTCTTCATATTCATTAAATAGTTTTGTATGAAATATTTCTTTGATATCGTTCTGTAAGTTAATATAGTTTATTGATTCATATTGAACTCTCTTTATATGTTCGGTTTTAGATCTGTTTAGCTCAAGGTAAATTTGTTTGTGATCAGCTATGGAGGATTCAATAACAGACATCTGGAATGTGTTATTCTGCAAGTTTGTACACACATGATCTATGATTGTTTTTGAGGATGTGGTTTCACGAGTACAATGTTCTGGGGTGATCTTATTCAATATTTTTATATTATTCTCTCGCAGGATTGCCTTGTATTCCTTTATATGTTTTTCGTTTGTTAGTAAATTTAGGTTTAGATCGCCGAAGACAATAACTCGCTTTCTTCTTGCAAGATGTTGGTTATAATTTTCGAGAAACTTGTCAGTGTTTGCTGCTGGTTGTTTGTATATGGCCCCTATGTCCAGAGAAAATGTGTCAAGATGCACCCATAGAAAATGGTTTCCATCTTCGCACTGTTCTTCCAGAAAATCATGTTTTAAACTGTTATGAATGAACAGAGATACTCCACCACCTCTGGATTTTTTTCTGTAATTGTAGTAGTGAGTATAGTTTGGCAGTTTTACCCTTTGTGCTTCCTCATCATTCTTTATCCAAGTTTCCGTAAGAATTATAACATGAACCTTGGTTTCGAACGATTCTATTACACATCGTATTTCATCCAATTTTCCCGGTTTCACTACACTGCGGACATTCGCATACAAAAATTTTAGTGCTTTGTTTGTAATTATTATATCGGCATAGTTATTATAGATTGCATGTGTTATAAATCTATTGCCTATATTTTTACTTATTGCATTTTCTCTTGTGTCTCGTTTTTTGGCTGCTGTTTTATTATTTTAGGGGTTCCTTTTATATATTTTATTATTAGGTCACTTTCTCCTTTCTCTTTGCGTTGACGTAACTCTTCTCGTAGGTTTTCCATATCCTGTTTCTGATTAGGTGTCTGGTCGGAGTAGATTTTAATATTATTATCTTTGCAGTTGAGTTTATTTTTCAGTATTGTTTTAGCTATTTCTGATGTTGAAAAGCAGACTTTTAGAGGCCGTGTTTTTTTCCCATCATATTTCCCTAAGCGTATTATTTTTTCTGGTTCAGGATATAACGGATATATGTCCGATAATATTTTCTTAACTTCACATCTATCAGTTTCTCTCTTCTTCTCCATGTTTTCTGAGTACGATTCAAAGATACCAGTGATTATTATATTTTTACTGCGCTCCATACGCTCTTGAAGTTCGATCATTATGTTACCATATACAGGTGCTGTTGTATGATGTTCTGACGATGATGACGTAGTTTGAGTACTTTGGAGAGCCTTTACATCGTTTTCAATACATTGTATTTTTTCCTGATTCTCATTGACAGTACTTGCTATGTTTTGAAATTCCGACTTGAGGTTGTGGTGCTCCATAATCAACTGCTCCGTTTTGGTCTTCATGTCAATAAGTTGACAGTTTATAGATGAGATATCTTTTTTTATACCATTAATATTTTCGGTCTGAGAATTACCAAACTCCCTCAGTAATCCCATGATTTCATTTTTAAATTCCTTAAATTGGTACGAGAAATCATCCTCCGGCGTTTTTCTTTTGCGTTGTGACACATATTCATCATAATCAGGAGTCCCGAAAGTTGATAGGTCGGGCTGAGAACTACTATTCCCACCAGTTACACTCATTATGCCGCTAAATTTTTCAGGGGGTGTACGTTGGAGACTCATGCTATTATAAGTGTACCGTATTCTTCCGCTCCGCTAATCGCTTCGCTCAGTTAATATGTGGGTGACCCTTATAATGCGGGAGCGGTATGAAACGAAACTATCCGCTTCGTTCTAGTGTCCGCTATGATTTTGTGTGACACTCACCGCGTTATATGAAAGAGCACTATATTTCGAACACAATTAAGTTGAAAACTGAATAGCACTACTATTTAAAATTTTGTATTTGTCGCAAATAAAAGGTAAACACGACCGCTCACTAAGCAAGCCAGCTTATTGTTTCCACTGCAAGAGGTTTCCTGCAATGCCGATTGTATGTAATTTATTAACCAACATCTTGTGATCTACCTTGTCAAACGCCTTGCTAAAATCGGTGTAGATTACATCTACAGGTGATCCACGGTCTACGGCGTTGACTAAATCCGATACAAAGCACGCAAGATTGGTACCAGTCGAACGACCCTTCATAAAGCCGTGTTGTTCAGGCATCAATGTTTGTTTTACGTGCCACGAAAGTACAGGGTATACTAAAACTTCGAACACCTTGCCAAAGATAGACAAGATAGATACTGGTCTGTAGTTATTCGCGGCGGAAAAACAATAAAAAGAAACAAAATTTTGATCAAAAATTTTGTTTCTTTTTATTGTTTTTACTAAAAGTGATTGTTAGAATAATGCCACAAAAGTGTTTTTTATTTATTTTCTTCAGAGATTTTTGTTTTGTAGGTAAATTAAGTTTTCGTATGCCTGAGATGGCCCATCGTACAATTAATGACCAAAAATACTATTTTAACAGACTGATTACTTAAGAATCTCCTAAGTTAGGTTAAGTTTTACATATATACTTATGTTTTGTTTTGATAGCGTTTATAAACGATTTAACTAATATCGGGCTATGTTAAGTACCTATGTTCCTAAAAAAGAAGCACGAGTAGGAAAGAAGCACGAGTAGTACCGATTTTTAAGTCTGGGGACAAATCCGCCGCGAATAACTACAGACCAGTATCTATCTTGTCTATCTTTGGCAAGGTGTTCGAAGTTTTAGTATACCCTGTACTTTCGTGGCACGTAAAACAAACATTGATGCCTGAACAACACGGCTTTATGAAGGGTCGTTCGACTGGTACCAATCTTGCGTGCTTTGTATCGGATTTAGTCAACGCCGTAGACCGTGGATCACCTGTAGATGTAATCTACACCGATTTTAGCAAGGCGTTTGACAAGGTAGATCACAAGATGTTGGTTAATAAATTACATACAATCGGCATTGCAGGAAACCTCTTGCAGTGGTGTGAGTCTTACCTTGTCAAACGCACATCTAAAGTTGTGGTCAACGGTTATTCATCGAACCTGTTTCTGACACCCTCGGGCGTACCCCAAGGCTCCCATCTAGGCCCGTTGTTTTTCAATATATTTATAAACGACGTAGCGTCTTGTTTTGTACACTCAAAAATATATTTATACGCGGATGATCTAAAGATTATTAAACGAATTGAGTGCAATCAGGATCCTTTTAAACTCCAAGAAGACTTGGACCGTTTTTCCCAGTGGTGCTTGGACAATAACATGTTGCTTAATGCTGACAAATGCAATCACGTACATTTTTCTAGGAAAAAAGGACCGTATTTTAGAAATTATAAAATTAATGACCAAATTATTTACGAGAAAGAAGTGATTCGTGATTTGGGTGTCTATATTGACAACAAACTTCGGTTTAATATTCATGTTGATAAAATTGCTACTAAAGGGTTTAAGATGTTGGGTTTCATTTTGCGTAACTGTAAAGATTTTAAGCGGGCCTCAACTAAAATTGCAATCTTTAACTCAATTGTCAGATCAGGCCTAGAATATTGTAGCATAGTTTGGACTCCATTCTACGAAATACATAAACGTCGTCTGGAATCAGTGCAGAAAAGATTTCTTTGGCATTTGTCATACCACTGCAATATGGTCAGAAATTTAACTAGCTACAGCTCACGCTTGAAACACTTCAAACTTATGAGTCTAGAAAATCGCCGTATGATCCTAGATCATCTGTTCTTATACAAAATAATAAACACTCACTTTGATTGTCCACGGTTACTGAGTCAAATAAATATAAATGTGCCTTACAAACTTGCTCGTAAGTCTAGATATCAGTTGCTTCGCGCTAAGGGCTTTAAAACCAATCTGGGTCATTTCTCCACCATTAACAGAATCCAAGTTCAATTTGGTCGCCTGACACGCTTACCTAATGTAGATATTGATATGTCTTACTCTTTACATAAAGTCAAGTCTGCATTGCGTACTGCATTATCATAAAGTTTATAAAAAAAATGTACTTTAAGATTGAGACAGTGTTTGTGAGTTTTACTTTTTTCTGGTTGGCACAACGTCGAACGAAAATTGATTATTTAAGTTTTATTTGTATTTTTAAGTCAGATTTATGTTGCAATTGGCTGTATTTGTGTACCAATAGATTGGTATGTAAATACAGTTAATGGACACAGAACCAGACAGATAAAGCAGCGCAAAGCGGATTCTACTTATTTAGACAGATCTAAATGGGTGGAATCTGTTTTGTAACTGCATTTCCTTTTGTTTAATGCATGCCGTGGCAGCCTTTAATTAAGGCTACACTATTAAATGTTTTAATTCAACATGAGTTCTTAAACATGTATCTTTGGTGTAAGCTTTGTTGGCTGTCCTTAAATAAATAAATAAATAAATAAATAAATAAAAAGCCCACTTGAGAGGTTTTTAAAACCAATTGTTTTTTAATTAAAGTTTTATCAAACGTGTTGATCTGTATGTTGATTATATTCAGAAATAAATGAGTAATATTGAAATTAAGTTTGTTTTCATAAATCATTTCAGTTCTTTTATTTATTTCAATTTTGCAAAAAATGGGCCTTAAAAGGCGCACGTACCTTACCTGGGAAAACAAAAATATAATAATAACTAAACGTATAGAGTGAATGAATGAATGAATGAAACTGAACACATAGTGTTGCCATTTAGTGGTATATGAATTATCTAGTAGAGCAATATCAGACCCATACTTATTTTAAGATGTTTTTTTTTGATACTAGGTAAGTAGTAGAATAAAACGAATTAATCTTTTCAGTCAAAACATTTATTACAGAATTAAAAATACATAAATTACATTACACATAGACATAAGTACACACGGCTACATGTCAAGCTATACATTTCCAGTATAAGCTGATCTCGGATTGTATTGGATTTCCGTACACTGCGAGGTCAGCATAAACTGGAAATGTATAGCTTGATGTATAGCCGTGTATTTACACAAATTATACTACACATAGATATAAGTACACACGGCTACATGTCAAGCTATACATTTCCAGTATAAGCTGATCTCGGATTGTATTGGATTTCCGTACACTGCGAGGTCAGCATAAACTGGAAATGTATAGCTTGATGTATAACCGTGTATTTACACAAATTATACTACACATAGATATAAGTACACACGGCTACATGTCAAGCTATACATTTCCAGTAACGCTATCAAAACAAAACATAAGTATATATGTAAAACTTAACCTAACTTAGGAGATTCTTAAGTAATCAGTCTGTTAAAATAGTATTTTTGGTCATTAATTGTACGATGGGCCATCTCAAAGTGGAATCCGACGGTGCGCCAAATCGCGGACGGACACGGACGAGCCCGCACGACGCACCGTGGGAAGGGGTACGTGCGCGGTATCGCAGACACGTCTGTCGCCGTGCGTTCGAGATTGGGTACACACGGCTACACATCAAGCTATACATTTCCAGTTTACGCTGATCTCGCATTGTATAGGATTTCCGTACAATGCGAGGTCAGCTTATACTGGAAATGTATAGCTTGATGTGTAGCCGTGTGTACATTCCCCTTGAAATTATCGACTGGCCGCGGACGCACGCGGATCAGCCCGGACCATGGGAATCGTATCGTGCGTGGTAGCGCAGACACGTGCGCCGCGGTCCGGCCGATCCGCGGCGAGTCGGTAAACTTCAAAGGTGCGCCGTGCGGTGCGAGCCGCGAGGTATGCTCGGTTCCTGTAAAACAAAAACGAATCGTTTTCTTTACCAATGATTATGTATTTTTTTTTGTATGTTTTTTACGCCATTACTCCGCCAATTATGAATTGATTTGATGATTCTTTTTTTGTTTAGTAGGTCATAGGTGTACTTCAGAGGTGGTCCAATATAAATTTTATTAAGTTTGCTTGGCTAGTTTTTGAGCTAGCTTCAATAGTACGGATTTTGCCACTTAGCCTATGTTGATGCATGATGTTATAATAAGTTCCAGTCACTGTTATTTACATTTTCAGGTAAAGGTATTCGAATTTGTGTGGGGTAGGTACTACAACTAAAAAGAGAAAAAAAGCAAAAAAAAAAACAACCAACTTCTAAAAAAAACAACACATAAATAGATTCGTAAGTAAGCAAATTTTTTGACATGGGCATTTTTGGATTTTTACACAAACTGTTAAATATCCCCTCTGTGTTCTAGTGGTAAGACATCTCAGACCCAGAGGTCCCGGGTTCGATTCCAAACAAATTAATTACGTAGGTACTTGTTAATTACAGCGTAGGTATAATGGTAGCTTGATGAATCTTCGTTCAATGTGTGTTCGGCGCCGCCTCAAAATTTGTTACTTCAATTAGTTTAGGAGGGCTTTTACTAAGAGGTTTATTTTTTATTTTTCGCTTTTGAGTTACCATTTATTAATGTGGCTCAAATCTACTACCTACCTAATTAAGCTCAAACACGATGAAACTGCTGAGGAGCTCTCGCGACTGTCTTCCGTCTCCATCATCAGATCAACTCCAGGTCTGTTTGTGTCATCAGAATTATGTATGTGTGCGAAATTTCAACAGAAACGGTTCACAGTTGAAAATTCAGTAGGTGAAAAATCGATCAACCCCATTTTTTCTACGGGGTGGATTTTTTTTACTCGGTGGAGCATATAACACGTTGGAGCATACGGTGGAGGTCTGCCCTGCTTGGGCGGAGCACCGCTCTTGGAGGCGATTGGTGGCAATGACCTCTCGCTTCCGGCCCTGGTCCAGGCCATGGTACGGAGAGAGAGGGCATGGGAAGCCGTCACCTCGTTCTGCGAAGCAGTAATGCTCGCGGAGGAGGAGGCGGAACGCGTCAAGGAGACGCAAGGTAAGCGCCCTCACGCCGCTAACCGCTGCCGCAGGAGACACCCTGGGCGTCGGGAATCCCAGGTGGATTCCCGGCCACCGTAGGCGCGGGCTTGCGGATGGCGAGCAATAGGTAGCTCGCCGTCCGATAAGGACCAGGCCGGGGTCGACGTCGTGTCGTGTTCCAAACACGCCTCAAAGAGATGTCAGCACACTTGACGGGTTCCGTTAGGACCGATGCCTGCCAGGGTTGTGGAAAAGTCCGAAAGGGATACCGGGACCTTGGCAATAGGCAACTGTAGAAACACGGGTGGGTTTTACCTAGTCAGTAAAAGTCTGACACGCCCTCCCGCTCCACCCAGAGCGGGAAATGTCAATTGATGATAACCCAACATAAAAAAGGGGGTGGATTTTAGTTTTCTATTTGAAATGGGAACAGTTATCCGTGGTCATAATTAAAAAAAAAAAATGTATATACGGGTCGACTTGAGAACCTCCTTTTTTTTCGTCGGTTAAAAAGTCGTGCCAGTATGTAAGAGCCTTTACAGTGACGTATGTCGTATGATAAGTTTATAATGACGTATTGTGTCGGAGACGAGCCTATTGTTGGATTCGCTCGTCCGATGTGATCCGAAGTATTCCGAAGCGAGCCGAAAGAACTGTTAGGTCGGTGAATTGGTCGTTGACTTTTGTTCACTTTGGTGTCTCGCTCGCTCCTCGGTGAGTGAGACGTCTGCCGAGACCTGAATCCGAGACCGACTGAAGGATTGATTATTACGTTCATTAATTACGTGAGGCGTTTCGGGGGGTATGGGGGGTTGAGTCTCGTATTTTAGTTCACTAGTTAGCGATATTTCATATTTCCATACAGTAATATTGTCAAATTAATCAAATGCCCCGCTGGCATACATGTATCCAACTCGCTTCACGCGGCTTAAAACTCTATTTTTAACAGACTTATTCAAAAAGGAGGAGGTTACTTTACATAACAGGCAACAAACGAAAATTGAAAAGCAAGTCGATTGTTTTTTTTTTTTGTAAAAAGTTTTATTACTGTTAAATCTGACAGATGTCAACTAAATTAAAAAAATATTCTCGGAACTTAATCATTCAAAACGAAACATATCGTTATTGCAACATTTATTTCGCTGAAAACCGTGAACGCGTTCAGTGAAGCTTTCTTGTTCGGCTACTGTGAATAATGGAGTGGACAAACGAGCTTGTTTATGATTTTTTAAATCTATATCAAAATGAACCCACCCTGTGGGACTCTGCGGCACCAGAACACAAAAACAAAAACAGTTCATTTGATGCATGGAACAGAATAAAACGAAAACTAAAGGATGATACTCTTACAATTACGGAAATAAAAAAAAAGCGAGATAATTTAATGTCAACTTATCGAAGACAAAGAATAAAAATAAAAGAGTCTATGGGAACGGGTAGTGCTGCGGATGATATATACAAGCCTGACTGGCCCTTCTACAACGTCATGTCCACTTTTTTGGACAATGTGTTCAAACCAAAAAAAACGAAGAGTTCTGAGGTAAGTAGATATTAATTTTAATTCAACCTTATTCTAAGTACCTATATATAATTTGTTTGTAATAGGTACCTACTCCATTGGATTAGGTAATTAACTAAAGGTAAACCAATCGTAAAAAGGTTTTTTATAAATAACACTTGTTTAAAAATACGTTACTTATAACCAAATCCGGTGAATCTCCGAAGCGAAACACAAAAACTCAAAGTGAATCAAACGTCAACCAAATAATAATAAATATTAATATTATTATTTACTTTTTGACTTTGTTCATACTGGAACAAACATAAAAAACTTCCGAATTGATAATCTCCTCCTTTTAGAAGGCGGGTATTTAAAAAAAAACCGGCCAAGTGCGAGTCGGACTCGCGCATGTAGGGTTCCGTACCATTATCTATAAAAACGGCAAATAATCGTGTTTTTTGTATGGGAGCCCCCCTTAAATATTTGTTTTATTTTAATTTAACTATTTATTTTTAAAGTGAATATGTAACTAAATATTCTGTGAATATTTCAAGCGTCTACCTGTTGTCGTTTTCAATATCGAGCAAAAACGAGCAAAAAAAATCACGTTTGTTGTATGGGAGCCCCCTTAAATATTTATTTGATTTTTGTTTTTAGTATTTGTTGTTATAGCGGCAACAGATATACATCATCTGTGAAACAACTGTCTAGCTATGACGGTTCATGAGATACAGCCTGGTGACAGACAAACGGACAGACAGACAGACAGCGGAGCCGTAGTAATAGGGTCCCGTTTTACCCTTTGGGTACGGAACCCTAAAAACAACTCGGTCGAACCATTTTCGAGTTTTTGCGAGACTAATGCACAGCCATTGATTTTATATTTAAAGATGTTAAGAGGCCGTATACAAAAAGGTCATCATTCATTTTGGGCTAAATTATGAAAGTACCGGCCAAATAAAAAAATGATATATTCCGTTAGAACATGTTATTCTATTCACTTTTCACTGTTGGGCCAAACCTGTAGGGCGATTTCCTGAGCTGTTATACGATTTTGAAAAATACTGTTTTCAGTATATTTTGTAGTATAGTAATCTAATTAAAGTAATAGCTTGTAATAATAAAAAATGACTTTATTTTTTTGATAAGTAATTCTTTCATAGTTAAGGTAATTTTAAAAGATGTTTTATTGCTTAATATATTTAATTTAAAAAAAACTTATTTACAAATTAGCCAAAAACCTCGTTTACAATATTCAAAAGTAATAAACATAGTAAAAGTTAAAGTAAGAAACTTTACACTTCTGTTTAACATTTACTGTATTTAATCAATACGTCATTCGAGGCGAGCTTCTTTACAATACGGTAAACATACGACGCGGCGAATGCTCGTTTCGAGCACATTAAATTTTTGTTTCTCATAGTTCTCATAGGATCCGGCACTCGAATCAAGCGGCTTGCATCGCTGCACGGAATACTGTAACGCGTTACAAAAAGTCGATACATTACAAACAAATGTTACAATTCAGTCTCCGCCTTAAGGTATTTTATTTCAATATGTGCGACTTTCTGCAACTACAAAAATAACTTTGTAATTCACAGTATAATTATGAAATACAACATACGTACATACATATGATATGGGGCAAAACCCTTCGTGCACGAGTCTGACTCACAGTTGACCGTTTTTTTGTTTACTTTTAGTTAACTACCTAAACGGAGTACCAAATAACTTGTGGAACTTGTATGTGCTTATAAAGCCTAACCCTACGTTTTACATTGCCGCTATTTTGGTCGCCATTCTGCTCACTAAGCGTAATTATTTTGCCATGCTACAGCGCCTTCTGTTATAAAATATTCTGCAAATTTATCTCTTATAGTCTTAGCAGAAAGATTTGCTCTTCTTGGTATATTCCTCATTGACATCAAGGAAGTATTTCCTTCAGGATCATTTCGCCACGAGCCTGGATGCAATCCACCTTCATTTTCAGTATCAAAAGTACCAAGGGGTGTATATACTGGTCGTGAGCTTTTAGATCGCCTTAAAAAGTTGTGCAGTAAACAACACGCCATTACAATATTGGATACCTTCTTTGGTTGTAACAAAAACGGTTTCCTAAATACTCTAAAAATAGCCGACATAATGCCGAAAACGTTCTCTACTATTCTCCGAGCACGAGACAAACGATAATTAAAAATTCTTTCTTTTGTTCCCGTAGCGTGGAGACCGGCATATGGCTTCAACATATTTTCAGTGAGAGGAAATGCACTATCTGCCACAAAAACGTAGGGCAGTGGTTCCTCCTTGAATGGCAAAGTAGTTGATGCTGGAAAATTCAATTCATTTCTGGAAATTTTTCTATACATCTCTGTATTTCTGTAAACACCACCATCACTTATTCTACCTTGACATCCGCAATCCACAAATGTAAAGTTATAATCAGCATCAACCAAAGCTAACAGAACAATACTGAAAGTGTCGTGATAGTTGATATATTCAGAGCCACTGTGACGGGGACTTTGTATTAGGACATGTTTTCCATCAATTGCGCCAAGGCAATGAGGAAAGTTCCAAGTATTGTTGAAATCATCTTCAATTTTTAACCATTGTGCTGACGTCTTAGGTAACTGAAATGAATAAAACAGTAAAATTATTTGTGTATTCCTGGACAGGATTTGCTGGACGCGGAAGAGATCGTGGAAGACAAAGATGAAAATGCCACACAGGCAACAACGGAAGAAACGTTCAAAATTCCTAAAACATTTGAAAAAAAAAAAAACAAAGGGAAAAAATTAAATGAGTGTGATGAAATAAAGAAACGCAGTGATGAAGCTTATAATATTTTACAAAATATCTCTCAAGTGCCCGAAGCAGACACATGTTCACTGTATTGCGAGTTATTGTGTAATAAATTGAGAGCTTTACAGGAAAGCACAAGAGATATTGCAATGATGGAAATCGACAGAATAATGTATAATCTTAAACAACAAGACAATCATACAAGAATCTTCCAATACCAGAATACAATTCCGTCCATTGGCCAACAACCTTTCAATTACCACACACCAACACAAGTACCACCATGCTACTCTCACTCGTTCAATTCACCACCATCTCCACAACATCATATCTCACTGCCATCATCTGGTTACTTCCACTCATTCAATTCACCACCATCTCCACAACTTCAAGTCTCACAGCCATCACCTGGTTACTCTCACTCATCCAACTCACAACCATCCCCACAATATCAAGTCTCACTGCCATCATCTGGTTACTCTCACTCATTCAATTCACCACCATCTACACAACTTCAAGTCTCACAGCCATCACCTGGTTACACTCACTCATCCAACTCACAACCATCCCCACAACATCAAGTCTCACTACCATCACCTGGCTACTCTCACTCATCCAACTCACAAACATCCCCACAACATCAAGTCTCACTACCATCACTGAGTTACTCTCACTCGTCCAACTTACAACCATCCCCACAACATCAAATTGTCTCACTACCATCACCGAGTTACTCTCACTCATCGAACTCACAACCATCCCCACAACATCAAGTCTCACTGCCATCACCTGGTTACTCTCACTCATCCAACTCACAAACATCCCCACAACATCAAGTCTCACTGCCATCACCTGGTTACTCTCACTCATCCAACTTACAACCATCCCCACAATATCAAGTCTCACAGCCATCACCAGGTTACTCTCACTCATCCAACTCACAACCATCCCCACAACATCAAGTCTTATTGCCATCACCAGGTTACTCAGGCAATTTAGACCCCTTCCTTACACAACTGGCAGTCCAACAACCATCTACTGATGATCAGCAAGATTCACAGTTGAAAATATATTACGAAAGTAACATTTTCAATTAGCTTTTTCGTTATAATTGCCGTCTCAAAGTTATTTCGTTTATATTACGTGATTTTTCTCATTTAAACATTAAAGACCGCTTATTATAATATAACATTTGGCTAAAAACAAACGAAAAGATTCCATCACTATAATTTATTATTGTATTTTAGGTAAGGACATAGGTTTGTAAGATTAATGAAGAATGCGTAATTTGATTTAATTTAACAACTCGATATTTATCTGTCGCAGCTGGATTGTAGAATTCGATGTTTAACAAAACCACTAGTTGTGTTACATAACAGCTCCGTTATGTAAAACAGTTGAACAATGTTTAGAGGGTTTTTAAAACAGTCGCCGGTTTGAAGTCGGTTAATCCATACTTCCATACTGATACTATAAATTCGAAAGTAACTCTGTCTGTCTGTATGTTACCTTTTCACGCTTAAACTACTGAACGGATTTGGCAGAGATAGAAAGCTGGTCAAAGAAAAAAAAAAGTTAATTAATGTCATAATTGAAATGATCTTTTATTTTGTGCATTACACTTATAGAAAATCAGTATTTTAACTGTAAAATCACGTAAATTATCAAAATCAACAAAATTTCTTACGGCCGGCGGCCTCTTAACATAGGCAGCAGTTTTGTAAAATGTAGCGCTATGACAATCCAGCTGAATGTCGTTCAGCTGTTTTACAAAACGAAGCTGCTCTAATTGCGTAACTTATTTTCGTAACCGATTTTTTTTTTTTTTTCATTTTGACCTTTCAACCACTCCCATTGCTTTATTTACGTTGTTGAGCCATCCAACGTTGTATTAGGGTGCTGATGAGTAAAACAACGCAGCTTTGTAAAACAGTGGATTCTACACATTTGCGACATTTCTATTGCGTAGAAGCGAATAACATAAGTTTGTTGATTGATTTCTCATGTTTAACATTACTATAAACAAAATAAATGATTCTTACTTACTTTTATTTCTGCGTTTAATTCTTGTATTAAGGCTTCGCACACGCCATCGACGCATCTTGAAATTGTTTGCGAGGAGACTTTAAAAAGATAACTAAGGCTTTTGTAGTTATCTCCAGAAGCCAAAAATCTGAGTGCAATTGCAAACCGTTCTTTAACAGGAATACATTGTCGCATGTTGGTATCAGTCTTTGATATAAATGGACCAATTTTGTTCAAAAGGTATTCGAAATCTCTTGCTGTCATCCTACAAAAATTTAAAAATGTATTGCTTGGTTCTTTTGTGAAATCATAGAGCATATCAGTTCCGTTATATCTGAAAATAATAATTAGAAAAGTAGTCCCATATCTACAAATTTAATTTAATTTAACAATCTAATTTTATAGTTTCATACCTTGAACGACTTTTATTGTACGCCGACATCCACCAGCGTGGTTTCTTTTTTTTCAGTTTGTTTTTATTAGAGCACATAATGTGATTATTACTAAAAAATACCACAAGAGCCGCAGCTGCAGCGATACGTTTCCTTTCGCTATGCATTTTGGAATGACAAAATGACTTCTAATCTCAAAGCCCACACAGACCAACACGCACCGTTGGAAGTGCATTGGTGTGCGTAGGCTTGTCCGCGTGCGTGCGTCCGCAATATCACGCACCGTCGGAAGCGCCTCGGTGCGCGGTGCGTGGCGATCTGTGGTCGCCTGCCGTCCGGGCTCGTCTGTGTCCGTCCGTGATATAGCGCACCGTCGGATTCCACCTTCAGGCATACGAAAACTTAATTTACCTACAAAACAAAAATCTCTGAAGAAAATAAATAAAAAACACTTTTGTGACATTATTCTAACAATCACTTTTAGTAAAAACAATAAAAAGAAACAAAATTTTGATCAAAAATTTTCACCACAATTTCGGTGGGCGTTATTAGGGTAATGAAAAAAAAATCTGTGTAATACTCAACGCCATAGGATTTTTAGTTGCATTCTGGACATATGAAATCCTCCAAGTCTTCTTTAGTTAATCCTACACATTCTTCATGGTACCACAATAAACAACTAACACATTTTCGCATAGCCCTCACTACTTCAGTTTTACAAGCTGAGCAATACCAATTTTCAGCCTTATTCTTTGATCGTAAACTTTTTTTAACATTAACTCTCTTATCTTTTATCTTATTTTCTCTCAGCTTCTTGTCCGTTTTCGTCTCTCCTGTATTATTTTTTTTCTTCCTTCGGCTTAAATTTGTTTTTTGTTTCGATATTGTTGTTTTCGTTTTCTTTTCTTTTTTTTCTTTAACAGCATCAAATAAGTCCTTAGTCACCTTTTGACCAATATAATTAATTGCTTTTCGCCTTGGTTTATTCTTAACTATTGCAAAGTTAGGTGTTGGTATAAGTTCGTGAAACGGAGACCTCTTTTGTGTTTTCTTGATTGTTTGTTTCAAATTGAATAGTGGCACATTGTCTGAATCTTCGGACTGGTGATCTTCTATTTGAATTTGTCGTGTATCTCCCTCTGTGCAAGCTGGTATTTCATCAGGTGCATCCAGTTTTGATTCTTCTGATTCCGATGACGTATAAATTTTACAGCTCCTGGCAGGATATTGAAAGTATTTTTGTAATGCGTTTATGTCAATATTTTCATCATCTTCGTCTGATGTGGAAGAATTTATGACTGGTCTTCGTAGTAAATTCTGTCCTAGCCCAGACGTGCTTGGAATTGGAGAATGAAATTGTGACTCCCTATTACATACATTCAAGTCTGTTGCTGTAGGTTGTTCTATAATATCTATAGTAGTAGATTCGGTGGAGGAACTGTATTCAACCAATTTCCTATAAGCGTTAGTTGGCGAATGTTTCTGTGTCTGAAGAATAGATGAAGGTGAGGATGAATATCTAGACAAAGGCTGAGGCAGATGCAGCACAGTACTAGGTTCAGAGCAACAGTCAAAATCAACATTTTCTTTAGTTAATATTGACGGTGACATGCAAAAGCTTTCTTCACAATCTGTATCAGAATCATTAATCACGGACTGTCCTAAAGCTGCTGAAGCGACTGAGTTAGAAGCGGTTTCATCAAGAGCAGGTCTATTAGTTAGAATGGAAGGTGCAAAAGCCTCCTCGGGAATCGCATTTGAAGGGTACAGGGGAAAAACATGCTATGTCACATTTTTATGTTTTTTGAACTGGCAATGCCATTGTGAAGTATAAATTTGGTAGAACGAAACGCCAAAACACACTTTGCAGTAACATGCATAGTCACTGAGTAATATTCATAGTAAAATATTGATACAGTGCAATAACAAGCAATGTCCAACTTGTACAGGAGAAAAATAAGCATTTTAATAAGGTTTTTTTTTACTACACAACAGAAACAAATATATTTTCTTTATAAATAAATATATTTTCCTTCTATTTGAAACTTTATTGTACCTTTTTTCAAAGATCAAAATATTAATTTAGCAATTTCTCAGTTCATTGTCTTTGTGACATTGCATATTTTTCCCCTGTGCCCTTCATTTGGATTATAGGGATGGAGTCCAGTAGCTCTAAATCCATTTTTTATATTGTCTTGAGTTACGCACTTAGGCCATACCTTGGAGAAAATTTTGTTAAATCTTGCCTTCGTTAGTTTGCGGTCTGGGTGACGATAGGCGTACAACAAGACTTCTTCATCCCAATGATGTTCGTATGATTTGTTCACTGACTTATCTGACGGTTGTAACTCATGGGTAGTATTGGAAGGTAAGCAATACAATACAATTTGGTTTTCGTCTGCGGCATCTACAATTCTAGCATCCAAATGCGAAGCAGCTCCGTCAAAAACTAGTAAACATTTTCCAGGCGACTTGTAGTTGCCAAGATGATGGATGAAATCTATGAATAGTTCAGTAGTCATGCTACCTTTTGGTGCCATTTTGACTATAGTGCCATCTGGCAAATTGTCGTTAAATTCTGGCCTTAACCTCTTACCCTTAAATATGATCATTGGTGGTACTGAATTACCTGAAGCATTGACACACATAGCAATGGTCACGTTTTCAGCATGCTCCTGTGCGATAAAATGTACTCTTTTACTGCCTTTTTGTGCAAGAACATGTTGCTGGTGGTGCAATGTTAAACGACAGCCCTTTTCATCTATATTGTATAAACGTTCTGGATGCCGAGGAATGTCTAACTCATCATATATTTTTTTAATAGCCGTGAAATGCTGTTGCACAATGTACTTGTTCAATTTTTGAGCCCTTGCAGAGTTCATAAACTGTGCTTTACGAAATGAAATATCAGGGTTTCGTTTCAAAAAATTCGAGAGCCATTTTCTACCTGCTATGCATTTGTCGTCATTGAAAGTATTTGGTATTTCATTGGCTTGACAAAATAAGTAGGCTTGCTTTCTTACAATCTTGCGAGTTAATGGAACGCCTACTTGAGCAAGTCGAATTATCCGTCTTGCTAAATCTTTTTCTTGGGCATCAGTTAGAGTGGTTGATCGACCAGTTCTCTTTTCTTCACTGCCAGATTTTAGGTGATTTCGAAGAGTTCGTCGTGGGATATTAAAGGTAGCTGCTGCCTTTCTTTGTGACATACGTCCGTATTTTACAGCCTCAATTGCTGATTTAAGTTGCTGCTCAGTCCATACACCACGTCGCTTTTTATTCATTGTTTCCATTTTTTTGTTAACTGAAAATAAATTCACATGTTAATACAATAAAACATCGATTTACACCACACCTTTTTTAGCACCACATAGTGATAAATTAATTAAAATGATTATAAATTCCAACTGAACATGCTAAATATGAGAGAACTCTTAATTCGAAAGTTAGATTAAAAAAAAGGTAGGTAGTCAGGCACCTGCCTACCTACTTTACTTTTACTCGGATTGGCAGTTATCTATCTAAATTTAAAAATGTTTCAGTAATCTACAATATTAAAAATAACCAAAATAACTTATTTTCAAAGAAACTACGAAATTCTTTAATCCTAATAAAGCCCGGGCCATCTTGGGAATCCGTGTAGTGGGCTATCTTAGAGACTTTACTAGGCAACAACAACTTTTTCCATTAAATCAAAATTAACAAAGAATACTTAGGGTACTTACCTTCTACGTAATTTCCACGAATTCAAGACACTTTGTATTTAAAAAAAAACAAGAAAACCGGCAGTTTTTCTAAAGAATTATTAAAAAGTTTGTGAAGGAGAGGTTATAAATCGGTCGTCGTTTGCTAAGTTACGGACAAACTGTCAACCATTGCAAAGATGGCGGCTCCCTTCCATTAAAATGAAGTTGCAGTTTTATCTATGGCCCGATCCAAACATGAGCGCGAAATTTAAACTCATTCGAATGTTTAAAAGTATGATATTTTGGAAGTGGGCCATCTTAGGAACAGGGCCTTCTTAGGCGCATGTACCTTATATCATGTTACGCCACGAGAACCTTACATGATATACCTACATATTTTTAACAAATGAAGTGGGCGAAAAAAACAGCCGTAGACGTAGGCTTGTTACTTTTATCTGCTCGTTACCTAGCTATTTAATCTGTGTCGTTACTTCAACACACCACTGAAGTTTGAAAATGGCCAGGCCCAGGGCCTGCCTGTATAGTTCAAGAATGCTTTCGGGCATATCACAAATATTAGGGTACAAAAATAAGTTTTGTAATTTTAGGCTGAATACGCAAGACTAACCCATTTTGCGGGTTACCCTTGCGCATTCACTCGCCGTGATGTGTTATAAGTAAGTAAGTAGGGTAATTTTAAATTCATTAAAAACAACTATACATTTTATAATTTTTTATTAAAGTTCATTATTTATTTTGGGAGCTCTACACGAGTCAAATTTACAATTTTAAATTGGTCTATTCAACTCCATGATCATTCTTAGGCCGTGCTGAGGAAAGCAGCACGGCCCTAGGAATGATCATGGCGTCGGTGGTGGCCACAGCCTCTGCCCACCGCTGGGACAGCTCCGCCAGCTCCCCTTGGCCAATAAGCTCCCGGCGCCGGCACTGTTCCCGCCGCTCCTGAGACTGCTCCGGTAGACTCAGGCGCCGGTACAGGCGCAGCAGCCCCGCTACCAGCGCCCGCTCCTGCCGAAGCTGCTCACTCCTTGAGCGGCGGTCCACTGTATTGGTGATCCTGTAAAATATTTAAATTGTTAGTTCATGTTATCTACTGATATCATGATAACAGGACCTAACATTGAGAGAAAAGAGCATCATCAAACATCAACATGTACATATTCCTTTTTAGGGTTCTGTACCCACATAATCAGCCTATAATGTTCCCACTGCTGGGACACAGGCCTCCTCTCTATGAGAGGGAGTGGGCCGTAATCCACCACGCGGGCCCAGTGCGGGTTGGTAGATGTCACATGTCTTCGAATTTTTGGTTCTAAGACATGCCGGTTTCCTCACGATGTTTTCCTTCACAGTTTTGGTTCTGTACCCAAAGGGTGCCAATGGAACCCTGTTACTAAGACTCCGCTATCTGTCCATTTGTCTGTCAGTGGGCTGTATTTCATGAACTGTAATAGGTAAACAGTTGAAACTTTCACGGAATGCTACTATAACAACAAATAATAAAAGTTCATTGAAAACAAGCAGGTACGGAACCCTTCATGTTGGCTGGGTTTTTCCTTTTTGTATTTTACATTCTAGCAAGAAGTAGAGCAGAGTATGCTAGAATGGACGGAGGATTTAGCCCAGTAGGGGACTGTATAAACTAACTATGGATAATATTGAGTCATCCTGTACAATAAAAATTCACGCTTTAAACACCTCTTGCAAGACAGAAATTGAAACACCTATAACTCAAACTAATTGCAAATAAAACAATACTTACAAATTGTTTTCATTCCACCACATTTCTTCTGTTTCAAAGAAAAGGATCAGCGGCTCGGTTCTAAAAAAAAAAACCAAATAGTTAATAAAATTACACTATAAGTTCATTCATCATAAAATTAACTTTAATTTTCCTATTTTTTGGTTAAAAATGCCCAAAGCTTAGACACATCACAGTGAAGCGGATACACCATGCGAGTAAAACTAGTCACTATGATATCATTATATGTAAGTAGGTAGGTTATTCACAGGCCTCCAATTGTTAAACAGCTATGAAAGTAATTGAACACCCATAACTCACAACTAATTACTAATCAAACAGTCATACTTACTCTCTAGAATTAGGCGCTGCAGTCACCGAAGCTAAAAAATAAAACAAAACTCAAACCATGCAAGAAAAAAAAACAATTAGCATATTACAGGCAGACTGCACAACATAATATCCATAAACACTTAGTATGCCCAAAGCCTCAAAAACATTCCAGTAGCTGCCACACCATGTTAGTAAAACAGTTCCCCACAATAAGATAAATATTCTGAGAAGCTTTCAGTCATTGTATCATCCATACCAGATAGTCGCGATCATCAGATGCGCATGTATGGACACGTCTGTAAAACATAATAAAAGCTACTTGAATCTGTCTGCAGATTATCAAAGTTCTATTTTTTAAACTTGCTGCACCAAGTTTTAAAATAAGTAATAAAAGATGGAGGTAGGTACTTGTAGGTCGCAATGATTGCTTGCAAATGAACTCACCAATTGAATAAGTTTCCCATAATTATCTTGTATTTTAGTAATCTGAAAATAACACAACAATTCTTATAATATAACAGTAGCACTAATAAAAAAATAATCTCTAAATAAATGAACAATTTAAACTTACGTTGTAATCTCAAAGTTCTCGTTCTGATTAAAACTTTTTGACAGGCAAAACTTGAAGTTAGCAATAAGTACCAACAATCAGTAAAAATAATCCACGGTTGATTTCCTGTTTCATTTTCAACTCTTATAATTCAATTATTAACTTATTACGAATCCCGATAACAGTATGCTTATATTTTATGTGAACTCATTTATTATGCTATGTGTGTGTGACAAAATGATTAAAAAAAGTCAAGAAAACTGGCCAAGTGCGAATTTGACTCACGTTTTGTAGTACAATAAACGTGCCATCTTTATGAAAGATTTCCGACGAAGAAATATGTGTGTTCCTATCTGAGAAAAATTATTGGGTGATCTTTACTAATTAAATTGATACGATACACTATTTTTTATATGACTATAATAAATATATCATCATCACCTTAGATTATCTTCATAAAATTAGTAGTACGATAAATCTTAGTTCGCTTATATCCCGATAGATGGCGTGTGTAACAGCTAACATTTTACCCTTTTTACGTTCTACCTGGGAGCCGGGAGTTCGGCACCGAAAGTGCTTCACAAAAAATTGTTACAAAAACAACTGTCATGTGAAACAACCTTTACTTGAGCGTATTATATCTAAACAAATGTAAATAATTGTTTTATGACTGCCATAAAACTCGAAAATTTTCAAACGCACAGATGCGTCGTGCCACACTTGGACAAGTATTGAACGCCGCACTAATGCGGTCAGCCGCACTGGGTAGACTTTCTTTAACCCCGCATACGCGTTCATAGCACCATAGGAAATATTTATTGAACGCGCAGGTGCGTTTGCCGCACAGGGTCAATAGCTATTTACTTAGCGTTTGCAAATAATTCGCAAATAATTAAGCAGGCAATGCGTAATCCACAACATCACCTAATAAGACATCTTCAGTGGCATTCTTTTCATAATCAGACGGCTTTTTTATTTTTGCTATCATTTCGGGAGTTGGCTTGAACCTCGTACAATTCGAATGTTTTCTGGAAATGCACTGTTTGGCTAATAATGTTGCATTTATAGTAGATGTTAAGAGGCGGTTTCTTTGTTTTGTTTTAATTAAGTTCACAGCGCTGAAGATTCTTTCTGAATCAGCATTTGCATGTGGCAAGGAGAGAACTTCAAGAACAAATGTCGCCAAACTCTGAAATTGCGGTTCCGATAAATGTAATATCTTGCTCCAAAACTCATCAGGTGACATTTTGTTAATATCAAGGAATGAGTCTTCGGGAAGAACTGTTTCCGGTAGAAGTCTCCATCCATCGTCTATAGCCTGTTTTTGTTCATTTGTTTTACCTTTCATGATGCAAGGAACCTTTAGCATCATGGGCAACAAACTTGGCTCCGTGGTTCTTTGGGCATGAGAAACAGCATTTTTTGGCGATAATATCGATAACTTCTGCAGTAATACGTCGGAAAAGTCATATCTATTCCTTATTTGACAACACCCGGTTATAAGGAAATCTCTCGCTCTTTTTTGGAAATCTGAAATCAAGTCTTGCCTTGATTGAATATTCTGGTTTGCTATTTCAGTCATTAGTTGTACCCCAAAATACATACTTTCAGGTCGTAAAAAATGTTCTTCTTTAGTCGGATCAATAGCGCTCATGTAATTTTTAACAACATAGTCTCGTGTCATATAACACAACAGAAGCTCTTGATAAGTTGCTCTCATTTTTCTATCTAGTTCTGTTATTGCGACGCCGCTTTTTTGGAAATATTCGTTTAGATTCACGAACTTAGGCAGCACCCATTGCAAGAAAATAAAATATAGCTTCATGAATGGATCATTCAAGTCATTGAATGTATGCTCTGCAGACACAATACGCTCATCTAGCCACTTTTTCGTAAAAAACAGTTTTAAAGATTCCCACTGTTCCAGTAATCGATTGACAACTGCTAATAGGGAAAGCCATCGTGTCTGGGAGGGGTGCAATAGCTTGTGTACTTTAGTATTAGTAAACACCTGGAATTCGACAAATTCAGATTGACGTTTCGAGCTGTGCTTAAAGTATCCATACACGTTTCGGGCTAGATCCTCACACCGCCTTGGCAATTTCTTGCACGCTTCGCTTGCACACAGGTGTAACGAGTGACAGATGCATTTAAGAATGATTATGCCGGGATTGTTTGACATAAATCGACTAGCTACTGAATTGTGCTGGCCCATCATGACGCTAGCACCGTCTGAAGCGTATCCAATTATATTATCTGTAGGAACATTTCGGTCCTGAAAGCTTTTGATAATGGAATTATAAATAGCTTCTCCAGTTGCACCTTGATTTGCAGCGTCAAAATCATCCTTCTCAAACAAAGGTCGCAATTCCCATAGAAGACTCGAATTTTTTCGTGTGTTTCAGGGTCATATAGACGCACAACGATACACATTGTTTTAACAGATGAAATGTCAGTCGACTCGTCTACTAGCACACTGAATTTTGTTGATTTTAACAAAGTTTGTAAATCGCTTTTGTGACATTCCCCAATAACGTTTTTTGTTACTCCTGTACATTTCGTTCTTTTCAATTTAATATCTGGTGCAATTTTCGAATCAGGTATACTTTTTATTATTTCACTTAAATGATCCATGGTTTGGAACGAAATGTTATGCTCAGCCATAAATGAACAAAGTTTTAATTCCAGTTCAGCAACAGAATTTTCATGGGGGCAATTTACATCAGATTTTTTGAAAAACGAATGTATCGGCTTGGCAAGCTTTTTATTTTTAATTTTCCGCGAATGTTCAACGTTGGACATTGTCTCTTCAAAGTAGAAACTTCACAAGATATTTTCACATCACATAGTTTACAATATGCCTTATGAATATTATTTTCATCAGGGCCAATCCAATCTTTAAATTCGCCTTCTGATTCCCATTGGGTCCTATACTTTTGGGCTCTGTGTTTGGTTTTCTTACATTTCTTAGGTGTTGACGGACCCGTGTTATCTTCTTCTGAATCCGAGGACATTTTGTAAATATCACTGGTCACTTGACTGCGAAAACACTATTTCAACACTAAAAAAATAAGTTATATCTCGATACGAACTAACAAGTAGTGACGAGCCGCGAGCGGCGAGCAAGGTCAAAGAAAGAGTAAGAAACTGAACTATTCTATATCGATAAGGATTAGGGAATTCCCCTAATGCTAATTGTGGAGGCTTGTAAATGGCTTGTCGACGACAAGCCATTTACAAGCCTCCACTAACCACTGCCACTTCCACTAACAGGTAATTGACGACAAGTTGTCGTCAATTACCTCATTCTTAACTCTGTGTTGATAGCTGTAAGCCGCCCAAAGATAATAAAATAAAATAAAATACCAAAGACAATACAATAATGAAAAGTTGCGTTCATTTTTACGCAAACGATAATTACGTTTCATTTACAATTTATTTAATTTTGTTTGAAGTAAATCTTACTGCATTTCGTAATTATAGTAGCTAGTGGTATAACCAATGCCTCTTTAAGCTCTGATTTCCTGATTGCCGTATTTTAGCGTACGGCAATAACCACTCTGCCGTATACCGTACAATTCGTCTTAAAAGAGCCTGATTGCCGTACGAAACGGCAACACTGCCTAGCGTGATTGACTGAACAAGCCCGTGCGTGTTACCGCTGGCGGGCACCGCGCGTGCCCCCGCGACGGGTTCCGTCGCACGGAGGCGGGCCCCGTTGCGTGGGTGCGGGGCGCGCCTCCCTGTGACGGACGCCCGCGCAGGTCCCCGCCACGGAGCACTTTTGTATGAAACCGCGCGGGCGCCCGCTTAACGCAGTTTCAGGCCTCAAACGCCGAATATTGTAATGGAAACAAAATTATCGACACGCTGTCACGTAAGAATCACCACTCTTAAAAAACGCCTCAATGGCGTACGCACGATGTTGTTCTGACCACTACGGCATTATGACTGACAATCCGCACTCTCGGAGCGTCGAATAGCACCGCCCTCCCCCCGCACCGTATATAACTTTTCGAGATATTTGCTTTTAAAGACATCTGCCACCGAAAACCCTGTACTATTGCCTACAAATACAGAAATAATGGCTTTCGGATCATATTTATTCCCCGTGATTGATAGGAAAACTCTTGACGGCTGGGAAAAGGGATTTGCTGTTGGTGGAAAGCGCATTTCCAATCTGAGGTACGCTGACGACACCGTTCTCCTTGCTACAACATTTGGCGACATGAAGGAGTTATTACACAGGTTGGAGGTGGAAAGTGGCAAATTAGGGCTTGCAATAAATAGGCAGAAAACCAAGCTTATGGTGATAGATCGTGCGGGAAAGCTATCGGGCGCCCATAACATCCAAGGCATCGATGCTGTGGACAGTTTCGTTTATCTGGGCTCTAACATTAATAATGAAGGCAGTTGCGTCCCAGAAATAAAACGGCGGATAGCCATGGCTAAAGATGCTGCGACACGCCTCCAAAACATCTGGAAAAATCGTGGTATAAGCTATAAAACGAAAACCCGATTGGTCAGAGCACTAGTCTTCCCGATTTTCCTCTTTGGAGTTGAGACGTGGACAATCCGAGCAAGAGAAAGACAGAGGATAGACGCATTCGAAATGTGGTGCTGGAGGCGGATGCTCCGAATTCCATGGACAGCCAAACGCACAAATGTGTCTATTCTTTCCCAGCTCGATATCAAGACCCGATTGTCCACAGTTTGCCTACAGCGTATTTTGACCTACTTCGGCCACATAATGCGAAGGGGAGATAGCAGCCTAGAAAAGCTGGTCATTGTCGGCAATACCGAAGGAAAGAGAGCGCGAGGCCGGTCGCCAACACGATGGTCCGACCAAGTAAAAGAAGCTACATCCTCGCGCACATTTCAGCAGGTGGTGATGGCAACTTTGGACCGGAGTCGATGGAGGCAGATTGTCCGTTTAAAGGGGTCCAGTGACCACGATCCTCAGTAATGAGGGACCGATTGAAGAAGAGAAGATGCCTTTATATATTGGTTTTACTGACTAGCTTTGTTAAAAACTTGGACAAAATTGAGACTGATGAGCAGAGAATTACTAGAGCTAGTACACGTAGGAAAGATGTGCCCAACAACATTCAACCGAAATTGCAAGTTGTGCATCACAGCCCACGGTATCAATCAGTAATTTTATACAATAAGTTGCCCCTAGAATTGAAAAGTATTTACAGTGTCAACTTATTTAAAAATAAATTGAGGGCCCATTTATTGCGTAAAGGCTATTATAGTATCAATGAATTCATGGAAGACATTTGACATTGTAATATTATTGTAAAGTTGTATTTGATATAATTTAATTTGACATTTATTATTTATAATCTTATTGTATTTGAATTCTCAACTGACTATTACTGTTTTTATTTATTGACATTTCTAAATATTTTAATCTGATTTAATTATAATGCTAAGTTATGTAATTTTAATCTGATTTCACTGTAATTTTTTATATTTTGTTATTATTGTTATTTTAATGTAATTTAATTGCCATGGACTGTTTTATATTTTCAACGTTTTTGATGTATTTTAATGAATTTTGATCCGTATTAATTGTTATTTTTAATTTAATTTCATTGCAATTTGTTATTTTTATATTATTTTCAACACAATGTTTCCATATTGTTATGAAATAAATGACTTATGACTTATGACTTAATAATTAACAGCAGATGTACTACCTGAGATGAAGCTTGCACAACATGCGGTGTATACACCGTGGCATTTTAATCGTCTTACAAAGGTGGTCCACTCAATGTATCCGACATAAAATACCTCCAGACACGATTTTTTTTTTTTTACCATTAATTAATATAATAGGTACAAAGAAAAATAAATATTGCATTAGAATTCTGAAACATCCTGTTATTAATGTTTACGTATCAAACGGTAGAACATACCTACGCAGCGCACGGGTCGAGTAGATCATTCCAATACCGAAAGCCAATCAAGCATAGTCCACGTGGACTGTCATCCAATGAGGAGCTCAAATGCTATCCTTTGAGTAGAGCCGCGCGTGTCACGCCCCGCCCCTTTCACTCGAAAATAAGTGAAGGTCAATCTCGCAGCGTCTCAGTTGCGGCCGAATACCGGAAGTGGAAGTGCGCGCGCGCTACCGGATATCAAACGTTGTTCGCGATTGTTACAGTGCAAGCAGTGAATAGGTCCTTCCTACCTACTTCACAATGATTATGAGGAACTATCGATACTCGAATATCGAGTACCTACAAATGGTGCGCCTGTACGCAGTGAGTAGTGACAATTTACGGGGAGCAAGGAGATTGTACGCTGCGCCAAATAATCTGAAAATGTTACGCAACCGAGGTGTGATCAACCCGCAAGTGCCAGGACTGCAATTTCAGTAACTACATATCTTTTGTTTGTTATTTGCTAGGTTAGTAGACATGAGTCAAATTTCTATCTTCAATAGGGTCGAACGAAGACAAATTGATCAGTTATTGAAATCGGTCGTATGTTTTTATTAATCTGCACTTACTATGTACCTACGTATCTAACACAACTTAGTTTTGGTTTTATTAAGAATTAATTATGTTTCTGACAATCCTAAGCCCGTACCAAGTATGAAGGAAGAATTGGAATTAAATAGCTTTTATGTACAAACTGCTACGTAATGAGAACAGGATTGCAATAGTAAGAAACACATTTTTGCAATATGGGGAATGAACTCTGTTAAAGATGCCGCCGCTTCAGTCCGTGCCGCCTTTGGAACGCAATGCTCGGACCGCGCTCATAACAGGGTGTTTCAAACTACGTCATGCGTCTTACTATTAATTTTTTTTTTTTTTTTTAATTACTCAAATGTTCATAAATACTTATCTTTTTTTTATGAATGTGTAGTAGTCATTGGATACATGAAGTGGGCTGCGGATGAAAGACGATTAAAATGCCACGGTGTATATGTGGGATTGAGTCCTGATCCTCTCCAGACTGAGACGGGTCCTCCGTTGCCTCAGGTTGAAGAGCCTCAAGGTTGGATTCCCTCTGACAAGAACATCGAGTGGTGTTGAGTCATAGAGACCACTCTGTCTGCCTCATCGTTACACATTTCTACACTCGTTCGCAGCAAGGATGTGTTCCTTTGTTTGTTTTTGAGAGCTTACATACTTAATAATAGGTCTTTACGTATGAAATTGCCGTTTTGTATGAAAAAATTTAAACGAATTTTTTTCATGTATTTTTTATTTGTATTAATCGAAGTAATCACCCATGCAATCAATGCATCTTTGCCAACGCAGTGGCAGTTTATTGATGCCCTTCTTAAAGAAATCAGCTGGACGGGAGGCAGCAAATTCTTCAAAGGCATTTTGTACTGCCTCTCGGGTATTAATTTTTTTCCCGCCAAGAAGTTATCCAAATTCTGGAAAAAGTAGTAGTCTGTAGGCGCAAGGTCTGGTGAGTAGGGCGGATGACGGAGAGCTTCCAACCCCAGTTCTTGCAACTTGGAGACCGTCTGCTGTGCAGTATGAGGTCGCGCGTTGTCGTGCAGGAGCAGCGGAGACGAGCGATTGACCAATGCTGGTTGGAGATGTGCCAGCTTCTCCATCATTGTGTTCAGTTCTTCATAGTACACATCTGCAGTAATGCTCACCCCGTTTGGTAAGAAGCTGTGATGAATCACACCGGCGCTAGACCACCAAACAGTGACCATCACTTTTCTAGGGGTAAGTTTTCGTTTAGAGCATTGTTTAGGTATTGAACCAGGATCCAACCAACTTGCTGAGCGCTTGCGGTTATCAAACAGAATCCATTTTTCATCGCAGGTAACAATGCGGTTCAAAATTCCTTCATTTGTGTGTCTGTTGAGCAGTGCAAGGCACGCCTCGACGCGTACTTCGCGCTGGCGATCATTGAGTTCGTGGGGCACCCATTTGTCAAGCTTTTTTACCTTGCCAATTTGACGCAAAAAGACCAATATTGTTTTGACGCTAACGTCGAAAGCTGCTGCTAATTAAGCCGTAGATTGTGTATCATTAGCTTCCACAATCGCCTTTAATTCGTCATTGTCGACCAAAGTCTTCGGACGACCGCGAGGTTCATTTTTCAGGTCGAAATTTCCAGAACGGAAGCGAGCAAACCAATAACAGGTGGTGCGTTGGTTTGTAGTGTTAGCTCCGTAAACGTGGTTGATGTTGCGTGCCGCTTGTGCCGCGTTGCTGCTACGACGGTACTAATATTCCATAATTACTCCAATTTTTAACGTATCAATGATGACGAAAAAGATTGAAATGCGATGAAAATGTAACACTAATCATTAAACAAATGACTTCTTTTGAAAAAAGAATTCCATGTTTTTAAAATAAAATTAATTTGAAATTAGAATTCTTAGCCAAACAAAAAATATTTTGATTTGAAATGGCCAGTAGGCCTAGCCAAGTTACAAACGTTTCGTATCGAATCTCTTTCTACAATCGTTATCGCCTCGGCGTAAGCGATTTTAGAAAACGATAAGTTCTAATCTCTTCACCACCCTTGGTTGACTGGTAGAGAATGCCTCAGGCATTAAGTCCGCCTTTGTACCTTTTTTTTTGTGCATAAAGTTTAAATAAATAAATAAATAAGTTGCTAGCCAAGTTGACACGACTGAGTCTATCGTTCGTTTTACAACGTATTTAGAAAAAACCTATAGGGTAACCTGTTCACGAATGAAACACCCAAATTTCAAACCCTTTCCTGTCTCTGTCGTTTCTCAAGTTAAGAGTCTAATTTTTTGCAACAAGATAGACAATTTAACTAGTTATTGTATTGTATTTATTTTTTTTACTTTACTTTTATAATGTATTTATTAGAAAGCTTTTTTTAAAAAATGAACTTTGTTTCATTGTGTCCAAAACTGTGTATTCAATGAAACACCTGATTTTTTACAATGAAAGAGGACTAATCAACAATGAAACATTGTTATTAGTAGGTAGTATTTTGTTTATTCAACTAGGTAAGTATGAAAGCAATAAATAAAATAAATAATAATAAAAATAATATGTTTTATTCATATTAATTATTAGCTACGTTATTAATCAGACTTATTTATTGACTTACTTATTAATCAGACTTATGTACGACTTGCAGTCTCATTATTAATAATATCACAATCATTGTTTTTATAATTAGGCATAACTTCTTATTAATAATAAACAGGTATCAAAAATATCGCATGATTAAACACCGAAAACCGAAACTCATCCAGATTTTAACGCTTTAGTTTCGGTGATACTCGAAGAGGGAAAACATAGAATGAGTTTCGGCTTTTGGTGCCATTAATTTTTGGCTGAGGTAGAATCATCTTTATGTCTGTCAGTCTTATTTCTGAAAGATCTGGCTCTATAGGGCTATAAAATTTCATCTCAGTCTTGTTTTTAACTCTCAAGAAAGAAGCACCGTATGCTCTAGCACTTATTATTTCAGTAATCACGGCGACGTAGAATATTTCTAGTTTTTTGGTTTCAAAACCTACCATAACGTAGGCGCCTTCTTGGGGTTTTCGATCGATTTGTTTAAATTTTTCAGTTACCAAAGGTAAATCCTCATCAGAGTCATCTTCTTCTTCATCTATGTCACTCAGTTCTGTTTCACTTTCAGATACAACCATAGCTTCCTGTTCTTCGCTGGTTTCTGCATCTGATTTATTACCATGCCATGTCTTTCTGCTTTTATTTTTTCCTTTTCTGTCACACAAAACCGGTCGCTTTGTTTTCTTGGTCGCGGATTTTCTTTCTTGAGCTTTATTCCTTTCTTCAGCAATTTGATTTTTTTCAGGAGTGTCCGTCGCAATCATGCTTCTACCAAGCTTTCTTGGCTTGCGCCCTCCAGTTCGTGGGCCGGCCTTTAAAGGTGGCATAAACTCTTTAGGTGATTTGAAATTACCTTTGGTAGCAAAAGAAGAGCTTGCGGCAACACAAGCATCGGAAGGTGGTGTAATTTCCCCGATGGTACGTAAATTGAAGCTCTGTGAAGGTAAAAAATCTTCCAGCAAAAGATTTTCAAAAATACGTTCATCTATTTCCAATAAGGATGGGCTTTCAGCATCTCGTGGTGGAGGACTTTCAGCGTTCGTTACATCTGACGAGGGACTCCCAAGGTTTATTGGCTCACGTCGCAGATGGTTAGAGGAAGCAGAAACTGGCAATTCTGAGGATGGTCCAGGCTTATCTCTGTCGGTGATTTCTCGGGAAGCCCAAACTGCCAATTCTGAGGATGGTCCGGGCTGTTCTCTGTTGGGGACTTCTGATGGCATGAAGTCGATTTCTTCGAAAATGTCTGCGTTGTATGGAAAGATTCCACATTTTTTGAACGCCGCTGCTATATTTACTGGCGTCATTGCCTTCTGATATGCTTGACCCACACACTCGGCGACGTTGTAGATTGTCATCTGTTTGCCTGGGTTTCTTTGCAACCACGAATCTACAGCACTGTTATAATAGGTCTTAAATGGTCCGTTTAGACCCACATCAAGGGGTTGCATTTTAGATGTTGTGTGTGGGTGCAGAGTAAGAACAGGACCCCGGACTTTTTGGCCAAATCTAAAGCGTCAATACTTAAGTGGGATTCGTGATTGTCCATGATTAATAATGCGGGGTTTTCCGGAGAGGCACATGTATGTTTTATAAAGTGCTTCATGACTTGGATAAATAGCTCCGTATTCATCCACCCACTCGGGGTAGGAAGTCCAAGGGACCCTGGAGGTGCACCGGTCAACATAAAATCCTTGTAATTTTTCCTCGGGAAAACCAGAACTGGAGGTAAAGCTTGCCCTGAAGCGCATACAATCGCATAGGTTGTTACCAAAGTCCCTTTCTCACCACTAGTAATCTTGCCTAGATTGTGGCGTCCTTTGGGAGCCATGACTTTTTGTGGTTTTTGAACAGTGGTTGTAGCTGTTTCATCTAAATTGTACACTCTACAGCCATTGCCGAAGGATGGGTGACGATCCATAACATTTTTCAGATTATTAAAAAAAGAATTGACAGTTTCTCTATTGAAGGCAGTAGCCCGCGCCAAACTGCATGCCTCAGGTTTTTTTAGTGATAAATCAGGATGCCTAGACCTCAAAGATCTAAGCCACTCAATGCCTGCCATTTTTTCAGACTCCCAGCTGGCAGGAAATTTAATAATATTTATACGAGCCATCTGGTACGCAACGCTGCGAACATCTTTACTAGAAAGACCATAAAATTTCGACGCACAATCTTTGATATATTCTTTTAGTTGAACCTCCTGTTCTTCTGAAAACACTCGATTTCGTTGATTCTTTAAGTCCGTGTTATTTACATTTTTAAGCTTCTTTGTGTAACGGAATAAAGTGGGATAATGTACACCGCATTCTAAAGCAGCTTTCCGTAAATTCCATCCCTGCCTTTGAAGCTGAATTGCTTTCAACATGTTTGCCGCTGAATGATTTCCTTTTTTTCTCAAAATGGCTTTAGTACGTGGCATCTGAAAAAAAAGACTACGTATGAAATATCTACAATTTAAGTAGTTACTAGATACCCAACTGTACTAAAGAAAGCTTTAGGGAAGTTACTTGTGCTTAGAAAAAATATCGTTATGGTTATTTTATACATGGCCTACAATGAAACAAGATAATACACAATGACACACTGTTTCATTGTTAACAACATGCTTTCGTTTCAATGTAAACCAACAAGGTCATTTCTTATAACCTATAGAAATAATGCAACAAATAGTCAACTATCTATAAACGGAATAGGTTAAAAGACACTTTGAAATGAATTTGAAATAAGGTTAAAAGACACTTTGAAATGTACAGAATGCAATGTAATATTGAAAAATACGAAATTATTTTCCATAATTGGATTAAAAATCACCAAATATTTTCAAAAATTCTTACTTTTTTGTAGCAAAATCCGTTACGTGTCGCTACAGACGTCCTCTCCCACGCGGCGCGCTCACCAACTGGGTGTGTGCGGGGGGACCCTGAGCATGTCCTTTCTTGCTATCCTGCACTATCTGGCAACGTCGTGTTTTAGAAATATCGCTAAAAGCGTCTACACACGGCCCTAAAATCAGAGGCAATATCGGGAGAGTGGTGGTGGGGATGAAATCGGCTACTACTCTACACACGTCCCTGCCAATTAGTACGTAACCCACCGTGCAGCAAAGCGCTCGTCGATCCAAGATGCCGCCTACACTCTCAAAAAATCAAAAAATGGGCATCGCTCTGGCACTTGCTACGGTGCAACCAAAACAAAAACAAAAGAGGAAGACCTGGGTTAAGAGGTGGTTGATGAAACGCCATGAATTGAGTCACATGAACTTGATGAGACATTTAGAACCAACTGATTTACAAAACTTTTTAAGGATGGATATTGAATGTTTTGAAGAGCTCCTCAATTTGGTGACACCATTCATACAAAAACAGAATGCTTTAATGCGAGAATCCATAAGTCCAAGAGAACGACTTACAGTTATCTTACGTTTCCTGGCTACTGGACAAAGCTATGAGGATTTAAAATTTAGTGCTGTAATATCGCCACAATTAATGTCCAAAATGATTCCAGAGACATGCTCCGCTATCTACAAAAGTTTGAAACATTACATCAGAGTAAGTGCACATCTTTAACCCTTTATGGGGCTCTGTCCATATATTGGACACCACACATTTTGAATTTTCGCGGCTAAACTAAACGTTGGACAAATGTCACTTTTGGCTCTTTGGGTTGAGCCTCTAGATACTGGTAACAAAACGTAAAAAAAAAAAATACTTACATGGCCGACTTTTATCAGGTGATCGATCTTATATCAAAAATTGATGATTTTTGAGTGTTGTTTATAAATCTAAGAAAATCTTCAAAAGCAATGAACCAAAAGGTAAGTTTTGTTTTACGTATCGTTCCAAATGTTGTAAATATGGGGTAAAAGCTCTGATTTTTGAGAATTTGGTTCACATGTCTTGTTAGAAACGAAAAACTATGACGTCCATATTTTGGACACTGTCCGCGTAGGTAATGGAAATTTTTCATGGTTCAGATTTATAATTTTGTTTTTTTTTTTTGTAACTGAGTGTTTCTATTTCAGACGATTCCATTAGATAAACTGGAAGATGTTCTGGAAGACCTGTTCGCATTGTCGGATGGTGAACACTCCGAAGACGATAACGAAAGTGACGAGAATGACACCGAAACTATTTTCATACCGCCAAGTAATGCTGAACTTCAAGAAATTTTGGATCCAAACTTGCCTCTTAAGCCGGCTTTTGACTGAGGGATGTAATATATATTACATCCTGGAATATATATTTCATCCCGCAGTTGCTGTTCACACTGAAATATATATATATTGGAACAGTTCAGTTTCGATCACCACTGTGTCATCACGTTCTTTATCAAAACGGTTGAATTATAAAATGGATAATATGGAGATTGTTTTACTTGATTCCTTCTATAGTTCATCAGACGACGACGATGCTGTATTCGATTTACATTTATCATTGTTAACAAGAAAAAAATATAATAAACGTCGATTCTGGATATCGAATCATATTAGACTAAGAGAAGATTATGGCAAATTTCGGCTTTTTAATGAACTCCATGAAGAAAAGTTTTTTAATTACTACAGAATGAATAAAACAATTTTTTTCGAACTTCATGCTATGATTGAAGATGACATTCTGAAGCAAGAGACGCATTTACGCAAAAGTATTTCTTCTCTGGAGAGACTTGCAATAACTTTAAGGTAAGTGTCAAATTAAAATAAGACTCACATAAATTCGGTTCATCATTTATTAGAAACCAATATATTGTTTCTTACATTTATATTTGGTCATCCGTACAAACCTAAAAATTTTCATAAGTAGCGTCATCAGTTAAATAAGATCTGATATCGCGACCATCGCTGCTAGTGGTATTTTCGTAAGGTGTAGACTGACATGGGGGCGAAGGAATATCTGACTCAGCTACTGAATGTGGTGATAGAGAGCTATGTAGCGAATACGATGTTCCAGGACGAGGTGGGGGCGAAGTTGCGTGATAAATATGTGACTCAGGACTAAGTACTGAATGTAATGGTTGAGAGCTATGTGTCGAATACGATGTTCCAGGACGAGGGTCAGGAGGAGGTAGTGTGAAGGATTCTGCCCCAGAAATATTATAAACTACTCTTGCTTTTGAATTTTCCTCTCTAGCACGCATCACACTTTTAAAAACTTCATTCTGTATCTTCATCTGAAAATTTTCGGACAAATTCTTACTCATTTCGTACATAGTGTCAAAAAAAGACTTCATTACATCTTTCGGCGGTTCTTGTCTTGTCAATACTTGTCTTCGTAATTGATCTCTTTCGGCGGCCCTTTTATCTCTTGCCTTTTTTTCGTCATCTATATACTTTATCAAGTATTATATTTGAATATTTGAAATGGCTGCTTTCGTTAAACAAAATCCTCATTTATTTACCTTAGCATCTATAGCTTTCAATCGAACCCAAAGGGACGAAAGTCGTCTATGTGTACCAAAAACAAATACTGCTTTAATGTATAAAAGTGTTTTTCACATGGCACCTGTTATATTTAATAAATTGCCAAAAGAGCTTAAAAAGCTTAATATTAATTTATTTAAACAAAAACTGAGAAGTATGCTGTGTCAAAAGTGTTATTATACTGTATCAGATTATTTATCAGATAAATTTTGACATTGTGTAATTGTAATTTTTGTAACATTATGTAATTTGCTTCTTTGACAATATTGTAATTGCAAATCATATTTAATTATTGAAATCCGAACTATTCTGACACTAAAAAATTGCTTTGACTTGATTGACATAATTAACTATTTAAATTCGAATTATTTTGACATTTACTTAACAAATAGCTTTTGACTTAACTCTTTGACAATACTGTAATTACAGATCCTAATTAATTATTTAAATCTGAATTATTTTGACATTAACTTAAATTGGCATCTTGACTTAAAATACTGTAAAAATTGTAATTAATTATTTTTGTATGCCTATAGCAGGCAGATCATAGCGCACTTTAATACCAAATATGACCAACCACTGTACCTATGTATCACAAATAAAATATTTCTGATTTCAAGCTATCATTTGATTTTCTTTTTCGTGAAATACTTGCAGTTTCTTCTAAATTTCTTTCGGCGTTTTCAATCTCTTGAGTTTGTAAAGAGTCTGATTGTTCTAATAAAGGTTCTGATAAAGGTTCAGCATTTGTGGTCCTCGGTCTGTTTGCCATATACGGTATTAAAAATTCCATTAATTTATCATATTTCCAACCTTTGTCGTTATCAGCAGCTTGTCCAGTAGTCGTTTTTCGTCTATTGAGTGACTGTCTATGACCATCGCGTAGTTTTTTCCATAAGTTTTTAGCTTCTTTTACTGTAACAAATACACAATTATTACAATACATATTAAAAATGTTAACATTTCTAACATTTCTCTGTTACAGATACTTGGCTACAGGAGATTCGTTCACATCAATGGCATATAGCTATAGAATGGGCTTGTGTACAGTTTCAGGCATTGTTGAAAGTGTTTGTGATGCAATATGGAACCATCTTCAACCTTTAGTATTAAAAGAACCAACTGAAAATGAATGGAAGGAAATAGCTGAAGATTTTAAAAATATCTGGCATTTTGATCACTGCGTCGGTGCTATTGATGGCAAACACGTCGTAATAAAAGCTCCACCACACTCAGGCAGCAATTTTTTTAACTATAAAAAAACATTTTCGATTGTTTTGTTAGCCATTGTTGACGCAAAAAAAAGATTCATTTACATTGATGTTGGGTCTATGGGACGTTACAGTGATGGTGGAATTTTAAACGACAGTGTATTTGGTCATAAATTAAAAACAAATAATTTGAATTTGCCGCCGGATGAGCCACTGTGTCCAGGAGGACCGGAACTACCCTACGTATTCATAGGGGATGAGGCCTTTCCCCTTCTGATAAATCTAATGCACGCCTATCAGAAATCAAAATTAACAGACAGTCGAAGAATATTTAACTACCGGTTATCAAGAGCACGCCAGGTAGTTGAAAATGCTTTCGGCATATTAACAGTAAGATGGAGGGTATATAGAAAACCATTTGAGTGTCGTGTCGAGCTTGTCGATAAAATTGTGAATGCTACATGTGTCCTTTATAACTACCTAATCAATGATAACTCCAATATATTCAACGAAAGCGAGATATTATCTACTGAAAATCAGCTGACGCCATTATCCCACTCGGGTTTCAGATATTCAAATGAAAGTTTTTTTATACGGGAAGAATTTTGTCGATTTTTTAACACATCTGGCACTGTACCATGGCAAATTACAAGAATACAAAAGAGATTGTTAAGAATGTAATAACAATAAATACTTACTATCCGGTAAATCACATTCTTTTATTACGTTTCTCCAAGCAGCATCTTTAATTTCATTTATTTTATACTCTTCACTGTTAGTCGCCCATAAACAAGGATATTTCCTAACGCTTTCTATAAAATGTTCCATAATATGTGTAGGTAAGGATTGCGTACTATAAACAAACAAAAACGAAAATTCAAAACACGAGGTATAGTCTGCACCGTTCCGTTCAAAGTGAGGGCGAGGCAGGGGGAGGTGCGGTGTCCGGGGACGTGAGGTAAAATATACAGCTCCTCTTTATCGCCCAGTCGGTCGAAAAAATATTTATAGTTTGGGATATAATATATATTACAGCTTAGTGTAAAGAGGTTGCTTAAATAGCATGGTGAGCGATATTTAATTATATCTCGTGATGTAAATATATCACATTACATCCCGTAGTCAAAGGCCGGCTTTAGATCTGTATCAGTTTCAAACCTGGGGATAGAGTCGTCTTCTCCTGCAGGTACAGTTGTACCACATACTAGCTCCACACAGCCACATCCTTCTCCTGGAACTTCTAGATTGTCTCCTGTTCTAACAACTGTTTCTGCAACTCCAATACCAAGAACTATTACACGTCCTGCTGATGTAGTAGATACAGAATCGTCTGACGATAGCTCCGATAGTGATGACGGTGATGCACATTGGAAAAAAGCGCAGTTTCCTCACAATCCGCCAATTGATAAATTCGATGATAGAGTATTGAAACCGAAATAGTTTATTCCGAACAGAAGTAGTCCTGCTGTATATTTTAGAGCTTTTTTTACGGATGAAATCCTAGCTACCATTGTTGACCAAACTAATTTATATGCAACACAAAACCGCCAGAAAGATTGGGAACCTGTCACAATAGCTGAACTGAAAGCCTTTTTTGGAATTTTGATATTCATGGGATTTCATGTCCTTCCTAATGTGACACTATACTGGTCTTCTGATCCGCTGTTTTGCGTAAAAGAGGTTGCAGACGTCATGCCAGTGAAGCGATTCAAAAAGATTCTGTCTAATTTACACATAAATGACAATAGTAAAATGCCTAAGAGAAATGAACAAGGGTTTGATAAACTTTACAAAGTCAGACCTTTGATCGACAGCATGAATGATGCTTTTCAAAATAGTGCATCATGCTCTTCCTCACAAAGCATTGACGAATGCATGATAAAATTTAAGGGTCGCAGCACGCTCAAACAATACATGCCAAAAAAGCCCATCAAGCGAGGATTCAAGGTTGGGGCGCGCTGTGATAGTCTGACGGGGTATCTTTACCAGTTTGAAAAATACACTGGTAAAAAAAACGACACCACGGAAGTTGGATTAGGTGCAAGTGTGGTGAATAGGACTGTGCAAAGAACTGATTGAACAAAATGCTGAAAACACTCATGTCGCGTTTGACAATTTTTTTGCCTCCTGTGAGCTAATGCAATTTCTATTCGAAAAAAATATATACTCAACAGCCACAGTACGTCAAGACCGCACAAATTTGCCTGAATTGATAAAAAGCCACAGGAAAAAGAAAAATACACCTAAACCAGCTGCTCTAAAATTGGCCAAAGGCCAACACAAATGGCGAGTCAACAAAAATGTTGCATTCTTCGTATGGATGGATACCAAATTGGTATATGTGCTAAGCACAGCATATCACCCTCGACAAAAGAAAACCTGTAAAAGAACGCAAAAAGATGGGACGAAGTCTGATATTGCTTGTCCTTTGGGCATTTTAGAGTACACAAAAAGGATGGGAGGTGTGGACAGATTCGACCAGAAAAGGGGCACTTACCCTATTTCAAGACGCAGTAAAAGGTGGTGGATGCGTATATTTTATTTTTTGGTTGACGCAGCTATCACAAATGCCCACATACTTCATACCCACAATGACAGAGTGCATAATCCAATAGGTGCATTGCAGTTCCGCACTGACCTGGCACGTAACCTGATCAACATTTACAGCTCCCGGAAACGAAGGGTATCTGTTTTGCCCAACTTTGCAACCAAAAGACCAAAGGGACCAACAAGCAGGCAGAAGTCTATTTATGGTATCCCTGATGAGATAAGGCTGAATGATGTGGGATCGCATATGCCGGGAGAGCTGCCCAGTTATCCCTTTATGGGGCAGAAGATTCTGGCTTATATGTTAGAAATTAAACACGTGGATGTTAAAACTAATATTTAATGAAAATTTTTGAACACGATTTTTTATTTTTTTATTAAAAAAAGTTATGGTGTCCACATTTTGGACACTGCCCTTTCTCACGTATGAAATTGTGCAAAACAAGGTGCAATGCATAATGGCACTTTGCATTTGACACACTCTATTTTGCTCTTTTTTCCAAGAGCTTTACTGCTGCAAGCTCTGCACCTTCTTTAATCACGCTCAATATTATAAAAGAGATTTGTATGTGTATGTATGTTTGTGAACGGATTAATGTTTGGTACCAGAATAGCTTATATTCTGGATTAAACATATACCTATGCTACTTTTTATCTCGGCACTGCCAGGCACTCCAATGTAGTTCCAACTACTCGGTGCGCCGCTTTTGTTTATTATAAACACCCTATATGTCTGAAACTTTTGCTTATAGTAAATAAAACATCCACCTTGTAGTATTGTTTTTATTAAATTAAATTAAAATAGTATCGTCTTATAGTTCCTTACTTATTATTACTTTTCTTTTTTAAAAGTAAAAACTCCTTCATTTCTGTACCAGTTCCTTTTGTAATTGTAGAGCTACTAAAAGTACAGTTTGGGAATTCAGTGCTGATATCTACATCGTTCGACGATGACGAAAATGTCGAGTTTGAAAAGTCAGTGGTTGGATTTATGTAGTGAGACGACGACTGTTCAAACGTATATTGTGGAGATGGTTGAGGAGATGGTTGTATCGTATATTGTGGAGATGGCTGAGGAGATGGACGTATCGTATATTGTGGAGATGGTTGAGGCGATGATTGTACCGTACTCGTATATTGTGGAGATGGCTGAGGAGATGGACGTATCGTATATTGTGGGGATGGTTGAGGAGATGATTGTATCTTATATTGTGGAGATGGTTGAGGAGATGATTGTATGTTATATTGTGGAGATGGTTGAGGAGATGATGATGATGATGATGAAATCAATAAATATTTATAAATCAAATGAAATTTTAAGCATAGTCTAAACGTAATTAAATAATACCCACAGACAATATTAGTCATTATTTAGCAGTAAAAATTGTGATATAAGCCGCGTGAACCTGTTGTGGCCACAGGGCCACGGTGGGTAGGGTTGCCCATTTTTTGTGGCCGCGTGGCCACAGTGGGCCTTCAGTGGACCCTCTAAGTTCATACTATCCCATAGAATGACTTTTTCATCAAACAGTCTAATCCAGAACTTATTTGTCGGTGGTGAAACCGGCCCTAAATGTAAAAGCAGAAGCAAAACTTGTACTACTTATAAATTAGCTGATTTATAATGGTGATCTAATTGCCGTTAACCGCACAGATTTTACATGATCTCACCTTTTTCAGTTCTCTTCCATACGTAGTACGCATGTTTTCAAGTTTTTTCTTAAAATCGGCCATCGTAGTGTCTTTACCGTCCTCTTCATTGTACACTTGTAATAGCATTTTAAAGGCCTCCTGCCTCATGTCACGGTTAAAATACTCTTTATGTTTTATTATCCCATAAATACGACAACTCCTTGAAAAGATCAATTGTTTTTGTCCAGGCCTCTCGCTCCTTCTCCTTCGCCATATTTCCGCACGAAATAAAAAAATATTTACGAAAACACGTCCTGTTGTCACTATAGTCGCACGCGCACTGCGGTGAAATCGGTTCCGATTTCAATACACACGCACGGACGACGCTCCCTAGACGATAATCGGCCCTAAATCGTGAGCTCGCACGAACCAATTTCTGAGTTAGGGGTAATAATAATAATAATGATTACGATTTGCCTACTCACGAGGCGATCAATGGAGCGATCTAGGGCGCTCCCCACCACTCTCCCGATATTGCCTCTGATTTTAGGGCCGTGTGTAGGCGCTTTGTGTACGATTGTTCCAATGTTGGACAGGTGACCCTACTTTAGTCTATGGTGAGCGTTCCTACAAACGTCAAACTAACGTCAAAGTTATAGTTGTGTACATTGTGCGCGGGCAAATAATTGTTTTAAATAATAAAAAAGTAAGCGAAATAAGGTAAACTTCTTCTTATAAATTGGTTTATTATAATATCGCAGTGTGGAATGTAATTTTAAACATTACTGTGTGTATGTATCGAAATGTTATGATATAACAACTTATACCTTCGATATGATCCTGCATAATAATGAAAGATACCTTAAATGAAGTGATAACTTTTGTAGGATGGAATCTAGATCTCGAGCAAGCCCAGAACAATTCGCAGCTCTATTGGAATTCATGGAAAGGTATGTCAATTATTAGTTATTTCGTAAATATCATCCTTTATTAAATCTATCACACTCGGGCACTTGAAAGTTTGAAACATAAACAATGACGTGAGACGCGACGTGAACTAATATTGCTACTTACGAAACAAACAAAACAATTGTGTTTGACGCTTTACTTAATCAATACACCCTTTGTTTCTCTGAAATAATCTTAACTTATGTTCTAGCCACTGCGATATAACGAGGCCCCAGCAAGGTCCTCAAGGCCGAATAAAAGCAGACCGACTGTGGCGGGAACTGGAAGAGTTACTTAACTCCATTGGTGGAGGAGTAATAAAGCCATTGGACAAATGGAAAAAAGTAAGATTCTTACAAAAACCACTGTTAAAATATTATTTTATGGTTTCCTATTATGTTAGTATTCTAGAAGATGAAGTACATACACTTCATAGACTAGAAAATGATTGATGAAAACATGCATGACAAAAATTAACAGACCACTATGTTCAGGTGTGGGCAGACTGGAAAACTAAAACCAAGAAAAAAGCTTTGGCAATACGTTGTGAGGCTTCTGGTACTAGTGGTAGTCCAAGCAGCAGACAAACTCTCACTGCTTCAGATGAGAGAGTGTTGGGCATAATGGGTTTGACTGCTGTCGTTGGTCTAGCTGGAGTTGAGGAGAGAGGCTTCGATGTTAGTTTTTTTCTTTGCTTGTGGTCTTTGCTAATTTTCTTTTATAAACAAGTGTAATTTTTATAATTTAATTCTTCATATTTTTCAGGCCCCACTATCAGAGAGAAACTCTCTACCACCACCAACCAGAGATTCTGTGAACACTGTCTGTCCGTCCCAAATTTCTGACACAGATGAAATTATGTTAGATTTTATTATTCCTTCTGATTCTATACAAGGTACCATTTTTTTTAAAGATACTCTATGTTTTGGCTAAATAATTTATTTGGGCACATTTTAATAAATAAATTATTATCTTTTCTCAGCTACAACATCATCTACTGCCCGTCCTTCACTGCCACCTCTCTCTGAAGAACTTCCACGCCATCCTCCACCACCGGTGCTAACACCGCCTCCCGGCACTGCGTCCGCACCGATGCCGTCAGCGTCGTCGCCTACCACGTCCACGTCACGGGGTGCACGGCGACGGCATCGGCCAAGCCCGTCGCCTGTGGCGTCACCCACCACATCCACGCCGCGGCGCCGCGGGCTGCTTCGAGCGCGCACACGCCGGGTACAAACGCCCTTCGAACGAGCCACGAGTGAGTTCGTGGCTGTCGAAAATCGCCGGCTACAACTAGAGGCAGACCGGGAAAAAAATTATCACGAGAGGGAGATGGAAAGATTGCGGTTGGAATTGAGAAGAATAGAAATGGAAGAAAACCAAAATCAAATTTTAAGTCGTTTGGCTGGTACTGTAGACAATTTGATAGAAATTTTACCACGGTTGAGACTATCATCACTACCTTCGACAGATATTATCCCTTGAAATGACTATTGTAGTGATAGTGGTCTCAGCTGAGGGCTATAAATTATAAACATTTCAAATTGCATAGATTACAATATCAGAGTAACAAGTAATTTTTATTTCAATTGTTTGCTATTGTATGTATCATTTTTATTTATTTTAATAGGTAGTATAATACTTTGATCTTTGTATAGTATTAAACAAAACAAATTAGAATTTAAATGTAAGAATGAAACCAATTAGAATTTATGTACAGTAACTGTAAGTAATTGATGTTTTTGTTAAAGTATTTGAAAACAATAACACCTACAATGTAGGTATTGTGAGAATTGTAAATATATAGTAGTGGATAACTGAAAAATCCTTCCTTCTTAGCTGATGTGCACGCCACCATTAAAATAGTATAAATGTCAGTGTTTTAATAAAAACAATAAGTAAAAACTTAGCTGTTTTATTAATAATTTAATATCTAAGTACATTACATTGAAAATAAAATTCCAATTAACTTTTATTGTACATTATTGATCAAATTCAAATCATATATTTCAATTAGGCACACAAAAGGCACTTGAAAGTGAAAATTAAAAAAAAAACTAGAATAGATTCTAGTTGCCCCTTCTTATAGGTAGTATCAATAATTGATATATATAATAATTGATTATATAATTATTATATAACTAGCTGTGCCCGCGACTCCGTTCGCATGGATGTCGGAAAACAATAATATGTCGCTTAGAAAAGTTGTACCTTCATTTAAAAAGGGGGAATCTTTCGACCAGGCCTGGTGATTTTTCCTAGTAAGAAACTGCCAAAAAACTTGTGTTTTTATTTAAGAAAATGCTTCTCTTTATAAAATATTAGCGGTGGAACCACCTGGAGCGTACACAAAAAAGTTGCTAGGGTTGCTCACACGCGAAAGAGCTACATAAAGTTGGCCGTGGGAAAAGCAACCAATACTAAGATCCACCCCCGCAACGGATAATGTCTGGCCCTGAGCTTTGTTAATGGTCATGGCGTAACACAGGCTGACGGGGAATTGCACACGCTTAAAACTAAACGGGAAATTATTGGGAATGAGAGGAATTCTTGGAATAAAAACAACATCAACGGCGCCGCAACCTGTTAAGATTTCGGCTTCGATGACGTTTTGTTGGTGATTGGTGACTATGAGTCGAGTGCCGTTGCAAAGTTTGGGAGGACTTAAATTTCTGAGAAGAATTATTGGCACTCCGACTTTTAAACAAATTTTGTATGCTGAAGGGATTCTAAGAACTCTACTGGATAGTGTGTGGCATCTTCTTCGGGAACCGAATTTATCGATGTATATTGTTGACTTTCCCCAGAAACATGCCAATTTTTTTTTTCAATTTCCTTTCATTTCATTTCATTTCGTTGCCGCCATTGTTCAGACATTTCTTTCGGGAATAAAAACAAATATCTCGACGACACAATCGTGAACACAACACTACGCGGCTATAGTGACGCGCGATCTGCCCGCTAGTTTCGAGAACGGGTCTTAAATGCCCGCCCCGCTCCCGCGCCGCCGCCGCCGCCGCCCCGCTGCCCGCAAGATTCGAGGCCGAGGCCTTACACACGCCAACAACGATCGAATCGAATGAGCGGCGGTCACGAATCATACGAACAAATTACGAAGTATAGTACAGTTCGATTCAAACTTAATGGCGGTTCGGAACATGAGGCGAGTCGCTGCGCAGTAACAATTTCATGTGACAGCGGGGGTGAGGGGTGGGGTACTGCGCAGCTAAAAGCTAACTTCCGAGCCGCCATTAAGTTTGAATCGATCTGTAACGACTCGTTTCTTGACTTCTTAATTTGAACCTAATGAACGAAACCAACCAAAATAACAAATCAAAACCAATCAGATCATAGGAGTGAGGCGTATTTATCGTCACAGATAGAAATCACAGATATTATAAAATATCAGATAGCAATTGCTCCTAACGATAAAAAATATCTGTTACTTAAAATCACAGATCCTCAAGACTGTTACTGTTAAAACTTCGGATACGATTTTCGACTTTAACGAAAAGAAAAAAGAAGATATTCAATTGAGTCAATACGTATTTATCGTCTGTACAAAAATCACAGGCTGTGATTTTATAACAGACAGATACGATTTTCGACTTAAAATCAAAAGAAATAAAGATGATATTCGATTGAGATACGTATTTATCAAAAATCACAGGCTGTGATTTAATAACAGATATTGGATCTGTTATTTTTTTGTCACAGTCACAGTGATCAGATCACAGATATCGTGTTTCACCTGTTACAACCCATCTCTAAGATCAAATTACTTTCAACTAATGACAACCCAACCAACATTTTATTATTTATAATATTTATTTATTAATTTATTATTATCGACACTAAAGAAGTCAAAAACAAAGATACCTACACTAAAAATTATTAACCCTGCGGGATGTCGCTACGTCCCCGTAAGGGGGCGTGGCGTGCGGGGTCGGGGCTTCGCCCCTTGCCCGCGGGTGCTTTACCGCGGCCCGCAACTGCGGGCCCGTCACTATATTCGCCGATAATGGGCTATTGATATTTTCGGACGCGTTAGTTATAACGCGTCCGTGTAAATGGTTGCTCTGAGTGTTTCTGTAGGCGCGCCACGACGCTATGTCTATAGCGCCGCTTTCTTCACGGCATCTCGGCGGTCTGTCACCGCCAGGTGAGACCCCCAGTTTCCTGGGGGAGGCCCAGCGGGTGACGACCAGCGACGGAGATGCCGACTCGACGCTCCTACAGCGTAAAGGTGTAGTTTTCCCTCGCCCCGGTCACAGATCTAGCCGTTCGCGGTTTGAGGGAGAAACTGTAGTGTATGTATGAGCGGCTTGTAGTGTAATGTACCGCCGCTCAGTGGTTGCGTGCGTCGCGGCCCGCGTCGCGCCCGCACGCGTTATATATAGGCGTCTGTGTAGTAATGGATGTCTGTGTTAGTTACGCAGCATGCCTATATTAACTTAGAACACGCTACGTAACGTATGTATGTGTACATTTGTGGAGTCTTATTGTGTCGAGTGACCCGCGTGTAACCTGATTGCGGGTCACTCGAGGCGTCAGTCCGGTATGGAGGGGGCAATGTCCGCGGCCAGGTCGCGCGGGAGGGGTCTAGCGTCGGGGGGGCGCGCATGCAAGGGCGCAATCTGCCTGACATGGGGCCAGGCAGACGCGTCGGCACGCGCGAACATCCCCTTCGCTAGGCGCCGCACAAACTCATCCAGGCTCTCGATCCCGAGATCCCGGTGAATGACATCGTTCCTCACGAAACGAGGGGCGTCTACGATAGTCCGCAACGCAAGGTTCTGTTGCGTGCGGAGCTGCTTGCGGTGTCCCTCGCTCGTGAGGGCGAACCACGCCGGGGCGGCGTATGTCAATATTGGGCGCACGTACAGCTTGTACACGCCCAATTTGACGCGCGCCGGGATGCGGGATGAGAGCACAGGTTTGAGCAGGTAGCGGGCGACCTTACCCTGCGCGACAATGTTGCGGACATGTTGCCCCATCGTGAGCCGACGATCGATGGTGACCCCCAGGTACTTCACCCGGGGCGACCACTCGATGTCGGCTCCATGTAGTTTCAGTGGTGGTGGGAGGGGCGCGAACCCGGTGATAAGCGCCTGCGTTTTACCCACGTTAACCGAAAGCCGCCACTTCGACAGCCACTCGGGGAGTAAGTCGAGGGCGCGCTGCATTTTGACGGCCGCGTACTTCGCGTTAAGCGATGTAGTGATGTACGCGGCATCATCGGCATACAGCGCGAGCATCGAGTCTGGAGTGGCGGGGATGTCGTCGGTGTAACGTGAGTAACACGCCGGCGACACGCAGCTGCCTTGTGGCACGCCCGCGCGCACGGGGCGGGCGCTAGATAGCGCCCCGTCGACCACCACCCTGAAGGTCCTGTGGGAGAGAAAACTAGACACCACCTTGACCACGCGGCGGGGCGCGTCGGTGGTGGACATCTTGAAAATTAGGCCCTCGTGCCACACTCGGTCGAAGGCCTTCTCCATGTCGAGGAATACTGCTACCGCGTATTCCTTTTTGTTGTGTGCGGTTGTGAGGTGGTGCAGTACCCTCGACAACTGAAGCGTCGTACTGTGTTCAGCCCGGAACCCGAACTGCTCCGGACGTGGCTCGATGTGAGGTTGGAGATGTCGCAGCAGGAGTGCTTCGAACACCTTGGAGACTGTGGGCAACAAGGTGATAGGCCGATAGCTCTCCGGCTTCAAGATATTCTTTCCCGCCTTGGGCAGCATTATGACGCGCCCTTCCTTCCATGAGGCGGGGAAGACCCCGGTGCGCAGTATCGCCGTAAACAGGCGCGCCAGTGCCGCTACTGCACGGTACGGCAAGTGGCGCAGCGCTGTGTTGGTGATACCGTCTGCACCTGGGGCCTTTCTAGGCTTTGTTCTTAGGATGGCGCGTCTAACTAAAAATTATTAGGAATATCTGGGCGAAAGTCATTCTTCGACGGAGACTCTTAACACCGCGATTCAGAAAATGACATTAAACGAACAACGCCATCTATCGAGCACGAAATGATACTGTCAAAATATATGGGAAAACGTTCGAACACTCTGTAAGCTAAATAAACTATGTAGAAAAGTGAAAAATTAAAGAATAAATAACTATATTTTTTAAGAAATTAACATTTTCACTATTCTTTCATGATTATCAAGATTTGAAAGATAGGTAGCGCCACCTATCGCACTAATACTAAACTAATAAATAAACAACGCATCTGGAAAATTTTAATTAATCTAACTTTAGAGTTATATTCTATACACAATGTATCGCGTTAAGTTTCCGCGCAAAGAAAATGACAGTCATATAACAACACACGATCTCACAAACCTAGTAATTAAGAAGTAAGTATCATTTCGCGTCAATAGATGTCGTTACGTGTATGTACATTACGTAATGAAAATTCCTTCTTGAACACTTTAAATTCATATATCTTTTGATATTTTGAAGCGATTGCGATGAAACAAAAACTAATTGAAGCATCGAGTTACACACGATATTTGAGTATAAAAGTTAACCATATTGATTTCGTACTTTTTACGTGAAAGTGGAACAATCAAACTAAAGAACATACAAACAGACAAACAGACAAAAATTCCAAAAATGGTAGAAATGGAATCTGTTGGTTATTCTTGGACAACCCACCAACTTTTTTTTTTTTTTTTCATTGTACAGAATCGCCTCGTCTACAGATTTATTATATGTATAGAATAGATAACATGTGAAGACTATGCACCTAGAATAAGATTACTTTCTCACAATAAGTAAAAATAAATAAAAATGAAGCAATGAAAAATAATGTATGTGATAGATACAAATGGTGCTCACATATTTACAAACATTGTAAAAGTAACTAATATCAGTGCGTGAGTTTAATTAATCAGTAATCACTAATAAATGAAATATAGAGTACATAAAAATGTAATTAGAAAATGTAAAAATAAAATCTTAATACTTATAGCTTAAAATAATCTTACTATAACCTATTCAATAAACATCTCAGCATGGCTCTTCCTTGAATTAATTCACTTTGGCTACCCACAGTTGCAGTGGATGTGGGGTCGTGCATGGTTATATCATCCCCATCGTCATGTGCAGCAGGAAGTTGTTGTGGTGGTGGTAAGCCAGCTTTCAAAGCTATGTTGTGTAACACACAACATGCCATTGTTATATTGCTAGCTACATGAGGATGATAGTGAAGAACCCTGTCTCTAAGCAAACATCTCCACCGTGCTTTGAGTAATCCAAAACATCGCTCAATGCAGTTACGGGCTTGTACATGTTTTTGAGTGTAGCGTTCTTCAATAGAACCTTGAACTGCATTGAGGATATGTATCATAAGCCAAGGGCGTTGCGGATATCCAGAGTCACCTGATAAATAAATTTTGTTAGACAAAACACAGGAAAACTCCTAAAGATTTGATCTTTTAACTATTATATATACCTACCTAATAGCCATACTTGTTCATTATTTTGATGAAGTTCACGCATATATGGTTCAACTCTACTAGAAGACCATATAATATATGGTCTTCTAGTAGAGTTGAAGCTAAGTCTTAGCTGTGTTTGATTTTTACTCAAGTGAACCTAGCTGTCTTTGATAATGACTGTCGCCATATTGACATCACAATGTTAGTGATGTTCCCAACAGTGTCGATAGCATGGACCAGTAATTAAAACACGTTTTCATGTACATATTTAAAATGTTCATAAAACTTCAAATAATAATCAAAATCGTTATGAAATAAAAACACGTTTTCTTTTTTTAATCAGACTTTTATTTTCCTTTAGGAACAATATTCTATTCTTATGAACTTAAAATTTTTCTTATTACTAAATTATTCTTATTACTTTTAATTAGCTGTTTCTTCTTTTTCAACAAAAACAAAAGTTAAATTTTTAAATCTAATAATCAACATCGTAACAAAAAAACAACCCTTTTTCTCTTTTTAATCAGACTTTTCTTTACTCTCAGAAACAATATTCTATTCTTATGAACTTAAACCTTTTCTTATTACTAAATCAGCTGTTTCTTCGTTTTCAACAAAAACAAAATTTAAATTCTTAAATCCACCGTATCATCCCTATATTCACAATAGTTTTCATTATCATCTTCCCCTCTTTCTGAATCCCCCTCTTGAATAACTGGCGATCTTATAATATTTACATAAAACTGACATTCTGCATTGGTTTCCCATTCAGCGCCAAAATGCTTTTTTAATAGTGCATCGACATCAGTTATTTTTGCACGATTCATGGGTGCTCCTAGTGGCACGGTGGATGGGAGAATCATATTGGTTTTCATTCCAGTTTTGCAAAGATTTACTGCTTTACCTATATCTGAATTAAAATGCAGTTCTCCACGAATAAGCACATTTCCAACAGTCTTGGATCTCTTCAAAATTAATCTTTTGCATTCACTTATTTTAAAAGGCCATCTCGCAGTCGGTTTTAGGACATCTTTTGCGGCACTCCTGAAGTCTAACATTTGAATGTCACGCATTTTTGTAACGGTTGCATTTGTTGCAATGATGTCTATGTAATCTTCAGGTCGAATGATTACTTCTTGTTTTTTAAGAACTTTTTCAATGTTTCCGAAAACTCGGTCTGGTGGCATGAAAGAATGCCCAGTAATGGGAAAAACGACTTCAATTTTTTTCAGAGACGTGTTGTCGAGAAGCCATCTTGACAGCATACATAGCAATATGCTATTCTTGTTCTGCCCGCCACATCCATCAGCTACAAGACGAACAGTGCTTATCCCTTCAAAATTAGTTTTATTTAAACGGTCGTACACTGCAGAGGCTATCTGGTTGGATGTTTTTGGAAATTCGTTCTCTGTCCACAAATATGCATAAGTTGTTTCTTTATTCAGGTGATCTTTAGAAGAACCCTGAACAATCGTAAAATTGTAGAGATATATTTGGCGACTGTAGTATGCGCTTTGGTCTGGTACTTTGGGTAGGGGATTATTTTTTTGACAGTCGAACGAGAAAGTGATCATATCTTCTGATTTTTCCTGAAGCAATTTAAAGAATGCTTTTGCCCTGAGCTTGTGGACTCTTTTTTCGATCATGAGGTCTTTCTTTTTTTCTTGGTCGTTTTCCATTTTAATTTTCCCATCCAATTCAATACATTTCGAGCAAACGTCTGTTCTCGGATTACCGAATCCTAAATTGAAGTCTTGGTTAAATATTGCTCGAAAATAAGACTTCTTTACAACAGATTGAGGGTTTTCGGTTTTAAACATTTTATAAAGTTTGTTTATACTCAAATCGCTGTGCAGATATTTTCGCTCTTGTGTTGCAGATCGACAGTAATGTGATTCTATGCATTTTAACTTCATAATAAACTGCCGAACTATATCTTTTTGCTCCTTATACTTGTTTATTTTATGATTTCCTCCCCTGTTTTCTTTAGGAATTTGTCGCGCATAGTAAAACACCTTCATAACAAATTCCACTCTATACTTTTTTATTTGCAAGGAACTCAAAAAAAGTTTTTGGCAGACAATCACAAATTTATTCTGACTGTTTAAAATCCTGTACTGGATATTAAAATCTCTTCTAAGCGTTTTATTTTGGTTAGGACGCCTTCTTTTAATTTGTTTTATTTGACAGCACTTAAGAAGAAAAGCATCCTGACCGCTTTTTTTTGTTGAGGCATAAAATGATTGGTGAAATTTTAGAAGTTCATTCATTGTCAGGCTTGCACATTTTAGCGTTGGATTTTTATGTGAACAGTTCACTCTTTGAGGTAAAGCAGTAGACGAGTATCTGTGAAAAAAAAAACATTTGGTTAGGTACTAGGAACTTGTAAAGGACTTAACTCCTGACGAAAAAAAGGGGTGTTATTAAACATACTACTAGTTTGTATCTGTTATTTTACTTAGTAGGTATATTAGTACCTACTAATACTATATATTTTACTTAGTACTTGTAGGTAGGTTTGCATACATAGTAAAAATTATAATAGTATAAATTATTATTGGGAGATAAAATAAAATAAATACAATAATAAATATTTTTAACACTCAAATTTCTCTATCTCAGCACAATTTTAGTTACAGTTAGGTAGTATGTATTAGCGTTATGGTACATAATAGCATGTAATAGCAATACAGGCAAAAATAAATATTGCGAAAAATTAATTTAATTCGATTGCAATTATTTATCTTTATCTATACATTGTGTGGAGTGTAGACGCGAGGCACATCACTAACCTTTCTCTCTTAGCAATGTTTGCCTTCCAGTTTTCGTGTGCGTTTTCGACCTCTGCCAGTACTTGCCGGTTCTACAGGGACCTCCATAATATGTTTCACAACAAATTTTGCACGAGAAACTCACTAAAAACACTAAAAATACAATAAAAAACATTAGGTGTGGCTAACGCGGTTGTATAGAAATCGCCATTTTGTTTTCGAGAATTCAAGCGTTGTGATTGGTTGTTTTGTCTTTTGTCTTTGATTGTGCCCTAAGGTGACTTAGCTGTATTTGATCCCAAAATCAATTTTTGAACGAAATTTAAAAGGCTTTAGCTGTATTTGTTTCTTACAATAATAAAATAAATAGTTACAACCAAAAATTCGCTAGATGGCTCCATACTTAGTTGTTTTTTGAAAGTTTGTCGCTTAGCTGCCTTTGATACTATATGCCTCATATGTGAATCATGTGTAGCTCCACCAAACTTTGCATTTACATTTAAAATTAGAAGGTTACTATCACAAATCTGAAAATAAAACAACTTATTAAGAAGTGATTTATTTAGCTTTAACATACCTTAAAGTATATATATAAATATAATATCTACCATTTGCACATTTAATGAATGATACCCTTTTCTATTATAAAAAAGATGCTCTTCATCATTCGGCTTTACCAAAGCTACGTGGGTACAATCTATGCACCCAATTACACCAGGCAGGCCAAATCTTCTTTGGAATCTGAAACAATAATTGTTAATTTAAATTACATTACATGCACTTAATAATTTAAATATTATTATGTAAATCGTTTGATAAGTACTCACTCTTGTTTTATAGATGCTCTGTCATGTCGTGTTTTCGGAAATACGATCCATTTTGCCATGACAGCAGGGTGGTTCAAAGCAGCAACAACTTGTCTGATGCACCGACTGGCTGTGCGTTGGGCAAGATGCTGAGTGACGCCAACAATCCGCTGATAGGATCCTGTGGCTAGGAAACTAAGAGCGCACAACACCTACAAAAACACAAACATTGAGGAAATGAAATGATAGCCAAGTACGGTTAATAATAAAAAAATTGCTAATACTTTATGTCAGTCAAATTATTACCACTCTTACCTTAACTTTTAAGGGAATCTCGTTGGTTCCTTTTAATGAAGTTTTTTGTCGGAGTTCTTGACAAAGGGCTTGGAAAGTCATTTTGTTTAGCCGAAATTGCTGCACAAATAAAGTTTCCGGCATTTCGCGTATTGTTTCCATGCACTGACGATTTATGTCTCTGTTTCGGCGCCTAAGCCATACTTCTTCATTATGAGCGCACCACAACATATTTAAAGTATGCATTTTAAATGCTAAATAGTAAATATAGTCCAAAATAATCGTAAATAAACAAAACACTTCTCGGTATAAAACTATCAACACAGCTGTACCATAACAGACGCCATTTTTTTATCGTTTTCTCTTGGGTCTCGGCGATCGCTTAGCTATCGTTCAAAAATTTCGACATCGTTTCGTTAGCGCTTGTCAAAAGTGTGACTTGGCTACCATCTATATGGGATGTAGCGATCAACATTGTAGAAACGATCGCATTTCATTCTAACATTTTGAACGATGTAAACTTGGCTACGAGTTTTCTATTCGTTTGTTCTGACCACGTGACTTAACGTTGAGATGATGTCATTCCTATACATTTGATTAGTTTTCTACTAGCGTTATCGTTTGTAGATTGTCAACTTGGCTAAGCCTGCTGATATTTCAACAAGTTCGCCAGGACCAACCGAACTCATCCATCCCCAGAATCCCAAGCTCAGCCGACCACTCGACCTGTTGGGTATGACGTTTTCCACGTGGTATCTTTTATTATCTCGACGCTTTAATATCTTCCTTCCATCTTTGTCCGATTTAAAAGTTTTTTCGTCAACAAATATGACGACATTGTTTTCCCAGTCAAAATGGTAATATTCTAAACAAAAAGCTACTCTAGCCTCAGCATGGGCCGAGGAAAATACAATTTCTGGGATCCTTGTCTTCATGCCCACGGCCTGCAATCTGCGTCTGATTGTTTGGGTTGATACCTGAAACAATAGTTAAAAAAAACAATTCTTCAAAAACAATTAAAATTAAGAAACCTACCTATTTACCTAATGCTTTAATAACCTAAAATTTTTCAATAAGTACTCTTGCGATACAATTACGATGTAAGTTAATGATAATAACATTATTTTTAACAAGTCGCACCGCCTCGCAACTTACCAACTACCTACGTGTCAAATGGCTTTCGCGCCGGCTGAGCCTTGACGCATTAAATAATAATAATACATCTATCTCATTGACATAACGGTCCCGCATGACGGGAACCTCGTGAAGGCCGAGAAAGATAAACAAATCAAGTATCTTGACTTGGCTCACGAGGTTGTCGACATGTGGGATGTGGACTCTGCGATCATTGTGCCGATAGTCGTATCAGCCAATGGCTTAATTGCCAAGAGCCTCGACCAACACCTAAGGAGGCTCTCGTTGGGCAGCTGGATTAAGGGCTTGATTCAGAAAGCTGTACTCCTGGACACGGCTCGCATTGTTAGGAGGTTCCTCTCTCTGGAGCCCTGACCGCCGCGGCGGTAGCTTGGACCCTGTTCCCGATACCGGTGGGCTACTATTTTTTATATTTTTAAATGTTTTATATATTTTTTTATTCAAATATTTAAAAATATAATTTATATGTGTGAAAAGTGAAATAAAGAAATACATCTATCTATCTATCTATATCTATACTAATATTATAAAGGGGAAAGATTTGATTGTTTGTTTGTTTACATTGAATAGGCTCCGAAACTACTGAACCGATTTGAAAAATTCTTTCACTGTTGGGAAGCCACACCATCACCGAGTGACATGTTATATTTTCAATAAAATTAGGGATCCTTACTAAAACTCCAATAATGTAACCCAAGGCGTAAAAAAAATACCTAAAATATTCTTTACATCGCGAGCGCTGCGAAAACTATTGATGATAGAATAACATAACTACGACTTTGCAGAACACATCATTTACAAAAAGTGTCGACGGCATATTATGTCTTACTTTACGCGTCAACACACATTGCACATTGCATTAAATTTTATTTCCCAGTTATTACACTGACTTGTTTTATTGCACAAAAATGTCTGCGTCTTACAAAAATATTAATTACTAGCTGTGCCCCGCGGTTTCACCCGCGTAGGTCTCGACCCTGTGGGAATATAGGGATAAAACGTATTTATGTCCTATTCCAGGTCATGGTCTACCCATGTGCCCATCCTCCCCTCTCTAGAGTAGCGGCGCGGCGCCGCCGGCGTCGAACGGTTCGCGTATTGTATTTTTATACTCATGATAACTTCGAAATTAAATGTCCGATTCGAATGAATTAAAAAGTATTTTATTGCTACATAAATACCCTTGATGTTAAAACTATTCGTTTGAAAAAGAATTAATATTATGCTGATAATACTCGCAATTATTGCATTAATTTCGAACAAATTTGATTACCATAAAAAGTTATACCTAGTGAGTCAATCTTACAAGATAGACATATGCTGTCGTGGAACTTTTAATAAGGAACAATTCCATGATACATGATATTTGCGTAACTTAAGGGGGATGCGCTAGGGTGGCCCGTGAAATTCAAATTTTCTTACGTTTTTTACAATTTGCTGGTCAGTGTCAAGTTGTATGTTGATCTAAATATTTGCGGCCGTAACAAATGGGTTTACATAATTATACACATTAGAATCAGCAATGCAACTCTCATGAACTTAAGAGTTCATGAAAGTCTCAAATGTCATGATTTCATGAAATAGTCATTCAATGCACTTTCATGAACTTAGAGAGTTGTATTAATTTATAATTTTTCAATTCCAACCAATAGTTCTTGAGATTAGCGCGTTCAAGCAAACAAAAGAAAACAAACAAACTCTTCAGCTTTTTATAATATAAGTATAGATAGATGAGGAAACGAGACGTCCAAACTATCAGACATACTCATTATTCCCGAAGCTATCCGTGCGTGTGTGTGTTTGAGCTGTGTCAATGTAGCGGTGCGATTTTTGCGATTCGATAACTAAACATTTTGAGAACGCGTACATAAGTGTTAGTAATCTAATTATGTATAATCTATCCCACCAAAAACCTCTAGACCTTAGTCAAAATATGTGGCTTGGTCGTTTCGCTAAAACGGTTACGTCACATGGGCGTAAGGTGAAAAATTGATTCACTGTTAATTACTTTTCTGTTATACAATACCTAGTTAATTATTAATTCATTTATAAGTGTAGTAATTGATGTATAATCTATCTAAAAATAAATCAAATTGAAGTGTCTGTTTGTAATGTCAAAATAACAGCTTTTTACTCATCATCTGCCTAGCCTTTTCCCAACTATATTGGGGTCGGCTTCCAGTCTAACCGGATGCAGCCAGGGATTGAAAAGGTTCTTAAAATACCGGTAAAGAACCGGTATTAAGTGGTTCCGGGTACAAGAACCCGAACCGGAACCGGAACCTAAATTGGAACCTTTAAGAACCTTTATCTTACCGGTTCTTCAAAGCGAGTCCGAATGCCCTTTACTCACACAAATGCATAATGTCTCTAATTGGGCGAAACCAGGAAGGGGTGTGGTTTGTCACTAGCTGCGCTCCTGCAGAAATATTTTGACCATCCGCATCATTCGTTGCTTATCCAACGCGTGCGCTACTATATTTGTTTGATTTATTATACATTCGTGTTTGTACTTGTCTGTTGTACTTAAATAGATTGTGTTTCTGTTGTAAAATAAACGTTTATTCAGCTTAACGTACTTAGATTAAAATGGGTCGAAGGAAAATAAATTTCGTGCATAAATATTTTATTTACGACGAACAGCAGAACAGATCCACATGTACCGTAGATGACTGTGGTGTAATTATAAAGGTAATTATAATGATCATGATTTAATTATTTCACGTTTTGTTAAATTGGCTAAACAAGCTAATAGCTTAACTAATAATAACTAGAGCTAATAGCTAACTTTCCTACCAGTCAGTACAGTGTTCCCATTTTACAGAAATTAAGCTATTTTAAAGGTTTTATGGTGGCTTCATAATTATATATTGATATTTGGAGAACATTTTAAACAAATCATTCAACTATATAAATATATAATATACTATGCATGTTAATATTTTTTAAACGAAGTTCTTTAACTGGATAAGTTGCAAATTAGAGCTACAAACGATAAACACTGCCCTCGCGTGCGAATTACATCGCAACATGGAAATTAAAGAAAAAATCCTGTTCGAGTCAAAAGCCTTTGTCGCAGCTATATATATGGACCCAAGAGTTAACTTCCTGCTGACCACAGATCAACAGGAGATGGCAGAAAACATGTTGATTAATACGTGGATGAGGTGGCGTAAGTTAAATAAAGATGTCAATAAAAGCACAGTGACATCCCTCAACATTCAACCGCCTACCACCTCCAACGCAGCCACAGAATGAAGGTGGGAAGCTCGAAGATTTCTTGAATCAATCATATGATGATAGACTGCGAGGAGATCCCAGCTATGGCTGCGCCATAGACAACATTGACATGAAAACTCTCTTAACAGATTTTTTTAATAAGTAGGTGCGTCTTCCTGCGAGCGAAAATATATTAATATTTTGGGAGACCAAAAAAAATATATTGCCTCAACTGTATATATTATCTAATATAGTACTAGCTGCACCTAGTATACAAGTCAGTGTAGAGAGGTTATTTTCCTCGTTAAATTATGTGTTCAACAAGCTTCGAACGAAATTAAAAAGTGACTTGATTGAAGATAATTAATAAGATAATTGATTCATAAGAAATAATTCAGGTATGGAAACAGTTTAACAATTTTCATCATAACATAAACCTTATTACGATTTCGTTCGATTATTGAAGTTGGTTTGTATAATTGTATACTATATTTTACGTTATTGGATTAAAGTCTATTACGATTGAAGATCGCGGTCGCTTTTGAATCCTGATTGCATACGAGCTAATTGTTTATTATATTAATTACTAGCTGACCCCACGAACATCGTACCGCCTCAGAATCTAATACTACTACTACATTACTAACACTACCTGCCACTAAACTACTATTTCAACACTTACTACTACTACACTATTACTACACTACACTATACTATCACTACTTAACTACTATTACACTACAACTACAATACTACTACACTATTACTACTACTACTAATACTACTACACTACTACTGTTACTACTACTACACTACTACTATTACTACTACTACAGAAGTTTTCGGAAATATAAACTATTTAAGTTGTTTAGGCATCACAATCATTTGTCGGTTTACCGTATCGACGGGATGAACATAAAATGTTTGACAGGTACAAATTCCAGGAACATTTTTCTTTCGTAATAATTTTTTCGTAAAATTTCCATTATTTTTAATATTTATTCTGCTATTCGAGGCGGAGACAAATCCAACAAATCAAAAACCATGAAAATCGGTCCAGCAGTTCTCGAGTTATAAGTGTTGTAACAAACCGGACTTTGTTTTATATATATAGATTTAATCTAGATATTGTGATTACAGAACAAACCAACAACAGACCTATTCAGAACTAAGCGGTATTCGCTACCGTCTGCGGTAGAGAAAACCGAGTGGGTATGCGGTAATATTACTGTTCACACCAAAGCGGATTTCGCTATCCTTGTGGGAGTTCGAAACCCGCGCTGTATGCACTTCCAGCACTTCTACCCACAACGGCAACGAATACCGCTCAGGTCGCTCTAGCCGCGGAACTTGATACTAAATACCTGAGCAAAACCCGCGCGGTATGTACCTCTACCCACAGCGGCAGCGAATACCGCTTAGGTTTGAATAGGCCTTTATGCGGACTCCTAAATGATTAGTTAAATAAAAGATTTTTGAATTTTACTTATTTGTTTTAATTTTAAGAACAATCAGTCTGAACCATACAAATATACGGGTTATTGTATATTCGGCACAAAGTAAATTCGTCACATTTTTGTACATTCCATACATTGAAAGTAAATTCGTCACATGCTATAAAAATATGTGTAAATTCGTCACAAGTCTTCATTATATACATAATTTTTGCATAAAATACTGGTAGCAAGCAAAGTTCTTAGCGCTCGAGATGAAAGATAGATAATGATTTCTAAAATTATGAAAGTACAGGTTGTAAAACCATTTCAAACACAAATCTACATGGTCCGCAAATAATCTGACCAAGTTTACTTCCGGATTTTTTATATTCACATTGACATTAATGAATTTTTTACTTAAGTACAATGGCATGAGTATTTACTTTGTAAAGTATTAAATACATTTTTTTTTATTATTGTGAATGTCAAGACTATGTGGATCATTTTTTTCTTTTGTTTTTTATTATTTATTTTTCCTTAGTTAGTTTTAATTAATCATAGTCTGGCAGTTTGAGTAATTTATGCGGCCTACCCAAATGTCCTTTCTTTGGTATAGTTCGTCAAATCGTTGAGCTCCTTAAATTCCGAGATAAGCTGCACGAATACTGACAAATGCGTGCACTGACTGGACAGGTCCACTCAATCTGTGTGGTTCTTTCCTCAAAAGACCATTTCAGACACCGATCTACATGGTCTTCATATGACCTGACCAAGATTATGTCTGGACTTTAAAAGTATGTCTGGACTTTAAAAGAGACTGTGACCACTGAGTTTGTTTCGGCCTTTCTCAGAGTAGTCAGATAGTAAACGCCGATCTCATCTAGTTTTAAAAATATGATTGAGGTATAAAAGTGTTTGTACAGACCCACTTACAGAAAATAAATCATTTAAGATGACTTACGAAAAATAATGAGAACTAACAGTAATTGTGCAAGTCGGCCTTTTTATGATATTTTACCTTTTTATACTTTTCGTCTATGTTTTTGCTACCTATTGGTTATGATTTTGAGTGACTTAAATATACTTTTGTTTTACTACCAAGAACTGTCTCACAGTAATTCGTCTAGTACAAGCTAGCGGGACAAAATTCATGACGTCATTTCCAGGATTAGTGATATCAACTTATAAACAACCCTTCCCAGTTAAGTAATTCCAATAAATAATTTGTTTTTCACCTCATTATGTAGTTTTGTGGAGGGGTCAATGTTAAATAAAAAGGGAGTGCAAATTTCATTTGCAAATTAGTCGCATTTTTGGCACAGTTTTCACAACCTCTCTTAGAATTAATAGTAAAGTAAAACGATTTTTTTGAGATGGATTCTACTGCTGAAGGTACGTACTTACTTTTTTGACTTGTTTATAAAAAAAAATGTACCTTTTTGCTGTAATTTGAGTTTATAAGTAAAAAAAAATTTCGTTATATATTTCCTTAATTATAAACTTTAAAGGATTGTAACTTTTTTATACACATATAGCCAGCTTGATTCTTCTGTATGTTATAATTACAACATTTAGGCATAGATTACATATTCCGGCTCGAAAATGTTCGCAAGTAAAATTATTTCAGAACGATTCGTAACTATGACAAAATTGGAGTTTTTCGAAAAATGGTTAAAACACGATAAAACTGAAAGAACAAGTCGCATTTTTGATTACCTATCTATGTTTACAACATAATATGTTGGATGCTTCTGAAGTTTCCCTGAGGAAATTCAAAATGAAAATTTCAAGCCTTTCATTCAAATTGAACGAAAAGTGGACATCTTCTAAGTGTACTAAGTTACCACCAGAAGTTCTGCAGACGATTGTCACACCTTCATTACCATCCCAATCAACATCAGTTCGCGAATTTAGTGAGGGGGATTATTCGTTATCAGAAGATTCTAGCAAATTGGAGAGTGGTGATGAGAAATCTGCTGATGATGACTATTAGATTCGTCTTCATATAATTATCTTTTATTGTTAATATGTTTACCTATTTTATCATGTAGTCATTCCTCATAATGTTTTAGTTTTAATAATGTTTATATATTAGATTTAACTAATGTTAAATCTAATATATAAAAACAAACAAAATCATACAAAATAAAAATAATTTAACTACAATGATTTTGTTTAAAGAGTTATTTTAATTGTTGTTATTCCTGGATATGTTATTTGATAGAGTAAATAAATAAATACCTATTTTACACATATTTATGGTTTTAATTTTTAAATACCCTGAGATTTTTTTTGCAAATATGTATATATATAGTGCCTTACAGGCATAATAAGTAGGTAGGTAGACGTAGCGAATTAGAGCAATCAGGGATAACCGTAAACAAAAGTGTAAAATCAGGAAACTACTTCAATCTTGCATTCAGACCTTTTGACGTATAGGTTCGCATACTGAACACAGAACAGCGTAAGACACCTTAAATATACATAAACAATTAAAATAAGTAAAAAAATAATTTTGTCTCACTAGCTTGTACTAGACGAAACACTGTGTGTCTGTTGCAAATGTGATCTGCTTAATATTGTAGTTTGGTCTGAGATTGTAGTTACATAGATTTGTGCATCTCTGAAAAAATGGATCCTAATCAACCGGGCACAAGCTCGGGTGGACATGGTGTAAGTATTTATATTATTTAATGCAATATTGGTTTTCTTACTTCGCACTTTAATTACAAAATGAATATAATATTATTATGATCTTTTCAGATCACATTTACGAAAACTGAAAGAGGACGGCGAATGCTAGTGAGACATGGTTACATGTACAATTTCCATCGGAAAACTAAATGTGGAACTGTATGGAGATGTATTAATCGTTCGTGTAGTGGAACTATTAAAATTTTGGAGAGTCACATCAGAATTTTGCATGAAGCGGCCCACAAGTGTCAACCAAACATAGAAAAAACCGAAGTTTTAAAAATGAAAAATCTTTGTAAGGAAGCAGCAGCCAACACAAGCATACCTATGCCTCAGGTGTATGAGGAAGCTTTTCAAGCAACCAAAGATGCCGGTTACGATTTATTAAATGCCATACCAAAATTTTCGAATATGTCACGAACTCTATACAATGTGAGGAATCGTGCACTAAACGTGCCCAAAACACATTTTTCAAGATGCGAAGATGTCATAATTCCAGAGAAATATAAACATTCTTTTTTATTATTTGATGATGATAGTGAGCCCGAAAATAGAATCATAGCTTTCTGCACAGAGCCAGTTCGGGAACTCATACCTGATATAAAAACATTATTTTTGGATGGCACATTTTCAAGCTGCTGTACACCATTCTATCAGCTGTATTGTATACATGGAGACGTGAATAGCGATGACAACTTTTCGAACATAGTCCCGCTCATCTATGTTCTTATGCCTAATAAGCAGGAACGGTCTTATGAACGACTTTTTATATCACTGATGCAAAATTTACTTAATTGGACACCGCTTACAATGATTGTTGACTTTGAAATTGCTGTAATAAATGTCATAAAAAAAATATTTCCTTATGTTAAACTACTTGGATGTAACTTCCACTTCAAACAAGCATTGGCCAAAAAAGGTCATGCCTTACAAATGAATGACATCGAAGAGAAGAGACACATAGCCATGTGTGCTGCATTGGCCCATATAAAGAAACAGGACATTGTAGACGCTTGGTTGTACATCATGGAAGATGCTCCACAGAACGAAGCAGTCACAAAATTCGACGACTATTTCGTAGCCCAGTGGTTAGAAAACCCTAGTGTAGAGTATATTTGGAATGTACATGGGGCTCGTCATAGGACAATAAATCTAGCAGAAGCATGGCATAAACGTTTGAACAACAAGATGGGTAAAAGAAAACCTAAAATGCTTCAGTTTCTTGATACACTTAAAAATGAGGCTGAACATATAAATTGGAAATTGAAGAATTTCAGATTGAATATACCACTAAAGTTGAGAACACGTCGATCTATTGCATATGACAAAGAATTGAAAACTATTTTGGACAATTACGATAACATGCCCCTGGCTGAAGTTCTTAAAAAACTTTCTGTTATGCAGCATTTCAATAGCATGTAACGCGGTCTTAGTCTATGATTAAATTTAAGTCTTCTTCTGATTATTAGACAAATCTTGCAAAAGTAGCTTATTATTGTTTTTATTTTATTTTTTTTTGTTGTGAAGTACTTAGAATATAATAATTATTAAACTTATTTCTATTTAAGATGCCGCCATTATTCATTCGGTTTATCGGGTAGCATTTGTAAATGAACACGATAATTTTAAAGATGAAAATTTTCTTGCTGGAAAATCTTTACCCCAGCAGAATTAGTTTTTTCGTTATTTCTCCAAAATGACAGCACGCACAAATTTTTTTCTTGGCGCACATTTACAGCAAATTATGCTCTAATTATTGGTATAACTCAATTCCTTCTAGAAAACATTTTTTTGCTGGGGTAACGCATACCGAAAAGTTTAGGTAATTGCTTTTTACGGTGAAAATAATGGTAATTTAAAAATAATAAAACACATAAGACCTGCTTTAAGTTTCATGATCTAATTTAAAGTATTTTTTTAATACCAGCGGTATATAGTTTTCTTTAGAGGTAGGAACTTTGAATTTTCTTCGATCGAGAAAATTTTATGTAATCGTGTTTTCGTCAAACATAGGACCCAGCATCACTCCTCAACTTTAACATATTTATTTAGTTCAAAATTAATGCTACAGTATTTTCAGCGTAACTGAGGATCATGCTAAGCAATTTGAGGTAGGGTGCGGTTAAGAAATCTATGGTTTTAAATTTAAAATAACTTGGCAAGTACCTCTCCCAATATTGTGCTTACGAACTTACATTTGCAATTAGAATGTATGGGAGAACATGTTTCCCAACTACAATGTATATTTGCACTTGAGATAAATTCAACCCAAGTACGGAACCCTTTATTGTGCGTGGTCCAACACGCACTTGACCGGTTCTTATTAAAGTAAGTTTTAGTTTTTAAAGTTTGTTGTGTCGAGCAGGTGATACATACTCTAAATTATTCCTTTAAAAATCTCATATTTATGTGTGGTATGACTGTGCCATTTCCGTTCTTTTGTATAAAGGACCATTTGCGAATAGGATGACTCGCGAATAAGTCATTTTGCTAAAGTGTCGTTTTGATTATGGGTCGTTTTGCTAATAGGACCATTTGCTTTTAAGACGTTTTGATACGGAGCCTTTTATTCTACATATTGTTTGATTTTTCTGCTGTCTATGCGGAAGTTAATATGTGACGAATTTACTTCATGAATAAAGAGTTGTGGCCAATTTACACATACTTTTTTTCGTGGCGAATTTACTTTGTGGCAAGTTTACAACAACCCAAATATACCTACTTAATAATCACATTTGAACTCACTTTTCGTTAATTATGTACTTATTTAAAAAAGAAAACCCCTCACTTTTTGTTGTTATTTATCTCCAGATTTCTCCAAATCTTCATAATGTACTCCTTTTGCTGACTGTAAATATTCAAGTATGTCGATATAACACCTAGTCCTGAGACATGGTTTAATATTCTTTAATTCTTTTGTTATCAGTTGAGAAAAAACTTGATTTCTCCCATCATGCTCGTCATCGTCGTTGCGGTGCAAAGCACAATCTTTACACTCCATTCTTTGTCGTTTTTCAATATTTGCAGTCTTAGGTTGACATTTTTCTTGAAAATTTCTTCTAACCAATTGCTTTAAATTTAGATATAACTCTTGCTCTGGGAGTTGAGTGTCTGTATCGGTATCGGTCATAATACGGGCACGTTTTGTTCCTGAAAGTAAGATACCAAATATGTATGTATAACCAACGTGTAATTGGAATAGCGTAATACCTCGGAGGTAGTACCGTAGCCCGTGAAACTAAACAACCATAAAACACATAATATGATCATAAAACACTGTATATAAGCCCACACATGTTAAAACGAAATAATAATAATTTATATTAAAAAAAACCCTCCTCCTTTTTAATAATATTATAACCTAAGTGAATACAATACGATGAAACTTACCTTTGTTCATTTTATATTAATGTATTAACAGTAACTGTATATTATCCATCCACATTGTATAAACCACTAATAATAATTACTGATAATATATATTTCAGCTGCATCATGCAGCTGAATATCAGTATTTTACATGGAGCGACTGCCTATCTGACCTCCACAACCCAGTAACTGGGTAATACGATACCCCTAACAGCTTTTTACGAAATGCATGAATATAACTTATAACAAAAAAACAAAATATTAAAATTGTTGTCATTGAGAGAGCACCATATTTTCTGTGTAACCCAGACTTTCCAAAACTTGTATAAAGTTATCAATATTTCTGTTTGGTTTTAAAATGACGGAAACAGATAATGCCATAGAGTTTTCAAGTAGTTTTAAATTTTCAGGCAGTCTTTGTTGCAGCTCATTTATTAGTTTAATAATAAAATCAACACACCTCGTCTTCATTGCATTTTTTTCATCCTCATTCAATGAAGACTCGTTCATCTCTTTCTCAAATAAATAACCAAGGTATGGTGACAAAGACAGATGTTCTTTCACATTAATGCTTTCGAATTGCATTCTCGGTTGCGCTATTATTATTTTCGTGCACATGTTTCGTATCAAATCATGTAGCGTATTGTAGAGCAGACATGGGTCAGAAGTTTTGTTTTCAAAAGTTTTTATTGCCCCTTGTAAATTATTAAGTATTCCACACAAAAACTGCAAATAAATTTTGTTTCTTTCATCGTTGTACATGTTATATAATAATTTGGCTTGGTAGCAATTTTCACGAGTTCTCATTAATTGAAAGTGTAATTTTAGTTCTATCCATTGACTTAAGATTCTAGTTACCGCGGGTTCAATTGACAGCCATCGTGTATCACAAGCTTTTAAGATCTTAAGTGGCTCCTCTCCACAGTTTATCGCTTCATATATTTTTTTATATTCGTTTTTTCGTTTCGGTGAAAGCTTGAACCAATTGTGAGTTTCTCTTATCATAAATTCTATATTTCTTGGTATAGTCTCACATGACGCATGTGACACTGCCAATTGAATTGAATGGCAGACACATCTTATCAACACTAGATTCAACTATAGTTTTGGGATGGATTAATACCCAACCAAAAACTTTAAAAACTTTTGTATGCAATCGTATACAAGAAATTCGTGAACTTACCGCTCAATATGAATGGCGCCATGTGCCAACTCAAGATAATCCGGCGGATCTTGCTTCACGCGGAGTCAAGCCGCAAGACCTTAAAGGTAACCATCTTTGGTGGCACGGTGCTTCTTTTTTAACTAAACCTGAGGATGAGTGGCCTCAGAATAATATTAACTTACCAATTAACGCATTGCCTGAAATTAAGGTTAGTTTAACTACACAATGTATACAGAATTTTATTTCATTTGACAAATTTTCTAAACTATCTAAACTACAGAGAGTTTTAAGCTATGTAGAACGTTTTATATACAACTGTAAAAATAAAAATAATAAATTGTTAGGTAAACTGACACTACACGAATTACAAACTTCATTAAAAATATTGGCTAAAATATCACAAACTTATTCCTTTGAAAAGGATATTCATTCTGTAACAACTATAGGAGTTCTAAATTGTAAATCTAATATTCTATGTTTGAATCCATTCTTGGATAATGAAAACATCCTGAGAGTTGGGGGACGCATTCAAGGTGCGTTGCAACCCTATAATAAAATACATCCTATTTTAATTGATTCCAAGCATGCATTTACCAAACTTTTATTTGCAGAGGAGCATCTGCGCTTACTACATTGCGGTCCTCAACAATTACTTAGTCTGATATATGAGAACTTCTGGCCCGTTGGTGGCAGAGTTCTTGCTACACAAACTGTAAACAAATGTGTCAAATGCGTACGGTTAAAGGGTAAATCCGTTCAAACTGTGATGGGTAACCTACCTCATCCTAGAGTAAATCCCTCATCTCCGTTTGAGATCTGTGGCACCGATTTCGCAGGTCCGTTCCATATTTCCAATCGGAAGGGACGTGGTGCTAGAATTAGTAAATGCTATTTGTGTCTTTTTGTCTGTTTCTCTTCCAAGGCTTTGCACCTTGAAGTTGTTAGTGAGCTAAGTACCAATGCATTTATTTCATGTTTACGCAGGTTTATTTCCAGGCGAGGAAAGCCTCGCACAATTTATTGCGACAACGGTAGAAACTACGTAGGGGCAAATAACGAGTTACGCTGAGTCCGTGACTGAGTTCGGAGCGAGGGAGGGTATTAAATTTAAATTCAGTCCAGCTTATGCACCTAATTTCGGTGGAATCTGGGAAGCTGGCGTTAAAGCGGCTAAGTTCCATTTAAAACGGATAGCATTCTAACCTTACATTTGAAGAGCTTTCCACTCTGTTTACACAAATTGAGGCAATATTGAATTCGCGTCCGTTGACACCTATGTTATCGGATCCGTCTGACTTTAATCCGTTAACACCTGGCCATTTCCTTATCGGGCGCCCGTTGACGACTCTGGCATCTCCTATGGTAGAAAAATTGTCGAAATTGTTGAAATAGATATCAGCATTTAGAAAGACTGAGGCAACATTTTTGGAAGCGATGGTCGCAAGAATTTCTCTCCGAGCTACAACAGCGAGTCAAATGGCGTCGATCCAGTGGCCACCCTATCAAAGTTCAAGATGTAGTCATAATCAAGGATGATCATCTGCCGCCGATGAAGTGGACATTGGGGCGAGTTGAGCAGCTTTTCGTCGGACCAGATGGCTTGTGTAGGATAGCAGACATAGCTACAACAAAGGGAACCGTCCGACGAGCCTTAAACAAGGTCTGCATCCTGCCAGTTCATACAGAAGGCCTTGAAAGCACGGCTTCCAAGGGGGCGGAGGATGTTAACGACGACGGTTATAACTAGGGATGTAACGATACATGAATTTGCCGATACGATACCGATACCGATTATCGAGGAAAATAATCGGCGATATCGATACCGATATCGATGGCTTAGTAGTAAATAAAGAATGATGTACTTTATATGCATAAAACTTACTTATGTTACACAGAATAAATAGGTACTCCATTCTGTAAAGTGTGGTAAAAATGGAAATTAAAAATAATGAAAAAAAAAGGTAAAATATCGTATCAACATTTATTTGGGTAACATTTATCAAGGAATCAAATCAAAATTAAATCAATATTAAAAATCAAAGTTCACTTTAGGAAGATTTTTGTTAAGGAAACAAAGTTTATTCAAATTACTAGCAGATAATCTGTTGCGCAAATCATTTTGTATGAGGCCTGCAGTTGAAAAAAGACGTTCTGAGGCAACTGAGCTCATTGGGTAAGATAAATATTTTTGTGCAAGCATTTTCAATTTTGGGTATTTATCTTCATTGCTCCAATAGTTCTTTGGATCTTGTTTCATTGGAATATTTGGACATCTCGTATAAGATTCCACCTCTTCTTGCTCAGGATGACTGGACATGTTTGATAAAGGTTCCTCCTCTTCTGCTTCTTTAATCAAACTGTCACAAGCACTCCAGATACCTGAGAAAGTTTCATCTTGCTTTTTTTGTGACTCTACACGCTCTACAGGAACATGTGTATCCCCGTTTGTAATTAAGGAGATAAGTATTCTTTTCGCCTCAATGCTTGTGGATTGTAGAAAGAACGTACGCAATTTATAGCGCGGATCTAGTGTTGTTGATAAAATAAAAGTTTCCTCACTCTCTAGATAATCAAATCTGTCATTTATTCCAGCGATCAAAATCTCTAAAAAATTATAATATTCTGGGCTGCTGTAACTGTCGTCCGCGGTGTCTTGATTATTTTTGATCTGTTTTAAAACTTTTCGCAAACTGTTAATAAGAGGCATAGCGTCAGATAAGCAAGCAGATTCTTTACTTATAGATTTTGTAGCTTCTTCAAAATAATTCAAAGTCGAAACAACTTGTTCCATCAATAGCCATTCTTCTGTAGACAATTCAGTTCTACATTTCACATGAGGCAAAGAAGCTTGAATTGCAACTCGTTGCTCTAAAAGTCTTCTAAGTGCATGAAGGGTTGAATCCCAGCGAGTAACGACATCCTGAATAAGTACGTGACAAGGAACGTTATGAGATTTTTGCATTTCTGTTAGGATTTTGCGACCTGACGTTGAATGACTGAAGTGGCCAATAAAAGATCTCGCCTTTGTAATCATGGCATTTATTTTCTCTTCAAAAAACGCATCCTTCAGCACTAATTGTAAAGAGTGCGCCATACATCTGATACGTTGAACTCCCACTAGTGTTACAGCAAGCCCCATATTCGGTGCATTATCTGTCACTACAGCACGTACCCGTTCGCTGATGTGCCAATCTTGAAATAATTGACGTAAGTTTTGAGCTATGTTTTCAGCACTATGATTTTCGCCTTCAAAAGGAAATACTTCTAGGCAGTAGTTCTTCAACTCAAAATTTTTATCAAGTCCGTGAGCAGTCACACTTATAAAGTCGTTAACGGACGAAGAAGCATCGCTAGTCCATAAGTCAGTCGTGATAGTGATGTGCGGAAGTTCATGCAAAAGTTCCATTATTTTGGTTCTTACACGGCAGTACATGTCTGGTTGTGTCATTTTCCGAAATATGGGGACGGGAAACCATTTTGTATTTCGGGCAAAACTGCTTAATAGTGCGTTGAAACCCCAGTTTATTTACCAAGTCAAACGGTTCCATGTCTACTGATCGCGACGATAGGTCTCAGGAGAAGAATTAAAATGAGTGGACTGTATAATATGTATAATGATGTAACGGAAATACAACGGTTAAAAGAAGTCAAGAGAACAAATAATAATATGAACAATAAAAGGCGCAAGCGCAGCCGTGCGTGGAGGCGTGCAACAGCTGACTGGTCTCGACGGGGCTCGCGATCGGCCGTGAGGCCGGCTGACTCGTCGCTGTCCCCGCATCCCTCGTTCACTGCCGCCAGCGCGCGGCGATGTTGAGAAGAGGGTCTCAACATACTCCCCTCGTTGAAGAGTCTTCAACTGTAGTGACTGGTAGTGGGCAGATGGTGTTGAAGGCGCGCCGGATGACACCCTTTCTTGTGAGGATGTCGGCGACTCTCGCGACGCCATCTCTGCCTGGGAGAGTATGTGTGATGCGTCCTAGAAGCCACATAAGAGGAGGTAAGTGTCTGTCCTTTATGACGACTAATGTTCCTTCCTTGAGTTCGCCAGACGACCGGCACCATTTTGTTCTCTCCTGTAGCCACAGAACATATTCGTGAGAGAAGCGAGCCCAGAAGTGTTGCTTCAAATACTCGATACGTCGGAATCTTTGTATGCTGTTGACGTTTGCATTCTGGATCTGTGGATGAGGCAGCATGATTAACGAACGCCCAATAAGGAAGTGTGCCGGGGTTAAAGGAGCGAGGTCGGAAGGGTCGTTGGACAGTGGAGTTAAGGGCCTTGAATTCAAAATAGCCTCAACTTGAATTAAACAAGTAGCCATCTCCTCAAAGGTTAGGTTTGTTAAGCCCAAGATGCGTCGAAGATGGTGCTTGGTGGATTTGACTGCAGACTCCCATAGACCTCCGAAGTGTGGAGTATATCCGGTATGAACGAGAAGTTTATGCCAGTGTCAATATTGTTTAAGTTTAAATCTTGCGAAAGCAGTCTGGCCAACTCATTGAAAGCACCGACAAAGGTGGTACCGTTGTCGGAAAATATGTTACGGGGTTTTCCCCTTCGAGCAATAAAGCGGCTTAGCGCAGCTAAGAAAGCTTCCTTTGTAAGGTCCGACACAAGCTCGAGGTGGATGGCTCTCGTAGCTAAACACACAAACACACAAATGAAGCATTTGATGAGCCTACATCCTCTACCTTTCCGGTCAGCTATCATGATGGGACCAGCGTAGTCCACCCCTGTGTCTAAAAATGGAAACTCTAAATGTAGACGCTGCTCTGGGAGATTACCCATGATAGGTTGAATTGTGTTGGCCTTGACCCTGCAACATTTTACACATTGATGTGTTACCTTTTTTGCCAGGTTCCTACCTCCAATAGGATAGTAGTGATGACGAACAGTGGCTAGTAAAAGTTGTGGCCCAGCATGCAAAAGGCGGTTATGATACATGTTGAACAAGAGAATGCAAATTATTTGAGAACTAGATAATAGGATTGGATGCTTTATGTTATAGTCGTAAAATGAATTGTTTAATCTTCCGCCAACACGAATAAGGTTAGAAACAGTATCAAAGAAAGGAGACAAAGAAAGTAGTTTGTTCTTTGCTGGTAACTGTTTACCTGATTTAAGTGAATGGTACTCTTCCGGGAAAGATTCCAGTTGACTAAGTCTTAATAACAAGTTTAAAGAATTGTTAAGTTCAAAGGAAGTTAATGATTCAGACTCTAGTGATTTTTTACTGCATTTATGAATAAATCGCATGACATATGCCGTCACACGCTGTAATGTGCTAAATTTGGAAAACTTTGAAAATAACGCAGTGATGGGATTTTCAACAGTATGATAAGAGACGTGACAAGAAGAGACAGTTTCCGGTAATCCAGAATTGTTATGATGAGATTCAGGGAACTGAGGCCATGAAGACGTATCTTTGTGAAGAAATTGTGGTCCTGACCACCACAGTGAAGACGACAATAATCTGTCAGTTTTAAGTCCACGCGAAGCGAGGTCTGCGGGGTTTTCAGCTGACGGAACATAGTGCCAGGCCTCTCCTCCTACAGTTTCCTGAATTTCAGACACACGATGACGAACGAATGTCTTTAGTTGATTTGGTGAAGTACTCAACCATCCCAAAACGATGGTCGAATCACACCAACAATGTACTTCATCAAAATGTAAGGTAAGCGAATGACGAACCTTTGAGTACAACCTTGAACCCAACAACGCACCACACAGCTCGAGCCGCGGTATGGTTGTGGATTTGATTGGAGCTACCTTGCTTTTAGCGGTAAGGAGGTGTACGTTGACCTCGCCGTCTCTTGAAACACTGCGAACATAAACACACGCTCCATAAGCTTTTTCGGATGCGTCAGTGAAAATATGCAGTTGTAGACAGGACGCAGATTCGCACAACACCCACCGAGGTATCTTGAACTCATTTAAAAGGTGCAGACTATTTTGAAAGTCATCCCAGGCATACTGAATATGCGTGGGAACAAGTTCATCCCAAGAGCATTTGGCCAGCCACAGATGCTGCATGATAATTTTGGCTTCCACTATGCATGGAACGACCAGGCCAATGGGATCAAAGATCTGTGCTATGGTTGACAAGATATGACGCTTAGTAGCCTTGTCAGCTGAATTTAAGTTTATAGAAAAAGAAAATGTGTCACTCAAGCTCTTCCACAGAAGGCCCAGTGTCTTCGACTGCTCGCTGTCGCTCAGGTCAACAACATCAGAAACGTCGTGTTCACCGCTAAGCGCCTGCAGCACCTGACTGGAGTTGGACCGCCATTTCCGAAGATTGTACTTTGCTGACCGCAAGACATCATCAACACGGCGGCTTTTTTCCAATGTTTCTGAAACAGATGATCCACCGGACAAGTAATCGTCCACATAGAAGTCACGAGCTATCGAAAACTTTGTTGATGAATCTGAGCACTCTTCAGCCAGTTGAAGTAAACACCTGGTAGCTAAAAAAGGTGCTGATGCCGTGCCATACGTCACGGTATTAAGTGTGTACTCCTTTAACGGATGAGTTGGTTCTGCCCTCCAGAGAATTTTTTGTAAAGGCCTATGACTGTCGTGAACAAGAGTTTGTCTGTACATTTTTTCAATGTCCGCGCTTATGACAATTTTATGCTGACGGAACCGAAGCAATATTGACAACAAATCGTCTTGGATAGGGGGACCAACCATCTGTATTTCGTTAAAAGACTTGCCTGATGCAGTTCTGGCAGAAGCATCAAAAACTACCCTTAGTTTGGTGGTAGTTCTTGACTCTTTCAGAACACCATGATGTGGTAAATAATTTGAACATGTTGAGTCGAGTGGGCGCCTAGAAGATTCAGACATGTGTCCCAGCTCTATGTACTCATTGATAAAGTCAACATATAGACTTTTAAGATGAGGATCTCTATCCAAACGACGTTCAAGAGATAGGAATCGCTGCTTAGCCATCATGTATGAATCACCCAATACGTCCAGTGACTCTTTGAAAGGAATGCTTACCACAAATCGCCCATCAGTACAGCGATATGTGGTACCTATAAAATGTTGTTCACAGGATCTCTCTTCCCCAGAATGTTTATGTATGGACGACACAGAATCTAACTCCCAAAACCGATCTAAATCTACTTGTAAGTTATTAGTATGCATACAAACATGTGAAGAGGAATCCGACTGATGATATGCACCCGAAATGAGCCAACCTAATTTTGACTCGAGCAAAGTGGGCTTATGTGTACCTAATGCGATACGGCCAGTGCCTATGATACCCCAAAACACTTCCGCGCCGACAAGTACGTCGATCGGAGACGGAACATAATAAGTGGGGTCGGCAAGACGCACGTTCGTAGGTATACGTATGTTGCTAGTATCAACATAAGTATTAGGAACTGATGCTGATACTTTTGGCAATACGAGACAATCAATGTTAAGTTCGTACTCACTGTCATCAATTGATTTTAACGACACTGAGCACCCTTGATGAGAACTAGATGTTTGAACATTGATACCCGTTACCTTGTAATTTGTAATGAAGGTAGAAACTTTTAGCTTACGCACAAAGTCCTCCGAGATGAAATTTGTTGTACTTCCACTGTCCAGCAAGACTCGTGCTGTGTGGTGATTACCGTCAGCGTCGGTCACTCTCACGAGCGCTGTGGAAAGTAAAATTACCCGAGATGTAAATGATTGAGTAGCTGATAATGCAGTGTTGTGTGCATTAGAAAGAACATTGTCACTATCGATGTGTAAAAGAGTGTTGTGTTTTTGACGACAATATTTACAATGACCTAATTTGCATTTGGAGACGTCATGACCTGGACGAAGACAATTCATGCATACATTTGAACCCTGAGCCTTTTTAATACGAGCCTGAACTGAGAGACTTTTGAACTGCTCGCATGCAAAAATAAAATGATCCTGGCGACACATGGGACATGATAAAGGTTTTAAAGTTTTCTCAGTTAGCACAGCACTGCTCTTAGGTTTGGTCGCAGGTGTGGTGAGTTCACTTTTAGTCGTCGCTATAGGCTTAGACTCCTCCAGTGTCTCCAGTAAGTCTGCCCTGCTACTGACGAAGTTAATAAACGAAGACAATGTAGGTGGTTCGGAAAAACTGTTTCTGTGCTCTTCCCACTGACGATTTGTAACGTGGTCGAGCTTACTGGTCATTATGTAAATGATCAGAACATCGACGAAGGCGTTTTGAACTGGTTGACCAAGTGTTGCCAACGCTCTAAGATTTTTATTTGTAGTGTCAATTATGTAACGTAACGACTTACTTGACTCCCTGTCAATAGGTTGAACATTAAAGAGTGCCTGCACATGGTTGTTGACAAGCAATCTTTTGTTGTCATACCTCTCACAGAGTAACTTCCAGGCAGCGTCGTAGTTTTCCGACCTAAAGTCAAGGTTATCAACAACAAGAGAAGCACTTCCTTTTAAGGAAGCACGTAGATAGTGTAATTTGTTGATTTTATCTAAGGCGTTGTTGCTATGTACTATAGAAACAAAGGTGTCCCTAAATTCTAGCCAATCATGATAGTTGCCTGAAAACTTGGGTAAATCAATTTTGGGTAAACGAATTGAACTGTGTTTGTGTGTACTAGTAATACAAGAATCCACCTCAGCTGCAGAACCCCCCTCAAGAAGCTTCCTTGCGCCGCTGATCATCTGACGTGCTGAAGCTACCAAGCCGTAGTACAGCTTCTCGAACTCTTCGCGCTCCGCATATTGCTCGCTGGGGTCATCCACCAACGCCTCTAATTCATCCTGTAATGCATCATATTTCTCGTATAAGCTTTCAAATATATTAAGACGATATTCGATTTCGATGACTTGTACTTCACTCAACTTTTCGCAAGACTTAGAAATGTTTAAATAAGAAGTAAATTGCGTAAGCTTGGCTTTGATTGAAGCTCGCTTCTTAATATAGCTTTTCAATTCCGCCATGACAATGAAAAACCAGCAGTTGCAGTAAGAAAGAAGAAATAATAGATTTAAAAAAGTACTATTTAAAGCTAAGCGAAAGTTACTACTACTAAACGATTAGCAACAAGTTGCGAAGTGGGCACAGGAGCTATAAGTAGTAAGAAATGAAATTGCTATCACAAAAACGTTAGGCGCTTTCAAATTTCAAATCTGCTGAGTAATGATATGCGAATGATGCAATGTTTTCCTTATATAACTAAGCAAATCACAATCCAATTCAATTAACTGAAATAATTTATAACATATCAAATGAAAATTGTAAATATGATCTAGAATTTAAATGTAATAAAAATAACGGAAATAATTGGCACAATTGAATGAATATTAAAATATTAAAATCACTACTGTAAATGGCCTAATAGTTAAATCTTGTTACTGTATAAAACAAAAGAAACTGTTTAAACAAGTTGATAGGCTGAAGATTATGAATTGACGGGATTAGTAACTGATGATTATGCAAAATGATAGGAAAAATGTTGAAACAAAGGAATTGGAACGCTCTCACGGTTTTATGCTGTCAACCTCTGATGACGATCTGACGAACTGTGCCTCCGATGAGTAGACCTTTGGATCTTCCCGGTGCTAGCTGACGAAAGTTGATGTAAAAAATGCTTCAAAGTCTGTTTGTTCTGAAGTCTCGACGATCTTTTCTTGCGCCGCTCGTTGGTTTGAACCCGATGAAGACGACTGTTGCCGTACCGACGTTCACGATGACCAAATGCAAGCGATGACACGTAGAAAACGAAGACCTCTTGTGAAACTTGAAATCGAAGATGAAGTTCTTTGTTCTCCAACCGACGAACCGTTGTTTTTTTTAATTTTGAAAAATGCCGTTTTTTCTTTGATCGGTTCAAAACGTTAACGGTAGAAGGACCAATGATCGCGACGATAGGTCTCAGGAGAAGAATTAAAATGAGTGGACTGTATAATATGTATAATGATGTAACGGAAATACAACGGTTAAAAGAAGTTAAGAGAACAAATAATAATATGAACAATAAAAGGCGCAAGCGCAGCCGTGCGTGGAGGCGTGCAACAGCTGACTGGTCTCGACGGGGCTCGCGATCGGCCGTGAGGCCGGCTGACTCGTCGCTGTCCCCGCATCCCTCGTTCACTGCCGCCAGCGCGCGGCGATGTTGAGAAGAGGGTCTCAACATCTACACATATTTGTTCAGCTATTGTTTTCGTGATCGCTTTTGCCCTAGGGTCATCGGTATCATACATAACACTTTTTTCCAGAATGTGCTCCAAAGTAGCTTGTTTTTTAGGCGGCGGACCACCGTCGGCGCTTGAGGTACCTGGGATGTCTTTTTCCAACTCCTTTTCGTGATAGCGCTTCACGTGTGTCCACATGTTAGCTGTCGTGAAGCCCTTCGATGAAACTGCTTTGTTACCACGAGAAACGCTGACATTGCAATATAAACAAGTCGCTTTTGTGTCATCATCCTGTTTTATTTGAAAATGATTCCATATACTACTTCTATGTTTTAAAGGAGTCGCCATTTTATTTATCGTACGTAACTGTATTACAGTCCTCACTTCACTCAAAAACCGACAAAATCACGAATAGCGGTGACGAGACAAGGTAAATTCGCCGAAAAACAATGCAAGTATTATTACATTATTATATTACAACGCTGTGCCAAAACTAAGTAAACACTGACGAGTGACGACCGTTAACCGCGTGCGTTGCCGTTTCACTGGCGGGCGCGTCCTTCGCCCCACCGCCCTCTGAGACGGGGTGGCCACATGGCCGCGAGCGCGTCGCCTTCGTTCTTTTCGCGCGCTTTTCAAACTGTATCGGCTGTATTTAAATCGGCGATGCCGATGTATCGGCCTGCCGATTATATCGGCCGATATATCGGTATCGGTATCGTTACATCGCTAGTTATAACTAAACGTAATAAGGAAGCGAGCGGCGTGAAGTTGCTGCACGGAGCGCTCCCCACTCGCGCGAACGTCAGGGTGTGTGGCCGGCGCAGCGCAGGCGACACCGAGTGCGAGCGAAGACACCGCACGCGCCGTCACTCATAAAAATTATTTAAAACCCAAAGTTGTACTATACTGATTTATAAGTATAAAAATCTAAATCGCATTTTTTGTGCATCCTTCTGCAACCTGCCTGCACATTGGTTTAGAAGAAATGTACCTTGGGCTAGGTGCTCGGCAGCTGGGCGCTGCTGGGGCGCTGTCAACGCTGCTTCCCAATCTGGGGGGCCCGAGCGCCGCGTGTTGGCGGCTCTACGTGGGGATCGTGCGATCGATGGCCCTTTACGGGGCCCCGATCTGGGCGGCTGACCTGACGGCCGGTAGCATCGCGGTACTGCGCAGGCCGCAGAGAGCGATGGTCGTCAGAGTCATCAGGGGGTATCGCACGATCTCCTACGAGGCGGCTTGCGCACTGGCCGGATCCCCGCCCTGGGACCTCGAGGCGAAAGTGTTCCACGCGCGCCCCTCTTAGAGGTCGCGGGGGGAGTCAAACACCTCACTCCCCCCCCTGACCCGAGGAGGCCCGCAGTGGCGGGCCGGCACCAGTCGGGGGTTGCGGAAGATTTTTAAGTTCCCGCGACCCCCGGCGTAGGTGTGAGTTCGAACACCGGGGTGGTTTTTAGTCAGTAAGAGTCTGACAGACCCCTCCGTCCGCCCCAGGGCGGAGGACATCCATGAGGATTTTCCACCAAGTAAAAAAAAAAAAAAAAGTTGCTCGGCAGCAGCTTAATTTGCCTGAGGTTTTAAATTCTGAAAAACAAGAATTCTGACAGAATTGTCGACAGTTCCTTGTGGCTGCTTGCGTTGGTATCAGGAGAAGATATGGTCTAAATGATCAGGTCATGAACTGTATTTTGAAATTAAAACCGGATGTGTGCATTGCATCAACGTCTAACGAAAGGCTCGTGACATTATCAATGTTCTTCGATATTTTCCCCCGCATAAGCCCAAAAGAATTGTCTGAGCAACAAATGCTCGATGATGAATGGAGAATCTTCCCGATAATTATGTCTCAAATGCAGCACACAACCGATAACGTTGACAAATTCCCAGATGAGATAAAGGGTGCGAATTCGATAAGTATTTTCAAGAGCAAACTAAAAAAATATGTTCTTCAAAATACCAATATTTATTAACTGATAAAAAAGATTATTGCTACTAACTTAACATGAAACCAACACGAAAAATAATATAACTAGTACAAATTTAAAAAAAAATTGCAGCTGTAAACAAAAGTCGTACTACTGCCTGATTTATCTGCATTGTGACAGCGGGACCGCACTCTTTATCTCAAAGCAAAGTCACAACAAAATTCGCATAGTCACAACAAAATTTTTTGGGAGTACCTTCAAACCTACATAATTTGTAATAATACTGTAAACTGATATTATATAAGCGTTAAGTAGATTCATTGTGTGTCCGAGTGTTGAAGGACAATGATTAGATTTTTTTTTTTATATTAAAAATTGTTCTCATGCAAGTGAAATGTAATTTCTTTATGAGAAATAAATGTCTTTAACCAGAATTCTGGCACGAGGTATTCTATTATTTTCTATTCTATTCTTTCTATAATACTTACCTAAGTACTTTTTTTTTCATTAAGTGGATATTATATTTAACGTTGTTGATTGTTTATTACATATAGCTCAGCTAAAGTTTTCTTTCTTTCTTTCATATTTGTTCATCTGGTAACACTGATTTCATTACATTTTTACATACACTGTAAATAATAAATATTATACTGGTATTATAGAGATATATATTAATACTGCTGGGTAAGGAATGGTCAATAAAAATATAAGTAATTAATTATATACATTTTATTTTATTCTTCACAGACTGCATATTTGGCTTTGATAATTCTAAGCTAAACCAGCATACTAAATAAATAACCAACAAATCTTAAATTTGTATGTAAATTAAACACCAATCACGGCCATGAGATAACGTTATTATAAGTACTAAAAATAACAGCAACTTACCAACTTATCTGCATACATATTTTGCAAATTAACACGTTGCGGGACGGTAATGACTTTTTCAAATTATGCGATATGACAGTAAAATTGCCCATACAAGTTACGACCACTGCTATATCCGTACTTACCTAGAGCAATACTAAAGAATAATAATACAACGATAGTACTTTCATAGCCGTATAGCCGTAATGTCATTTAATTATGCATAAATGACATGTTAAAATTACACTACGGCTATTCCCGTAATCGGCTATAGCCGTACCGTATTTTATAAATATTTTACGGTCTCAAAATATGATGCTACGGCTATTGCAGTATTATAGGAATGTAAGTTGTTTTCAAAATAAAACCAAAATTTAAAAGAATACTTAGCATTTATTGAATCACGTAATGTAGTATCTAATATCTAAAACTCAAAAACAGTAATTAAAGAAACTTCTAATCAGTGCCATATAATCAGAACAATTAAATTGACCTTAAATCTAGTCTTCCCGATTATTTGCATCTTGCTGAATATGCCCATGCAAAATGTGCCAATCTTCAAAACACTCAGGACACAAAGGTGTTCTTTTCACACATCCCTTGCAGATATATTTAGTTTCGTTTCGCTTGTTTACCTTAGTACACAATTTGCAATTTAAATTTTTGAATTTTCTTTTGTTGCCATCTGAGGTTGGAGGTGGCATCACGACTGGCCAGTGACCTTTCATTACAGCGACGCTACACTCTTTAACAACATTTTGCCTAAATCTTCGGCTGCTGTACACACTATCTTTTCTTACCACATCGGGACCTTTTATCACCAGAAATCTGACACATTTCCTTTATCGATTGGTCTCTGAACTCAATAGACTTATATTTTCGATTCTTTTCGCATAAGTCTTATACAGATAAAATGCGTTCCAGACAGCTATATCGAGGCAGTGAAACATAACCCTCTTATACCATCTTATGCTTTTGCGGGGGGAAGAGTAATATGAAGTCATCTGATCGACCCTATCTACCCCCATAAAAGTGTTGTAAGCAGCTACTTCGGCAGGTTTAGTTGCTAATTTACCATGTCGATTTGGTACTTGTAGAAATTTTATAAACCGGTCTTTTATCTCTCCACATCGAAACATAAATTTGGCCTTTGCGATACCAGTAATAATCTCCCTTTTTTAGTTTTAGACTTGTTAGTACCCTTGGGTTGCCTTTACGGTTTTTTCTCAATGTCCCACAAGAGTGTGTCCGCAAATCAAGTAACTTTTGCGACAACTCCACTGAATTATAAAAATTATCCATGAAAACATGGTGACCTTTAAGAACATATGGTTCCAATAATTTCAGCACGATATTTTGAGTTTTCTTTCCAGTCTCTGCAGATCATCTTTACCACGGTACATAATCATATCAAGGACATAACCGCTCGCAGTTGTGAGGACGTAGAATTTGATACCGTACCTCGCTTTCTTAGACTTTATGTATTGACGAAAGATTACTCTATCCCGAAATAGAATAAGTGATTCATCTATGGATAATTCTTTCGAAGGACCGTAGATAAGCTGGAAGTTATTATTCAGAGCTTTTATAAAATCAAGCAGTTTGTGTTCTCCCTTTGCTTGATCATCCGCTACACACAGACATCTTATGACTTGTTCAAACCTTCTACCAGATGTTACATGTTGAAAAAGCGGATCATTAGAAAAAAAAATCCGTCTAAGGGGGAATTTCAATTGCCCTTGTAGAAGGCATATGCCGAAAACAGATAATATTTCCTGCCTATCCACAGGTCGGAATTTATAGTGACGACTGTTCCTAGTGCGTGGCCCACCTTGACCAGTTAGTTGAATGTACTAATAAATATGGTGAAAAACTATGTGATCAATTAGGCTTTCCGGAAAAACCAATTTGAACATATCTAGTGGCGTTTGAATGCTATTTACATCAAATCTTGGTCCCGATGAGGACTCCTCAAAGTGGAAATCAGCGATTGGTATAGTCGTTTGCGACCACTCTTCATTGTTTTGGAGCTGCTCTGAATCGGTAGCCTCTGGAGACGGAACGAAAATATCCATATCGTGAAAATTATCATTGGCAGGTTGTGCACCAGGCTGTTCCATCTCTGGAGACTGAAAGGAGAGGTCCATGTCGGTAGGCTGCAATAAATCACTGGCTCCTTGAGCAATGGGCTGGATACTGCAGGGATGGACTTACCGGCGCATTGTTATCGCTACTAGACGACGAATGATAACGGCGGCGGTGGCGCGCTGAGATTCCATTGAAGCCAATTTCATCGTCGGAAGAATCTGATTCAGCAGATGTACGATAATCGTCGTCAGAATCATACTCTCCTCCATCGTCGTGGTACGGGTCTTCATTATTGTCGCTGGATTCCGGCGTTGAAACTTCTTCCAGAAGACGACTAATGCGGTTCGAATCTTTATTTGAATACATCTAAAACAAAACAAATGATCATTCACTTACACATCCGAATACCTACGCGCCTTTGAAATAGATTTATCTGTCTACATTACCTTGTTTGCTAGCCTATGTGTATAACAAACTATTGTAAATACAAATATCAGTCAAAATACTCACGTTAGTCCATAAATATGGTGAAGAAAAAATGGCGCGAAAGTCGACGAACACAACTTTATTCAACCGCGCGTGGCGTGACCGGTGACACTACTCGAGCCGTCGCATAGAATCTTTATAGACCGATTACGGGCATAACCGTAGTGTGCGTGCGAGGATTTCATAGAAAACGCACTAACACATATATTTTCAATGTGTGACTTTGTGCGTTCTAATGCTTCTATACGTATGAGGGATTGATGTGATACGACAGTAAAAACGGTTTTCCTTGTTCCTCTATACGAAATTTCGCTGTAATGCCCGTACCTCACTTTAGAAGAGTTTAAAATTGTACGGCGGTGCCCGTACTGTCCTTTTTCAACTTCAAAAAATCTACTGCTAATTCAGTGCGTCCCGCAACGTGTTAAACAATTCTGAGCAAAATCAGTCGCGACATAACCTTATTACAATAAAAATAACAGTCACTAACCAACTAATTATTTTAGTATTTTTTTTGTCGTTTTTTAGTTCTTCTCGAGTCTCCACGATTGCGTTTAGTAGAAGCGCTTAAGTTTTTTTATTTCTAATGTCTTGCCGATATTTTTTAAGATAGTCTTGAAAAAAATTTCATTTTGATCATTTGTGTAGCTGGAATCCCAATTTCTAATCAAACAAAAGAAGTTATTAAATTAACACAACAAACAACATAACAAATCATTCACAATTTTTTTAGAAATTGTCTAAAAAAATTGTATAAGGTTTTACTGACTTGAAAGCAAACCGTACACTAGTGGAACTATTTTATGCGTGGAGTGTGGTGCGCCAACCATTGCATGTATTGTATAGATCTGAGCGAAATGGACGCGGGCAACAAGCGAAGGTAGTCCATTATCCAAAACTTCGCTTCATTCAGCAATTTCAAATTATCCATAGTGGAAAATACTAATACGCACTCATTATCATCAATATAGTGCCCGATCAGAAATTGTTCACCACAGTCATTGCTCATTAATTCTTCGGGAATCACGACATGGACATTATCCTTTGGAATCGGTGGAAATTTTTTATTTCGCCATTTTCTTTACCGTCTCGTCATAAGATTTCTTTTGAACATTCAATCTTCTTTGGAATCTGTTTCTTTCCGCGGCTCTTTTGGCATCAATTTCAGCATCCTTATCAGTAGTAATATATTTTTTATGGTTTGATATAGTATCTTTTGCATTCGTTCTGTGTCGGTTCTGACTATCTCTCCACTGTTTTCTTTTTAATTGTATAATTTCGTTGGAACATTCTTTTATTTTCTTCCGCTTTTTATTCCTCTCTGCATTTTTCGTTTTGATTTCTTCGTATTTCGCGGGATTTTGGATTCGCATCCGCTCACGATATTTTTTTTGCCTCTCGGCATTCGTCAACGCCATCTGTGAGTATATAATTTTGTATGACTAAATAAAGCGAGTTTTTTGCATTGACCTAAATAATATTTTGCAAATTTCATCGAAATCGTTAGAGCCGTTTTCGAGAACGTGAAAATATATAAATATAAACGTATACAAACATTGATAGTCTAATATTAAAGGATACATGCATGAGTCATGTATGCATACATTAATACATACAAAAATACTCGAAAAACATTACCCTCGTTCTGGAGCAGTGGAGTAAAAATATGCACTAGTATATTCTCAGCTTAACAATCGGTCATGACTGTAACGTAACACATTTTGTAACGCACTGTTACATTCATGACGAAAAAACGCGTGGGTCATAAGTTCATAACCTAAAACTCAAATTGTAACCTAACGCGGATAGCAATGGATTGCGTAGTAGTTTTATTATTTTGTGTAATAGTTAACCTACGTAAACACGTCTATAAGTGAGGCAGAATATACATACTTACCTTGTAATCAAACACTTAAAACACACCTTTTTTTAGGAACAAATCAGTTGTCGACACAGAAATCCGTTTCCCTCGAAAGATTATGACAGCTTTTATTTTTTAAATGTTGGCATCATGTTCAATGGTGCTACCACTCAAGAAAATACTAGAAGTGGCCGTATTATTCCTATAGTGTGGCAGTATTCGTTGTTACTTTCATGACGTTACACACATACCAAAATTTTGGACATGTTTTTAAAAATTAATAAAAAAATGTTTTTTGCTTTATTTAGTGAAAGCTTTCTATAAAAACGTTGGATATATATCACAAAACTTCAACATAACTTAAAAATACGGGATAGCCCTTCCATTTCGTAAGCGTTGCCAGTTTTTGTTACAAGGGTGGTAGTTGGACAAATATTTTTTGTATATAGAATCAAAAATAGTACCAATTTAAAAAAATTAAAATAAAGCAAATTTTAAGAGTTATAGCTGATATTTTGGGGAATTATCTAAAACAACAAGCATACTATTCAGTACAATATACAACAAATATCATTTATCAAAGAGTGTTGATGATATACGATAAATAAAATGGGGACAAGCAAAAAATTACAAATATACAATTTTTTGCGGTTTTACCTACCCATTCGTGTACCTAATTCGTCAAAATCAGCCATCAAAAAATTATTGAATTTTGGCGGTAATTTGACATCATCATTTTATCTAAACCAGCTGATTTATTTCTTGCTCTGTATAGTGAGCTAAACTTCCCAATTTTAACTTCCCAATTTTACAAATGCTGAAGCTACAGAGGAATTTGTACAAATGATGAATCATATCGCGGGTCTCAAACCATAGGGGCGTATCCACAAAACCCCTACTTTTCAGGAGAGACAAAAAACTTAATAACTTTTCTTGTGATTGAGCCAGCTTCCTGAATGTTTGCATGTGGCCATATATTTACACCTCAGTTAATATGGGATGCTTGATTTTAAGATATTCCCTCTGTAAGACTAGTTTTTAGTCGTTACGTCTATTTGGCATGACGACTATACGGTAAAACTCCGCCAAGATTCCCCCAAAAATGCTTGGAATTTGTAGACGTAAAACCTTTTTCCTTAAATTATTAATAATTGTCCCAATATTCATTTTAACCTAATTGGTGATTTAAAATATTGCAATTTAGGAATGTGAACCCATCAAAATTAACGTTATTTCCGTGATTTACAAAATTCATACGCCTGTATGACTTGTTATTAATATTGAGAGGTGTTTGAATTCAAAGTAGAAGTATAGACTATTTTTTGGTCTACAATCTGGAAAAATAAACACAAGGTAGTAATTACACAATGTTTTCTATGTGAATAAAAAATAAGAACAAAATGGAGCATATAAAAATAATATTTATTCATAAATTTGAACATAATTAAGTATTTTAAAATCACATAAAATCACAAACATCAAAATTGAGCTCAAGGCACATTACGAGAAACAAAATAAAATGAAATCTTAAAAGAAACTTCTTAAAATTTTAAATTTATTAATTATGAACATTCAAAAAATTGTTTGAGATCAAGACACATGAGATCTTTATAAAAAAAAAAAAATCTTTAAAGAAACTTATAGTTACTTATAGTAAAAACCAAGAAAAATAATTTTTCTTAAACATTAAACGCACCTGCACACATGCATACATACCCACATGCACATACATGCTGTAGAAACTTAAATTTATCTTACTTGTCTTATTTAGTAAACAATCTTGACCTCATTAATGCAATTTGCCATTACAATTATTAAAAGATGACAAATTAACAATTCTTATTGCAATATTGGTATTATCAAATATTATGTAAATTATTTAGCAAGTTTAACATCATTAAATTTTTTAAATGACCATTAAAGAGGCATGCTAAGATTATTTACTAAATAAGACACTATAAATAATTAGTTTCTTCCTAGGTCGACGTCGTATATAAGATGCTCTTGTAGCAGCAAGGGTTAGCTCGTCGTCGTCATTTGTAGCTCCTGTCTCCAAATTTTCGTTTTCTACTACAGGCAAATTTTTGTAATAGCTGTGGTAACTCCTTGGAATAGTTCCATCGTTACACATAGTCATCAGGTCTTTATATTTAACTTGTTTTAATGGAAGAGGTTCGGAGTACAGATTTGTATCCATAGAAGAGGAACAGTCTGACCGCGTTACTTTTCTGCTAAACCACCTCTTTAAATTCTTCCCAGTAGTCGAATTTGAAGAAAAGCGAATCCGGAACATCTTTCCTCACCCGTATCCATCTGACGTTTGCCCATTTTAAAACCGTTCCATCCGTGGCTTTTATTGTGTTTCCAATAGAGATACCTCGCATTGCCTTAAAGTCTTTAAACTTTTAATGGTCTATCACCTCAACAATGTATGGATTGTCTTTCCGTGCCAATCGTATCACATTTAGCCAGTCTTCGGGAATATAGATTTTGGCATATTCCGAGGCCCGTTAGATTGTAGAATGCATGTTATCACACTCCATGTGGGTGTGACCTGGTTCGAGAAACTTGTAATCAATAATTTTTACATTATTATCTGGAGACATCATTACGTATTGTACGTATTTACGCATTGTAGCAACCACTGAATTTCGATTTTGTCCAGGGCAGCAATCGGAATAAAGAATCAGGTGTTCCACATTCGTAAGCTTGCTGATATAAGTATACAGACATGTTGAGACTTCATTTGCCCCTCTGTTCCCTTCATACTCTGGCCAAAAGTAACAGTAGCCCTGTTTGCTCACTGCATTGTGTATTGTAAAATTCATACAGCCCAATTTTCTTTTATAAAACACAGGTTTACCCAAAACTAAAGGACAATATAACACTGCTTCGAAATCAAAGGTACAAGAAGAGTAGAATCAACCATTGCTTTTGATTTATCAGTCTTCTTTTCTTCTTTGGCACATTCTTTCCTATTAATATGTTCTTCATACTCCTCCTGTTTCTCTTTCTGTTCTTCTTCGGGTAACTGCTCAAACTTATGACACTAACATTGGTCTTTTCTCGGCTTGTGAAAATCTATATTTTTTCCCAGAATCAATTCTTTGTATGAAGTCTTACAGATAGGATCGTTGTTATTCTCCATGCAATGTGTTTTATACAATTCGTACAGTTTTTCTCTGTTTAACCCTCTACCACCTACCACCTAATCGTCTCACACGTCTCACAGACGGGCGAGTACAAAAACTTTCGTAAATAAAACCTAAACGTGAAAGGTTTGTTTTTTAATTAAAATCAATTAAAATACATATCAAGCTCTTTATTAAAGCAAACAAGGCACATAAAAATTAACATATTTTCTTTAAATCTGAATTTGTTTGGAACAACTCTTAATTCTTATGTAAAAAATTTCTTATTCAAAAAAGAGAGATCTACAAAAATTATCACAAGACATAGGAACTTATTTCTTTCTGTTTAAAAATATAATAATCAGTAAGCAAGTTGATACGTGTGCGGGAGTTAGGTGCTCCCAAGTTCACGAAATAAAACCAAATCACTGTGATCCACAGGTAGTGTAGTTTAATAATCAGGAAACATTAGCTAAATGGATATGTACAGTTTTTTGTGTTAATACAATCACAGAGGACTCTTACAAGTCTGGAGAAAAGTTTTCATAACCGTTTATTTTAGTCCTGTCAAAAACCGTAGTGACACAGACCAAGTAATAACTAGTGATGTGTCACTCTCGTAGTGGTGTTACCTCATTCAGATGGACGATTTGTTAATCGCCACACCACCCCCCTACGGAGAGAACAAAACCAGGCTAACCGATCTACAGTTCGTAAATTCTGCATTTCATTACTTATGAGTAATGAATTATGGCCGGTCGACTTAAAGTCGAGAGTGCCTCCCACTAGTTTCGGTACATGCTTCTGGAGAGAAACGAGGTAAGGAGCGATGAGCATAGATTCTCGACGAAAATCTTCGTACATATTATATCCCCGTGGAATAATTTCATCAGGATTTTGCAAAACATCTTGTATCCAGATAGCCCCTGGAATGGGACAGTTTTCATGGAAGCGGCGTCTAACACCTGCTGATGTATTAGCATCGGACAGATACTCCACAGTTCTTCTAAGCGTGCTTAGAAGAATGTTCTCAGGTCTAGGCGTTACGGCGTTGTGCCTGTCGACGGGGTCAGCTGCGACGGCAGGGACGTAGACCTTGTCCTCATACTTCAAATAGCCGATGGCATTGATAATCTTTCTGATGGGCTCGGGGACAATGGTAACACTTTGTGCTACTCTTAACATATCACTGGTAACTCCAGGTTGTTTAGTATGCTCGGTAAGTCTTGGTACTACCGGTAGATCAGACTTGATCGCTTCTAGCTTTGCCTCTAGCAGACCGAGAAAAACTCGGTACATGGCGTACACATTTGGAACTCTTATGTTTTCGTAATATGAGATTGAAATAAAAGTTAGGTGACATATTCCAAAACCAATCCCCCTAGTGGTGATTGAAAGTGTGATGGCCTTGAGCGTTTGTTGCTCGCTGAGGCGGGCTAGTGCATCTTCCTCGTGGGTACCTACAAACATACGGCGTCGAATTTCTTCTTGAAGGTTAAACATACCTTCCGATCCTTTCGTTCGGCGCATAGTATTAACTCTCCCTCGTTGGTACACTTGGCGTCCTTTGGACTGGCGTCCACGCCCTCTCTGTTGGCTGGATGAAGCATTAGATATCGGTAAAGTTTCCATAGCTGAGCTTTGGGGCGTCTGCAATCAGGGAACCCAAAAAACTGTAGTGACACAGACCAAGTAATAACTAGTGATGTGTCACTCTCGTAGTGGTGTTACCTCATTCAGATGGACGATTTGTTAATCGCCACACGTGTTTTGGGCGCCAAAATATTAACGTTTTTATTTTTGATTTCCTTGCGTCTGAGAGACGTATGTCAGGTGGTTAAGGGTTAATGTAGGCTCCAAATAGTTTTTTTTTGTATCTTTACGACACCAGTGTGACGGTACCGCAGGAAATAAATCAATATGATCTTTGGCAAATTGAATTTTAATGTCGTCATATTTATTTAATGGTACATGATTTAGATGGTACATGATTATCGGGTGATAATTATAATTTCACAAACTCCTCTGCGTGCTTTAACTAAACCAGTGCGAACCATTTTGTCGCTTATATGCAATGTTTTAAAAAAAAAAGGTTGACAAGCTAAAACGGTATCTAAATTTACTTTAAAACTGTACTGCAGTGTAAACTTTCTCCTAGAATTGTTAACACGAGATCCTGTAGCTTCAGTTACAGTTACGTTTTTGGCCAAAAAATCTCTTTGTCTGTCAAGACCCCCTAGGCACCAGAATGAATCAAAAAGTGTTTGTCTTGTTTCACTGTCAAATTTTAAGTGACATTGTTTTTGACATTTGCATGATTCATGGCTGCATTTTTTTGCTGGTTTATTCTTGCCTAGAGCCGATATATACTCTGCGCCACTGTTTCTTTTAAGTTTCCTTTGGTTCTTCTTCCAAAGGTCTGGTAACTTTCTTTTATTTCTTCTTATAATAGGAGAATCAACCTCTTCTTGATGACTTTGACTAATTGGAATTGAGGAATTTACTGATACTGGTGCTTCTATTTCAAAAGACTGTTGTGGGTTGTACAAACTATTTGGTGGAGGAGGTTGAATAGAAGAAAGTGGCAGAATTGGTGACATTGGGGATGGTTGACTTTCAAAATCTGAAGGAATGTAATTAGGGTCTGCCACAGAGTCATCGTCATAAGGGTCTGCCACAGATTCATCGTCATTAGGATCTGCCACAAAATCATCGTAATCATGAGAGTCTATCACTGTTTCTGGTAATGTTTTATTATTTTTATTGTATGTGGTGGTTGGTGTTTCTAATATGCTAGGGCTTAACAATGGCTGCACAGATGGGATTGGTGTAAAAAGTGGTGTAAGCTCTTGTTTACTTTGAACTGAAGAATATTCTAGTTCTTCAAGTGGTATTTCGCTATTTATATTAAATACCGACTGTGCACGACAGCAAGTAGGTACCTATGATGTAAAGCGACGGAGCCGCGTGCCCGGCGACAAGTATAAACTTGTTCACGCCGCTCGGTCGCTCCACGCGTTGCCATTGGTGGATGCCAAAAGAATATGGCCGATTCCCGCTCCCCGCGGATCAGTGAATAAAAACCCCGGACCCCAGCAACGCGGCGGCAAAGTAAAGCCTAAGTCCTCCATTTCAACTATTACCACTTGTTGTTCAACCGTTAGTGGTGAATCCCTGGGTGTTTCTATTGGCGATGAATGTAAACTTTGAATTGGTTTTTCGACTGGAATTGGTAACTTCTCGTGGTCCATGGTCTGAGCACCTGTAATTTTAAAAGGCAAAATTTAAATAAATTATCCAGGTCGTCTTTTTTATATTAAAAAAAAAACTGTCTAGCCGTTTAACATTCTAACAGTACCTAACTTCATGCTAAATTTTACATAAACAAATCTGTAGGTACTACCTGTATAACCACACAAAGCATCCATAACACGAAAAACAAAGGTTAAGTAATATTACCACGTCTTAATTATGATGGAATTAATAATTATGAATGCTACCTACTTTACGTAAAAGTGTTTTTAGGTACCTACTTAACACTACCTACGGTTCATCGATTTATTTCTGTTATAATAGCAACAATAATACATAATTATGAACAGGTAAATAACATCCTAATTTGACAAATGAACAGTATATTTTAAAACAGACTTTGAAATAAGGTTATTCTAAACAAATAAGTAGGTATAATCGATAGTACTTACCATTATTGATAAACACATTATCACTGTTTAGTGCTAAACGCAGGATATTATCTCTACGCTTCATTATTCACAGTAAATTCACGAAAGATATTCGACACATTAAAATTGACATCCACTTGATACGGCAGCTCACTGCTGAATGACCTTATTGGGTGTTGTTGATATGACTATACGTCCACAATTTGACGAAATCTTGAGACAGCAATACTAATATATGCAGACGTATGTACAAACGTCTGCAGTGATGACTAGATATCCTCATGATCATGTTGACATTGACGGTCGTATGCGCATACGTCTATATGGCTCGACAAAATAACTTTAGATTAAAATAAAATACACAGCCGTATGTGCATACGTCTCTATGGCCCGACACAATTCCCATAGATCATAATATAATTGAAAGTCGTACGTGCATACGTCTTTATGGCACGTCAAAATTGCCCCAAAAAGCAATAATATTGCTCTTACGTCTACGATACGGCTATATGGCCTAAAAATAATTGCAGACTGTCATGCCTACGACAAATAATATTTTGCAATTTATTCAAAAACCAATTAATATTAAATTATAAGAAAAATTGAGGCGATATATTGCTTATCGTAGAATCCAATGGCATCAAAAACGAAAAATCGCATTTTTGCATATACGCCCCTATGGTTTGAGACCCGCGATAAGTTTGACGTATTTAAATCTAAATGTATGAGACACTTGGCTTGCAATAACCGCTTCACTTAGGAAATAAAGATTTAATTTTTACTTTCTTAGAGCAATTAAAAAGGTATGTATTGAATCTCAAAGTCAAATCGGTTAACAAGCGCAAAGTAATAACTCGATATTACAAACCAGTGCTTGATGCTAAATGTAAATGAGATTTTTTGGGTAGAAAGTTTGAAAATAATCATAAATTGATAGAAACTGAAACAAAACTTATTTACATTTAGTCAGGACCACTTAGAAATTATGTTTTCGTCTATTAGGATGCAAGGTGGGTTTAACGACAGCCAAAATGTGCGCCAGTTCAAAGGTGCATATAGAAAACTGCTTTGCCATCTTGAATTAAAATGCTTAGCCATAGGTAGGTAACTGTGTCCCGCTAGAAGGTGTAGTAATTTTAAATTGTACATCTTCCGCTGCTACAGCTATAAATTCAACCACGACCTCTTATAGGCAAGAACAGGAATATTCAACAGAACAAGAATTAGCTTCGTTAGAATTTCTCCGAAAAATATAAGAAGATCATTTCATTTTTTCGGTCAGTGGGTCGTCTTGGGGGCGGAATTTGTATAGCATAACCTTCTTGCCTTCCTGTATTTACATTCACTTCTTTGGCCTTCCTGTTTTTGGAGCTCCAGAGCTCTGTAAATCAATGACGAATACGTCTTTGCCATAAGCTGGCACCCTCGTTTCCAAAGTTTTTGTTTTCTCATTGAGTCCATCTCATCTCATTTCATATTCACTTAAAAACGAATTTTAAATCACTGACACATAACTTTTGCAATAACGCATTACATCACTGGCCATTTTGTAATTATTACATCATTTTTATAATTCTTTGGTGCATGTTGGGTGTACGTCAACGTGGTGTTTGAAATGTTGCCACTACACAAAACGAAAAACGTAACACGGAGGATATTCTCATATCTTAACCGATAAGTTTGCCTTTTTCTTATGTATAGTATATTCTATTAGATAATAATATAATATATTTTTTATTTTATTTTTTATTACAGTGCACTGCTGGTACAGCGTCCTAATAATAGTTTACCCGTGTCGCACCGGTCGAAGTCATTACGTCAGCGCCGGCTGTCGCTGAAAACCAGCGCTGGGGCTCCGTCTTGCATAGGGTCACAGCATAATGCTGAGCGATAGCCGTTTTGCGTGGATGTGACGCATGTTTCCCCCAACCTTTTCTTATTTTTTCTTTGTGTTTGTTTTTTTTTGCGTCATGTTTACCGCAAATAAACGTATTTTCTTTCTTTCTTTCAAGATACGGCAGAACTAGCTATAACTGCATGTTGCGGAATTCGATGATTAAAAAATATATAATCGGTTTATATCGCTGGTAGTACTATAAACTACATTTCAAAAAAATTAAAATGTGAAAAGGTTCTCAATAATTTGCTATCTAAAGAAGAACATGATTTCCACAAGTTAATTATAGCAATAAATAAAGGTGGTTTGTGTTTTCTCTCCCAAGATATTTCGATATTTGCGCAACTTGCGAAGTTATAGGTAATAAGAAAACTATGTATGGAGAATATAAATTTGGTGAGATAAAGTCAACCAGCACACCTATATAGTCACGCAAATTTTAGGTTCTTTTACAGGTAACAATAGAACTTTTAATCATTTGGAAAATGACCACGATTATGCTGGCGAAGGGCATAAAGTAAATTATTTAATAGGATTTGTGATTTCTAAAATGAACACGCTAACGATGATACTGATTTCTAAGCGCCAAACATCTAAAAAACTTATACAGCATAAAAGATTCTAGATTAAAACTAAAATCCTCTACAATTTATATAGATAAGTTTCGAACCCGTTGGAATATCGGGATAAAAAGTATCACAAGTGTTAATCCAGGTTATAAACTGTCTGTGTGCCAAATTTCATCAAAATGTGTTCAGAATTTTTTGTGTGAAAGAGTAACAAATATACAAACACACTCACAAACTTTCACCTTTATAATATTAGTGTGATACATACTTTTTTTTTAAATAGTCTGTTACATGTCAATGCTCTATTTTGTACTCACCTAAATATATTTTGAAAAGTATATTTTTAAGTCTATGGAAAGGTATATTTAACCGACTTCAAAAAGGAGGAGGTTCTCAATTTGACTGTATGTTTTTTTGTATTCCAACACATTAATTCCTATAGTATTGTTGAATTGTTTGTATTACGTTTCTTTTTTCTAATAAATGTGCTACATAAATAATATGCCTTGTTGTATGTTTTCTCGCTGCCCTCACACCCACTAGACGACTATCAAGAAGACGATTTATAAAGTGATGCACCTACAGACGCCACTTATGTTTGTTAAATTGGATGTACAATGTTCATACATATATCTAAGTTGGCAGTACGGTTTTTTTGTTTCTGTCACTAAGTTTCTAATAGATATGATTCTTGTCTATAGGTCTTTGTCTCTGTCACATACTTGTAACGTTCCAGTGTTCCGTTAAAATAAAACAGCTTGATTAGTTAAATCTCTGCATTTCATTTAAAATAACTTCAGGTCATGAGCCCAGCCACATAATCCTGTATCGTGAGTTAGTTAGAATCAAGAAAAGTTCGGCATTAGCAGTTACTCATCGTCGGGAAAGAAAGTGAGGTTAAGTCTCAAGGCGGCGGCGCGCGGTGTTGCGCGATTTATTCCCAACCAAGGATAACTTGTTCTGGATTGTGAACAAGGTCGGAAAATGGAGAGTAACTATAATGTGAACGTGATCAAGCTGGAGGGTTCCAGAAATTGTAATATCTGGAAATTTCAGACTACGGTGCTGTTGAGAGGCCAAGGTTTGCTGGACGTTGTGAAGGGAAAATGTGTTAAGCCTAAAGCTTCTGCTGAAATAACCAAATGGGAAGCTAAAAATGCCAAGGCGCAAACGTTGTTGGTCACACACGAGTTCTGCTGAAATGTGGCGAAAACTTCAAAGCGTGTATGAACAGAAGACTGAAACTAGTATACATATTGTTCAATACAATGTGAATGTCTTCTTTGTTTGGAATAAAACAAAGAGAGAGTAAAAATTATAGATTTCACTTTTAATTAAGTATAAAAAAATGGAGACAAAACCAATGGTATTCTAGTTTAAGAGACAAGACGTGTGTTGCCACACATAAATTACATTTTCTTCCATGACGTGTGTTGCCACACGTCATAAACATATTAAATAATTTATATGTTCACATTGTATTGAACATAGTTGGGGGGGGAGCATGACAATCTGTCAAAAGGACAATGAGACACGATCATTGAAAAATGTTTAAAATTATAACATTATTCCACTGGCAGAGGACATAGCTTGGCAATGGATCTTAGATAAATTTTATCATTAAATTTTATTTCAACTACTCTAACATTGTTGTCTGGCCCAGGAAACACCTTAACAATTATTGCCATAGGCCATTGTAAAGGAGAGGCATTTACATCTTTAACAAGTACCAGATCACCTACCTTTAGGTTGTCAGAGCTATGTTTCCACTTGGGACGGCTCTGAAGTTGCGTCAGATAGTCTGCTGACCATGCCTTCCAAAAATGTTGTTTCAGTTTAGACACAATTTTCCAAAATTTCAATCTATTTATTGGAATTTCCAATAAATCAACCTCTGGATAACTAGACAAAGCCGTACCAATTAGAAAATGACCTGGAGTTAAATATCCACCTTCATTGGGGTTGGAAACCAGAGGTCTAGAGTTTAGAACACCCTCTATCTGAACTATCACCGTGTTAAATTCTTCATAAGTCAAGCACAAAGTGCCGACGACACGTTTGAGATGATGCTTTACGCTCTTTACCCCGGCTTCCCAAAGACCACCAAATTCAGGGGAGTAACTAGGAATGAACATAAATTTTATGTAGTTAACTTTACAATAATTATATACAGAGTCTCTATGAGCTCTGGAAGCTTGTACTTTGTACAATTCTTTTAATTGGTTTTCAGCCCCCTTAAACGTTTTTGCATTATCACAATATACTTTAGACGGTATGCCACGCCTAGAAATAAAGCGATCAAAGCATGCCAAGAAAGTTGGGGTTGTAAGGTCCGACACAACTTCTGCATGTATAGCTTTGGTAGAAAAACAAACAAATAGAGCTACATACCCTTTAGTAACGAGTGGTTTCCTGATTCTTGATACCTTTAAATTAAAAGGACCACAAAAGTCGATGCCGACATGCTGAAAGGGCCTAGTTGCTGTGACTCGTTCCTTTGGAAGTGAACCCATAAGCTGCTTAGCAGTGTCGGCTTTCAAACGAAAACATTTCAAGCATTTATGCACTACCTTTTTTACCTCTCGTATGCCATTGATTATCCAGAATTTCTGTGATAATGAACTGAGCACCAACCTAGGACCTGCATGCAATAATCGTAAATGCTCTCTTTCTATAATTAAAGAAGTAATATTAGAATGTTTTGGCAAAATGATAGGGTGCATTTTATCTTGGGGAATGCCTGCATTTTGCAGCCTGCCACCCACACGGAGCAAACCGTGTGCATCAATAAATGGATGAAGATTGGCCAGCCCTGACTTGATCTTTTTATTATTAATTATTGAATTAATTTCTTCAGAAAATGATATTTTTTGTATGGAACGAATTATAAATTCTAGAGCGAGTTGTATCTCTTTAGGGGTTAAATTTTTATCTTTTATAATGTTTTTTCCCAGAGAATTATTTATAAACCTATACATATATGCGACAACGCTTTGTAGCTTATTTATATTAGAAAATTTTTCTAACAAATAGGTTGGTAGAGAAGGCTCTACATTAATTATAAGACAAGATTTGTCTGGTACTGTTTCTGGTTCAGTAAAACTTTCTTGCTTATGAGTTAGATCTGGGTTTAATAAGTATTGTGGACCATGCCACCATAATTTATTTTCTTTTAACTTTTGTGGCTCTACCCCACGGGATATAATATCAGCAGGGTTTTGAGCAGAGCGAACATAATACCAAGATGAGCTATCAGTATAAGAAACAATTTGTTGAACTCTATTATTTACATAGGTATTAGCTCTGACTCTACCTGATTGTATCCACGCTAGTACTATTTGAGAATCACTGTACAAGCGTGTGTAATGCGGAAATCTTGAGCCAATTACATCAGTGACTCTTTTTGTGAGTTGGGCAAGCAATAACGCACCATTCAACTCTAACTGAGGTATAGTAAGCACCTTAGCTAGAGGTGCCACACGTGACTTTGAACAGAGAAGATTAACTTCAACACTCCCATTAGATTTTAAAATCCTTATATAAAGGCAGGCACCAAAAGCTTTTGATGATGCGTCAGCAAACCCCACTAACTCAATCGATAAAAAATTGTTACATTGGACATACCGAGGTACAATAATCCTATTCATCAAATTTAAGTTATTTAGAAATTTTTCCCAAAGCTGGGAATATTTTGTTGGAAGAATATCATCCCAACCTATCTTAATGCTCCACAATTCCTGCATGATCATTTTTGCAACAATTATAATTGGGCTAATAAGACCCAATGGGTCAAAAAATTTCCCTATGTAACTGAGAATCTTTCTTTTAGTGTTCATTTGTTCATTAGGTTGTGTTAAAGGAGCCTGAAAATAGAAATTATCGGCTATAACATCATACTTTAACCCTAGAGTTTTAATAATATTATCCTTATTCAAGTCAATTTCCTCAAAATATTTATTTTCACTAGGGATATCATCTAAAACTATAGGATGATTTGAACACCATTTATGTAACTTAAAATTACCAAATTTTAGTAATTCTATTAGCTGATTCTTTAATAAATTAAGTTGCTCTATATCTTCGCAACCTGCAAGTACGTCATCGACGTATGTGTTTGAAAGCATAGCTTGTGCAGCAAGAGGTAAGTCATTCTTATGATTATTTGCGAGTTCTACTAAGCACCGAGTGGCCAAAAAGGTAGAGGCTTTCAACCCATATGTTACAGTCTGCAACTGCAAACAACTTATGGGTTTATTAGGATCATCCCTCCAAAGGATGTTCTGTAAGCTAGTATGATGTTCATTAATATAAACACCACGGAACATTTTTTGTATATCACAAATTAAAACAAATAAATATGTTCGAAATAAAAGAAGAATATCAAAGAGCTCACTTTGTACCACAGGCCCATTCAGCATGACATCATTCAACGAAGTTTTATTTTTGGATTTCATACTTCCATCGAAAACCACTCGCAACTTTGTAGTCTTACTATCTTGGTTAAAGACGGCATGATGTGCTAAAAAGTAAACAGAACCATTATTAAGATCATAAGAATTTATATCAACTTCCTTGGCATGCCCTAATGCTACATACTGTTCTATGAATTTTTTGTATTCTTCCAATAAAATTGGATTATGTTTTAGTTTACGCCCTGGGCGTCGGGAATCCCAGGCGGATTCACGGCCACCATAGGCGCGGGCTTGCGGACGGCGAGCAATGGGTAGCTCGCCGTCCGATCAGGACCAGGCCCGGGTCGATGGCGCGTCGTGTTCCACGCGCGCCTCAAAGAGATGTCAGCACAATTGGCGGGGTCCGCTAGGACCGATGCCTGCCAAGGTTGCGGGTTAGTCCGAAAGGGATACCGGGACCTTGGCAACAGGCAACTGAAGGTACACGGGTGGGTTTTAGTCAGTAGAAGTCTGACACGCCCTTCCGCTCCACCCAGAGCGGGAGAAGTCATTGGATGATTTCCCACCCAAAAAAAAAAAAAAAAAAAAGGGCGACTGAGAAAGAGTCTCCCAGCTGTAACTCATTTTTAGGAAAAATGAGCGGCATATCTACATAGAATGTGCTGTTAACAATTTGAAGGGAATCTTTAAAAATATTTTCCGTTTTTTGAAATTCGTCTGTAACTTTCTTCATTGGAAGTTCAGACACTTTCTCAGACAGCCAAAAATTTTCCATAACATTTTCCAATTTTCTTTCATCAAAGATTGCAAAATTAGAAACTAGATTTGAACATACATTTTTACTGCTTATGCAGGATTTTCCAGCAACCACATAACCAAAAACAGTATTTTGCAATACAAGACCATCCAATATTTTGAAACAACCACTTAACAAAGAATCAAAATAAACATCAGCCCCTATTAATATTGAAATTTCAGTAGGGATGTTAAATTCTTTATCTGATAAATTGATATTTTCTGGAATGGACAATTTAGAGATATCTAATATTTGCTGCGGCTGTGGTGCTGTAATTGTATCAACTATATAGCAATTGACATTATATATAATATTATCATAAACAGTTGAATTTACAGGTAGCTTGACTACCTGATTTATATTTGTGGTTTTATTGCCAATACCAATAATATTGGTAGATTGCAAAGTGGGTGCAATTGCTAACTTTTTTACTAAAGAGTTAGTTACAAAGGAAGCTTGGCTTCCACTGTCGAGCAAGGCCCGTACAAATATGTCACGACCATATTTGTCAGTGACTTTAACCTTAACTGTAGGTAATAAAACATTACAATTTGAAATGTTACTATGTGAACATAATGAGACTGAAGCCTCTTTCTTACTTTCATGTAAAAGTGTATTGTGAGATTCTTTACAAACTTTACATTTAAATTTGAACTTACAGACATTGTCATGCAATCTTAAACATATTGAGCACAATTTGTGATCTTTTACAAATGTCAGACGTGTTTCTATAGGAACCATCTTGAACTTGGGACAAGCAAAAATTGCATGATCAGTTTTATTACAATAGGCACACAATACATTGGATTGTGCAGCAATATTTGAGACTTTCACTGCAGTCTTGGAATTATTTTCAGTATGACCTTTAAGGGGAATAGTATCCTCCAGCGCCATAGCACGCTTTTCTAAAAAGTCTAAAAACTCTGCCATAGTTGGTAGAATCCTAGCATCTCTATCTAAGTGAAATGCTCTGTGTGTATATAAATCAAGCTTTTTAGATAATAGACACAATAGAAGACGATCCCAGCTATCGACTGGTTCATCAAGATTTTTTAAGGCATATAATTGTTGCTTAATTTGAGAAACAAAGGTTCTTATAGAGACCGCCGTTCCTTTCTGCATTGTTGGTATATCCAAAATTAAGTTAATGTGGTTACATATTAAGCGTGTCTTATTGTCATAGCGCTTTCTTAACAATTCTAAAGCTTCCTTATAAGATTGACTAATTAGCGGTAAGTTGACTATTACTGACAAAGCATCATCAATTAGATACTTTCTCAGGTAAAATGTACCGTTATTGTCTATTACCGCTATAAATAGCTCATAAAAAGGTTTGAATTTTGTAAAATCCTTGCCATCAAAGGTAGGAATTTCTACAGTGGGTAATTTAGAAGTTGAAGTACATGTGGATTGAGAAGACTCTGATTGGGTAAGCATGCGTATAGTTTCATTGATCTTAGCAAGGGTTTTAAAAAATCGTTCCTCAAATATACCTACATCCTCAGAATCTTCTTCATCCAAACTCAATATATCTAACTGAAGAGCTTCAAACTGTTTTAATGAAGTAATAAGCTTATCTTTCTTTGCCTCTAAAAGGTCTATTGTAGCCGAGGCGAGGTTTAGCGGATCCTCTACAAAGTTTTGAATACGGGTCAAAGTTGCTTTGCATGACGCTCGCGACAATTTCAGCTTCTTTAGCTCAGCCATTTTAATACTATGATTATTCGCTCGCAATTAGTATGAATGTACCGCACAAACACTTTTATCACTTGTTTTTGATTATTTATTTTATTCACACAACTTTCCCGTATAATGTTATTTATTTATCACTTTTACTTTTGTTTACTTCGATGAACTGTCAAAGTCGAATGACATTTGACAAGACGTCACGAGTGTCAAACTCAAATGACAATGACACTTGTTGGTTTGCACTGACAATTTGACAGGAAACGCCGACCAAGTGCCAACTGCACGACGAATGAATGAAGAACGATGATCACGTGACATCAAATTCCTAGAATATATTCTCGTAGGTATACATACCTACTCCTTATGCTTATGTGTCTTTGGTACATACCAAAGTGGGTATATGAAATGAAATCTACCCACATCCACATCCACGAAATGTTGATGAGCTTGATGATCCAAAATTCCAACTCCAAGATCGCACCAATTTTGCGATGTTTCACGATTATTGACGTGAAACCAGAATAAAATCTTCTTGATTCATGGGATCACCCAAAATGAATTCCAATTTTGCGATGTTTCACGATTATTGACGTGAAACCGGAATAAAATCTTCTTGATTCGATGTGATCACCCAAAGTATTCTCAGGGTGAGGTTGCGCCGGGCATGGAGACATAGTCTTCCCAGCATGCGTAAACCAGCGCGTCCACACAATCCACCGAAATCAACGTAAACACTGTTACTCGAAGAATAATTCACACCGACGCTCGAAGGACCACTTCTTTGTTTGGAATAAAACAAAGAGAGAGTAAAAATTATAGATTTCACTTTTAATTAAGTATAAAAAAATGGAGACAAAACCAATGGTATTCTAGTTTAAGAGACAAGACGTGTGTTGCCACACATAAATTACATTTTCTTCCATGACGTGTGTTGCCACACGTCATAAACATATTAAATAATTTATATGTTCACATTGTATTGAACACATATTATACAACAACGTTTTTTCCAGTACAAATACGAAAAGGGCATCGATATGTCAGTTTTCTTGTCCAAAATCTAAGAGATGAGAAGTGGAGATTTCTGATAAGTTCTTTATCACAAAAGTGTTGATGTCGTTGCCTGACGAATATAAGCATTTGTGTCGGCATGGGAGTCGGCACCTGACGATAAGCAAACTATTGATAACTTGGTGGCCAGATTATTAATTGAAGAAGAGAGGGTGAAAGGAGCCTGCTTGGCTCGCGGACCACTTGAGATGCTTCCAAAGACCACTAGTGGTCCACGGACCACCGGTTAAGATCATAACTGTAAAAAAAGTCGTAAATGTAGGTAATATTTAGGGTGTATAAAAACACTTTCTTCTTTATTTTGAAATACCGTTATGTCCTATAACTTTATACATTTCATAATGTCGTAACAAAACTAAAAGTACTGATAAAGGAACTTACTTTAACTGATGCATCATTTCTTTAGCCGTGTTACACTTCTTTACTATTTCTAAATAAGTACCTACTTATCTGACAAGCATTGTACGATTTTTTTGGCTTTGGCATCCATTTTTACCCATTCCTCTGTTTCGGGTTACACAACCCCGCTTTCAATCACACTCTATACCTGCCTTTCCTCTAATAGAAGCTTAACTCTGAATTTCCAATTATTGAAACTTTGTTCCTGGTTGAGACGCGGTATTATTTCCCTAGTATCCGTCATTTTCTCGTTCGATATTTTTGCTTCCAATTTTACTTAACTGCTTCGTATTTATTTATTAATTTTCCACTATCTTACATAGTTTAAACACTATAAATAATATGCTGCTAATGAACTAGTGTAAATAGTTGTTGGATAACCTTAATAAAATAAATAAATAAATTAGGAGCAAAAGTTTTTACAAAGTAAAAAAACTGTCAAAAATCTTAATGGATTCCAATATTTCATTGTTCTCGGTTTGAAAATAATGATGGAGTATTTTTTTTATTCTTAAGAATGCTTATGAATTATCTGCATAATTATTTGTTTGCAAGGTGTGTCAAAGTAGTGTCAAGTAGTCCTTTCGACCCACCAAAGGACTACTTGACACTACTTTGGTATGTCGGAATTGAAATGATTACACCACCTGCATCTAATCTCTTCACCACCCTTGGTTGACTGGTAGAGAATGCCTCAGGCATTAAGTCCGCCCTTGTACCTTTTTTTTGTGCGAAAAGTTTAAATAAATAAATAATAAATGAACCTTTTTTAAACATGTATGCACACCTCATCTCATACAGTCCGTTTAGTAGATAAAGGACCTATTCGTTATTCGCGAGGTTTTTGCTGAAAATCAGCGCTGTTGACGATACGTTCGTCTGAAATCACGGCATTAAGCTGAGCAATGACCTATTCTTGCACAGATGCGACGCACAGCTTAATTGCTCTTGTTATTGTTGTTTCAAAAATTGTTAATTTTCCACTGTAATCGGCATTTCGTTTAATTTGTGATTGTTTTGTTTGTTTTCATTTGATAATGTCGCAACACATTACGCAACTAAAGTCCATTTCACGAAAGAAGTCCCGCAGACACAGCGCTGTATTCGCGCGACATAATGTTGCCAGAGTTATATATGGGGAAATCAGAGAAAATAATTTATCGTTCATTTAGTTTCATAAAATGAAAGAAAATTAACTAACACGACACGAATATTTATATAAGAAAAAAAAATTTGATTTTAATGTAATGTATTTTTAATATAGGTAGATTTGATGTCCATACTGCTAAGGTCAGATTAGTGAAAAATAAATTTTCCTGTAATTTCTAAAACATAAAATGGAGATGTTCGACCAACTTTAAATTAGAAAAATAAAATAACATTTTAAAGTTAAAAGTTTTATTCAAAGTTTTATTGAATAATTATGATCAGTCATACTACGATCGCTGTCAGAAGAGTGAATAGAAATAGAATCAGATTCCGTTTCACTATCACTAGCTGTGGATATAATAAATCGATCCATTTCTTCATCCATAAGACCATCATTTTTTAAATACTCTTCCTCCAAATGCTGTACATGTTTACATTGAGCTGCCCAATCTTCCGCTGTAACAGTCTCAACAGCCTCTTCTGTTAGGCGTACAATTTCTTTTGCATCTTGACCCACGTTTTTATCCGCTACCCGTCTCTTTACAAGGCTCCACATTTTTTCAATCGGATTGAGATCGCAGTGGTAAGGTGGCAATTTTAGTTTTGTCACTGACTGCAGAACCGTTCCGTCATTGACACCATGTTGCAAGAGGTTTCTGATCCCTATCTGCAAGACATGTACTTCCAGCATGGCGGATGTCCAGCTCACTACAAACGATCTGTGCGAGTGTATCTCGATGGTCAATTCGGTGATAAGTGGATAGGTCGCGGTGGACCTGTGAACTGGCGGCCGAGGTCACCAGACCTACATAACACCCCTTGACTTTTATTTGTGGGCCGAACTAAAACGTTTAGTCTTACGTTTAGTGTATACCGAAGAAACTTAAAGCGTTAGTGGTTTAAAACCGTGAATAATAGACGCTTTTAATGTTTTGAAAAGTGATAGAGACACGCCTCGAAGTTAACCAAACAATATGCAAAGACGTGCTAGTTTATGTTTAGAACGAAACAATACTTACCTACTGCGATATCGCTAAAAAGGTAGGTACAGTACGATTCACGAAAGATGACCACAAATGGCGGCCGTCTGCGCACGTACACTCATGAAGAAAAGACTTAAGACAAAATAATATTTTAATGTTGGTTAAATAATTTGTGTAATGTTGCAAACGCTGGTTATGCAAATAAATCAAACGTAAGTAATTTTAAATGTTTATTGAAATAAATTGAACCAAAAATATTATAAATATCGTCCACTTGCGACGACAGTGTGACATCTCAAAAACCATAATTTTACAGAAAACGACTTTTAAACTTTAAAATGAGCATAACTCTTAAATTGTTGTCAAGATAGCTTTATTATGTATGAGGTGATTAGAGTATAATTAATACTGAAATGAAATATCAAAAAGAAAAAACACATTTGGGACCAAATTAACTTCATTTATAGAGTTTGAAAAAAAAAAGGAAAACTTATCACGTTGTTCCAGAAAAAAAGAAAGTTTACAAGGTGGTAATTTTAGTTGCCACGTTGAAGATGACGTAAAAATTGACATTTAACTAAGTTATATAAATAAAAAACATTATTCTTGAAAAATATTTTTTTATTGTAGGAATAATAGAATCATTTAACATAGTGGTAACTATTTTAATCATACCATTTTGTTGCGTTAAATCACACTTTGACTTATAAAAAAGTTATAATTAATAAGACACTACTGTTTTTTCACACTTTATAAAATTAAAACAAAAGAGTGACGGGAAAAATAAAGTTTTCTGTAAGTAAAGGCATTATTAGCTATTTAATTAGGCACTTATGTAAACTATTAGGCATGATTGACTAGTATTGTCTTAGATCTGTAGAAGGTATCTTGTACTATGCTCACATTTCTTTTAAATATTCTAAAAAATAATTCGTGTCAAAGCACACGTGAAAACGTAACATACTAGACTGCAAAAAACAATTTCGTAAACTATTACAAGACCAAAATATAATATAACATAAGACCTATCTAAGTAGAGAATTAGGAACTAGCGACTTTATAATAATAACTAAATAACAGTTAGGTACTCATAAGAACATTATCAATACACAATAACAAACATAGGAACATTAGTGAGATTAATCAGTCATATAAAATCAGTCTGTTTTGGATCTTGCAATGCTCAACGTAGTCTCGGTGTATATCGGAAATAGTTTTACTCCCATCAATGTAATGACGCTTGGAATTTGCTCGGATGTAATGCGACTCTATTTTTGGTATGGCTTCGATAAAAGCTTTAACTCCAGTTTTTATTGTTTCGTCAACATGGGCATGATTTTTGTGACATCCACGATTGTCTTTGATCAAAGAAATGTTTGTATTTTTATTCTTTTTTTTTTGTGCGGTTTCTATAGGTCTATTGTTGATGTCCAAAGTGTTTTTAAAAAAAGGTTTTACAAACTCTGATCTTAACCCCAGACACTGTAAAATAGTAAGCATTGTTGTTTTCTCGCTTTGGTGCTATTGTTCCGTCAGAATCAATTCTGACATATCGCTGGGCTGGTTTCACCTCTTCTAAGGACTGAATTATAAATGACCACTGTCTTTCAATTTCACCCAAATCCCAGTACTCTTTCAAAAGTTGTTGTCGTTGAATTTCCGTTATATTTGCGTGACATTTAAATTTACAGGTTTCTTTACAGGGGGGTTTAATTCTTCGTTCTGGAATATCTTTTTAAGTTTTTGCTAATTTATAAGGTTTCCCACTATTTCTCAATTTCTTTGCAATATTCTTCTTCCATTTGTTTTCTTGTCTTGGCCTTTTTTTCCCTTTTTTAATAGGAGTTTCAACAGTAGTAGGAGCTTCCTTCTTGGTTTGTCGTTTGCTGACTAGTCGCAGCTGTTGGAACATTATCGCTCAAATCCTTGAGTGAAAATACAGGTCGGCGTTTTTCTTGAATCTCTTTATAGTCGGGGTCTTTTACGGAGTCATCGCTGTCCTCGGAAAAAGATGAAGAACTTGAACAGCTGCTACACGATTTACTTGAAGAAGATGAACTCATCGATACACTGCGACGGCGATGAGTTTGTGTCGTTTTTTGATCATGTACTGTTTCATCGTCGTTAAAAGTTTTTAAATCCGGGTTATTACGAGCAACTGAGGTACTCGAAGAAGATGAACTCGGTGATACACTGCGATGGAGATGAGTTTGTGTCGTTTTTTGGTCATCAACTGTTTCATCATGGTAAACAGTTTTTGAACTCGGGTTGTTACGAGCCACTAGGTTGCTACTGGGCAAAACCTCGTCCATTTTTTTTTGTGCTAATTGCAATATTAGTTTAGACCTTGTCCCCATCTGTAAAGATAACTCGAGTTTTATATTGCTGTTTAGTATATACAACGTGACAAGTGAACATACCATACAATTTTATCAATATGTCGACACCCGCTAAGTATACGTATGTATCTGCCAGATACACGAAACGGTTTTTATTGCATTTTTGGCATCTATATACCTATATTTACCATATACAAGTTTATTTTATTTTTTCAATTAACCCAACATACTTTTTTCTCAAACGTATAATTGTTCATCTGCATAAGCTGACAAATAAACACAGCGTACAACCATTTAAGTTCCAGTTACATACTTTGACGCGGGGGGAAAAGGGCGCGCGGTGCGGGTAACTGCCGGTCACTCAGTTCTCCGGCGGGCAGCGAGTTGTGCGCGCGAGTGTTGCGTTGTTTTTTACCATGTCGAGTGAACGTTATAAATTTTTAACTACATTAAGGGAAGATGCAATTAAAAGACCAAAAAATGCTGTGAACCAAATAATAAGCGTAACATCAGACCAGATAGACTCGCCATCGAGGCAAGGTAAGTAATATTAACTAAATATTTTATAATTATTAAAGTATATATTTTAAGTGCACCCATAAATTGAGATTTCTACTTATACTGTAAATATTTGAACACGTCTTAGAATGAAAATCTATCGTCATGACGACATTACTGCAATTTATTCATTCCCGATGCATAAGTATGTAACTACTCAGTTACACATTTTTACGTCGGAATTTAGTTAGATTGAAAAATGTATCTAGGCAGTTACATACGTATTCTACGGAATGTGTTTAAAATGAAATCAGTTAACTAACACATATATTGTTTTACATTGGATTTTAACTTGATTATTAATATCTATCTGTATACTTACATAGTTTTACATTTATGAAATGATGTTGATTATCGTATAAAATCGAATGTTTTATTGTGGTTCGATTGTTTCAGATACTCCAGTGCACTTCTCAAAATATTTCACTGATGAAGACTTGCAACTAATGACGGAATTCATAGAAAACAGTGACGAAGAAACAAGTGCTGCACAAAACTATCTTAAACCCTCAGAATGTTCCAGAACACATTCCCCAACCGTCACAAGTCATACTGCTCCAGTGATTTTGCCGAGTAACTCTCATGACCCCATATTGGCAACAATAACGCCACAATCACCCATGATGAGCAATGTCAGTTCAGGTATTCGAAATGATATTTCTATTGAGTCGCCAAATTTCTCGTCAGTCATAGCTCAAGCAATTGCTCAGTTAGATTGTGATATATCACCAGCTCCTACGCCAAACGTTGTCATGCCTGTTAGCTCACCTATGCCAATACAAACCCCAATAAGAGAAAACACTCTTTCTGACATTGAACCATCACCGAGGCGCAGGCTATCCGCAAGAAAAAAAGATAAAGGTAGATTACGAATGGTCCATCAAGACCAATGGCTGGATGTTATGCGTAAGAAAAATAAAAATTTAGGAAATGCGTACAAAAGTAGGGATGGTAAAATGAGGAAAAAGAAAGAGATGGGGCCATGTTGTGGAGAGAAATGTAAGTTGAAATGTTCACAAAAAATTACTAATGTTGACAGAGATTTGCTTTTTGTGGCATTTTGGTCAATGGGAGATATAGTTCGTCATTGGGATTTTATCAATAAGTACTGTGATAAAATTACAAAACGTAGGGTTACTACTGAAACTGCCTCTAGAAGAGAATTTACTTTGCGGTATTATTTACCAACAAAAATAGATAAAAAACAAGATGATAACGAGGCACATGAGACTGATTCAGTGTCTCCAAAGACACAGATAACGAAGATACAGGTTTGTAAAACCATGTTTTTGAACACTTTTGGGATCCAACAAGGCCTGGTATATTCTGCTTTGAAAAAGCTTTCATTGCAAGGCACTGTTGCCCACGACAAAAGAGGCATGCATAGACATACTAAGACAATTACTGAGGAGATGATTGCAAGTGTTTGTGATCATGTGAACAGCTTTGCACCTGTGGAATCGCATTATGTTCGAAAACGTACGAATAAAGTATACCTAGATGGATCTCTTACATTTGCTCGAATGTTTCTGCTGTATAAAGATTGGAATGATCCTCAAAATCAAAGTAAAGTTAAAACAGCAAGACAATACCGAGACATTATCAATAAGAATATAAATTTGGGGTTCCACGTCCCCAAAAAAGATCAGTGTGATGTTTGTCAAGTGTATAAAAACTTACCACGTCCTGTGACTGAAGAGCAGCTTAACACATACAATACCCACATGAGAAACAAGACTATAGCGCGAGAGCTAAAGAACAAAGATAAAGAAAGCACTATGAAATCAAAAGAAGTACTCACAGCGGTATATGATTTTCAAAAAGTGCATGGAATGCCATGTGGAGAAACTAGTATTCTTTATTATAAGAGAAAGCTAACTGTGTTCAATTTTACAATATACGAAATGGGAAGCAGAGTTGCTAAGTGCTATGTTTGGGATGAAAGCACTGCAAGCCGAGGAGCAAACGAGGTGAGTAGCTGTTTATATGATTATATTAAAGAACATCACCAAAAAGGCATAAAAACATTCAACTTTTGGTCCGACAATTGCGGGGGACAAAACCGCAATCGTATCGTTTTTGCAGCCTATTTACGAGCTGCAAAAGATTTTGAAGTAACTATAACTCATAAATATTTTGAGAAAGGCCATACACAAAATGAGGGTGATAGTGTACACGCCCTTATCGAAAGAAATGCCAAGAATAAAATGGTGTACACCCCCGAACAATGGTATGCCCTCATAAGGTGGGCCAAACAAGATGGAAACCCTTACTTAGTCCAGGAAATGACTACTTTAAATTTTATGAATTTCAAAGCACTGCTCCCTGGATGCAACTGGACTATAAATACAAACAGAGAAAGAGTTTTCTGGTCTCAACTAAGACAGTTACAAATATGGCCGCAATTCTCTGACAGGATACAGTATAAAACAGATTTTTGTGACCATGAATTCAAATGCATTATTGTAAATAATGCACTAGAGACTCCCAAAACTAGATCAAGGAACCGCATAAGATTAGACAACAGTCCACTTCCAGCCCCTCTAGCAAGAACATTGACCCAAGCTTACGAGGGGAAATTACCAATACCCGAGGCTAAACTTCAGGATTTGAAGTACTTATGCCGAAATAATGTTATACCATCTGTTTATCATGACTTTTACATGAGTTTGATAGAGGGCAGCAATGAGAACCAACATGACAATGAAGATGAAGAAGACGAAGAATAGGAATGAAGAAGTCATCTTGTGATCTCTGTACTGATTAGTTGATTACTGTTGTGGTCATAAGTCATTAATGATAAATTAAAACGTGCAATTTTATTACTCAATAAGTAAAATATAGACTAAAACCTTGTTAAAATCATTATAAGTAAGTAAACAATGGTAGTTCCGTAATATAATATTAAATTTGATCTCAGTACAAACATGTCCAAATAGCTTTATGAAACGACTGATTTATATAATTGATAAGTAATAATTTTATATAGGTAGGTACTCATTCTATTTAGAATTAACATTACGTTATTTTGAGAATTTATTTTGAGACAAACCCCATACTTTTTACGAAATGAACAAAAACTGCCTTTAAGGCGATTTTTTATAAAGTTTAAGAATATTTTTATTATTTGATAGTTTTAAGTGATTTCCAGTTCAGTAAGAACTTATACCTAATAAAACAAGCGAGAAAAGTCTGATTACCAGTAGGTAGGTAGATGCCATTTTTAATTAATGTTACAACCATTAGAGTTTCGGTGTTTTAACGGTGTTAACATACAACATATAATTAATATTAATGTTACTTTTTGACACGTGAAACGTTTTAAATTTATATTTTTGTGTTTTGAAAATAAACATTAATTAATACAAATATATCAATTGCTTTTATTTCAAAATACCAAAAAACATGATGATTTTTACAAGTTTGGAATTCAGTTACACTTGTATGCACAATAATATGTTTACGGTGGTAAATTATGTAAGTATCAGTTACACAGGATATTTCAATTGACTTTACCAGTTATAAGTACGTATCTGGCAGTTAAAGCAATAAGGTGCCTGAATATTCCAATGAAGAAATGTGTATGTGCCAGTTAGCATATTTTAATTGTTTTTTACAACGCAGTAAAAGTATGCATGTGTGATAAAACAAAAACTTGAATATTTAGAAACAAAATATACTCTTAATTATAAATTTCACTTAAGTTTAAACCCGCTCACCAAATATTATACTTTAATTCCATATAGGGGCTTAGCTACGGCGATTTAAAAAAATTGAAATCTTTAATTTGTTCTCCTATAAAATTTGCATTTGTCAGTTACTTAGTTGTACTTAGGAGGTGTCGATGTACTCTGCAACAACAGAACATCAACAAATGACCCACAACATATTTCCAGTTTAAGAGAAACGTGTATCATCTACAACGTTACAATTCAAAATGACGCGGTGATACTGCGAATTTCTTACAAGAAAAACGTGACATTAAAAACTTATCTCGTTCACTTTGCTCGATGTTTTACAAGACCACTGTGGTAAGTATGACGTACCACATTGTCGAATAATAGAAAATTAATAAAAGAGACTCACCTTTATCACCTAAATCGTGGTATCCTCGTGATGTCACGTTTTTCGTGAAAACCGAGAGCACTTCACACCTCGAAGCTCAAGTTACAACTGAATTGTCACTGTGTCGAAGCCAACTAGATCAACAAACGAGACAGCGCTACACTGTGATATTTTGTCTCTTTCTCCATTTACTTTGTTGTTTTTGTAGTACAAAATATCCCGTTTTTGAAGATAATAGAACGCGAGATCGCGATTCAGAATATCAGTAAAACAAAAAATCGTATAATGTGAAACACATTTAGTCACTATCGCTATTCTCAAGTTCCATGATTCCCTCTGTCATGGAACTTGAGGGAATCGTGAAACTTGAGGAACTGGGGCCGGGTTCCATATTAAAGTCTTCATCTTCCGATGATTCAGGAAAATCCACATCTGTCGAATCTTCGCTCTCGTCAGATTCTCCCACACGTATAATTAATTCCGTAAGCACATCCACGATGTGGTCACTTTTATACACCGTGGCATTTTAATCGTCTTACAAAGGTGGTCCACTCAATGTATCCGACATAAAATATCTCCAGACACGATTTTTTTTTTTTTACCATCAATTAATATAATAGGTACAAAGAAAAATAAATATTGCATTAGAATTCTGAAACATCCTGTTATTAATGTTTACGTATCAAACGGTAGAACATACCTACGCAGCGCACGGGTTTGGTAGATCATTCCAATACCGAAAGCCAATCAAGCATAGTCCACGTGGACCGTCATCCAATGAGGAGCTCTAATGCTATCCTTTGAGTAGAGCCGCGCGTGTCACGCCCCGCCCCTTTCACTCGAAAAATAAGTGAAGGTCAACCTCGCAGCGTCTCAGTTGCGGCCGAATACCGGAAGTGGAAGTGCGCGCGCGCTACCAGATATCAAACGTTGTTCGCGATCGTTACAGTGCAAGGAGTGAAATGAGGAGCTATCGATACTCGAATATCGAGTACCTACAAATGGTGCGCCTGTACGCAGTGAGTGGTGACAATTTACGGAGAGCAAGGAGATTGTACGCTGCGCCAAATAATCTGGAAATGTTACGCAACCGAGGTGTGATCAACCCGCAAGTGCCAGGACTGCAATTTCAGTAACTACATATCTTTTGTTTGTTATTTGCTAGGTTAGTAGACATGAGTCAAATTTTTATCTTCAATAGGGTCGAACGAAGACAAATTGATCAGTTATTGAAATCGGCCGTATGTTTGTAACTTTCTTTTTTATTAATCTGCACTTACTATGTACCTACGTATCTAACACAACTTAGTTTTGGTTTTATTAAGAATTAATTATGTTTCTGACAATCCTAAGCCCGTACCAAGTATGAAGGAAGAATTGGAATTAAATAGCTTTTATGTACAAACTGCTACGTAATGAGAACATTAAGCGGCGAATCGCGCCAGTATTTAAGAGCCTTTATGATTGCAATAGTAAGAAACACATTTTTGCAATACCCCGGAATGAACTCTGTTAAAGATGCCGCCGCTTCAGTCCGTGCCGCCTTTGAAACACAATGCTCGGACCGCGCTCATAACAGGGTGTTTCAAACTACGTCCTGCGTCTTACTATTGAATTTTTTTTTTTTTTTTTAATTACTCAAATGTTCATAAATACTTATCTTTTTTTTATGAATGTGTAGTAGTCATTGGATACATGAAGTGGGCTGCGGATGAAAGACGATTAAAATGCCACGGTGTATAGCTTTCTTCTATAGATTTTACTTTGTCACATAGTTTTTTCCATTCTTCTGGTCCCATCAGATTCACTTTTTCTTTAATTAAATCTATAACGCAGCCAATATTCCACTTTACGTTTTTACTACTCACGTAACCCTTTATAGAGGCCCAAGCCATTAGGCCATTAGGGATTTAAATCCGGATGGTACGGTGGGAGACGGAGAACATCGTGACCATTTTCCATCAATATTTTGTCAACCGAGTATTTCTTTAAACGAGGTTTGTTATTTTTTATTATATCGTACAATTGAGGTTTCAACATATTGGAATCAAAGCTGATTCCATTTTTGGTAAGCCACTCTTGCATGTCGGATTTTCGGGAATTAGATGTGGGAGCCATATCATATTCTTTATTGTGGTATGGGGCGTTGTCTACCACAACAACGGAGTTCGGTGGGAGATTGGGTACCAATTGAGTTCGAATCCATTTCTGGTAATTTTCAAAATTCATGTCGTCATGATAATCTCCTGATTTTGTGCCCGACTTGAAAGTTAATAATGCATTGGGCACAAATCCAGCCTGTGACCGATGATGAACGATTACGACTCGTTGGCCTTTTGAGATAGGCTTTTTCAGACCTGATGTAGAACCGTCAGCCCAGCCCATGGGTTTTGCATGTACACATGCAAAACCCATGGGCTGGGCTGACGGTCAAAACGGACAAATCGTACGTCCATGCTACAGCATGGACGTACGATTTTTCAGTATAAATGATTGGTCTATTTTGTCTTCGACATTCTTGGAGTTTTTTTAGGTAATTGATTCGTAACAACCGAATAGCTGATGTTTCTATTAAAATATTTCGGTTATTTTCTGTTTTTTTCCACTTAAATCCAATTCTTTTTATTAATCGACCCAAACTTGTTTTGGATCCTTTAAAGTTAATATATTGATGTAATTTTGCTCGTAACTTCTCCAAAGTTGGCAATTCTTTTTCAGTTAAATGAAAGTTATGGATACATCTCTTAATTACCCCTTTGTCAAAGTCGTCAACGTCGGAGGCAGGGTTACGGCGCGGTCTCTTTTTACCAGGGGTTCTAAAACCACTAAAAAAGGTGAAGATTTACTTTCTTTTATAATTCTTTGTACCTTCGATACAGAGGTCTTTGTTGCCGCGGCCGTTTTTTTGTAATCTTCGAGTATTTTAAAATCTTGTGAAAAATATTGAAACACGTTGTACACCAAACTTCTCGACTGTCTATTCAAAATATTGCCTTTTCCTCGCGGCATTGTGATGGCTTAAAATAGCAAATAAGTTCAACACAATAACAAATCTCAACAAAAAACTTAACAAACAACGAAAACTTAACAAATAAAAAACAATTTAAAACAAAGAAACACTTCTTTTCGACTGTACTCGAGAGCAGTGTGAGCGCGTGGACGCCGCGATAGACGAATAGCGACTGAGCAGCCTATCACGAGATGCGCGCGCACCAATGGCGTCGCTCCGGTCTTGACGCATTCCGCCCGCGCCTCACCTCGCACCTCCAAAGGGACCTAAAATATGCCTTCTGCGCCGTGGTCATCTTTCGTGAATCTTACTTGTACAATACCAGGTTTTATAGGGTTAAAATTAAATGAGGAATTGTGTCATCTTTTCGTGAACATGTTTGTGCGGAAGTCAAAGGACCGGCCAACGCGAGCGGCAGTGCGTGTTTACATTCTGCTCCGTCGCTCAGCAGTACCTACTCGCCGAGATTTTAATTCATTTTTAGTTTATTGTAATCTCATTGCTCCATTTGGACGGCATTTTCGCCGATCTTAAAAAAACGAACAACACACGTCTTGTGTGTTGTTCGTTTTTTTAAGATCGGCGGTGGGCCCGCGCCCTTATGGATGTGTTGAGACCCTCCTTTCAACATCGCCGCGCGCTGGCGGCAGTGAACGAGGGGTACGGGGACAGCGGCGAGTCAGCCGGCCTCACAGCCGATCGCGAGCCCCGTCGAAACACCAGTCAGCTGTTGCACGCCTCCACGCACGGCTGCGCTTGCGTGTTTTATTGTCATAATTATTATTGTTCTCTCATAACTTCTTTTAACCGTTGTATTTCCTTTGTTCATCATTATACATATTATACAGTCCACTAATTTCAATTCTTCTCCTGAGACCTATCGTCGCGATCAGGATGTGATTCCTGAATTAGAAAGTTACAATTATAAGACTCATATGCCTGAATAAATATTAGAAAATGAACATCAATTAACCACTGTCCAGGCTAATAAGTCCAGATGTACAAAACAATGTGTCGTTGGGTGGTAGAGGTTGTGAATGGGAGAATTAAAAGAGACTATAAATTATTTCGTCAGGATTATTTTAATAGAGCGTCAGTCACCTTATGGCTGATTTTAAAATAGCTTGTTCCCTTTTGAATAAATTCAGCAATTCATGACTATTCAAACCCTTCATCAATAAACAACTTAGATTTAAGCTCTCAAACTTTAAGTGTGTTAGGGTTGAAGTGGGACCCAGCCCAAGATGTCTTCAGTTTTTCAGTTGACATTCAATGTGAACAAGTCGCAACTAAAAGCTCAATTTTGTCCACTCAGCTAAGTTATTCAACCTTTTGTATTTACTTGGGATAAGTACCCTAGTGTTCCACAAATAATACTAGGTACAAACGCTATGCTGAGGTTTTCGAAATTAGATTGGGATGAACCCGTAGGTAATGCAATACAAAAGGAATGGACAAGTTTTATAGTGCGCTATGTTATGCCAGAGGGCGTACAAAAATTTGTAATTTAGTAATCAAGCCAGCCAAATCTCAAAAAATGAATTATATAAGCCTGAACAATAACAAAAAACAATTATAAAAATGCCACATTTCATAATACAAATTATTAGGTTTCAATAAAACAACGGTTTTAGCGATGGACGACATGAGAAGGGAAGATTTTATTCCTCTAACAGAATACAGAACTACAGTTCAAACTATGTTGGCTATGACATGGAATTTATTTACACAAACAGATACTGGGTGGCATTTTAATACAATAATAACAACGGCACTTATTAAAATAAACAAAACATTATAGATAAGGCAAATTAATTAATCAACAAACTTTCTCAATATCTAAAATTTTTTTTCAAGAGCTCTTCTTGCCGTTTCTTGAGACATAGGTGCTGTTACGGGGCAAGGTTAAAGTCCCTTTTAAAAAAAAACTATTTTTAACCTTGAAGTAAAAATGATTTTAGGTTTTTACAATAATTATTATTATGTGTTCGCCACGAAGTTCAAAGTACGACTACCGCAAAAACGAATATGTCAATACCACAACAACTGTGGAAAATTGTGGGAAACGTTACATGACGCCTTTGAGGCGTCAGCGTTTATATTTTATATGGTTAGGGCTGTCTTACAATTTATAACAGTGCGGACCTATGCCGTCGCCTCAGAGGCTGCGTAGAACTCATTGGCTGAGGCTGAATGGGTGGCACTGTGGTGGATAATTGTGCCTCTGTGGCTGGTAAAGAAAATATTGGAAGAGCAGGGCAAGCATTTATATTTTCTTCAACAGCGTTTAAAGTCCCAAGCATATTTAATATTGACTGTGAAGTCTGTGACTGTGCAGAATTATTTAAAAGTATTGGTTCCTACAAAATACTTACAGAAAACAAAAACTCACTAACACTTTGCTTGAGAATCGAACCTATGCTCGGCAGTCACGCTTGCGACTTATACCTAGACCAATGAGGCAAAAATTGTACTTACAAGTGTTATTTCCATATCAAATGGGTCTTCTGTCTGGGCACTTCTGGCAAACCCAAACCATAGTTTTCACCAAGGATAAAGAGATACCTATTTTATTTCAATATCCGTTAGGACTGTCGCTTCTGGTGGTCCTCCACCAGTCCGTGATTGTGCTGATTTAACAGCTGCACATTTTCTTTTTAACTTTCCCTTGTAATCTATCCAGTACTGAAATTTTGGAATTGGAGAACAAATGATTAAATATGAAATAAATAGATTTACACCATATTATTTCATTTATCCCATATAGGGACGGGTTAAAAGAGTTTAATTCCGCTTCGTCGTCAGGAAACGAGTCGTAAGAACCCAGTCTGTGCCCGATGAATAAATAGCACTAGGCTTGCATTGCACACCTAATACATAGGACTTATTATCAAAGGCGAAACATAGGGTTGTTGGGTTTGTAGGAGGAAGGCAAGTAATAGGCTAGAGGTGGTAGGCTCTCATGCTTTATTCAGGCAAAAACCAACAAGACAGGACGAGGCTCCCGTCGTCCTGACAGATGTCTCTTAGCAACCGATCACATCTATTGCCGCGTTCATACATATACAACAATTCTCCCCTTTTAGTCAGGCACCCAATTTAAGCTGTACACTATTTCAAACAAAAGAAAGGCTTGTAATTGACGTATCGAGCCGGACGCAACATATTATCTGAAGCAGCCCTGACTTCAATGTCTGAAGCTTCAAAGAACTGTTCATCTTCCGTTGCTGCAGAAACTGAAGACTGTTCAACAGTAGTTGCTGTCCCCGGTTCACTCTCCGAGTCCGGAGACGCGAGCGGGCGACGTGGCGGCATGTCGCGTGCTGTGTGCACTGAATGTGCTCATGTCCACGACGCTTTCTGACAGCACGTGCTTAATCCATCGACTGATGCATTGAGCTGTGGCGGCTTTGTGTGGTTTCCTATACGTTAGTATGAGTTTTCCTACATTCGTTGTCCTCATATTTTTTGTTACAAAAATATAATCTTTATTAAGGACTGAAGCAGGACATACATTAATATCCTGTCAAACTATTGTTGATGTTAAGATTCTGTGTGATGTTTTCTGGTCAGACCACTTACCCTTAGAACTGACATGTAACTTGAAAGTATTGCAACCAAAACATGTTAGCAGTAATATCTTATGTAACAAGGTTAAGTGGGGGGTTAGAGAAGCTAGTCAGATTGGAAGGTACCAAGAATTGTGTTATAACAAGATGAGAGAGGTTGACTTTCCTATTATTTTTCATGAATGCTGTGATAATATGTGCCATAACCTGGAACATAGACCACATATAGATAGCTTATATAACACTGTTATTACTATTTTGAGTGAGTCGGCAGTGACGACTTGTGTGTGTCGGACTGAATGGAAGCGGAGGTATGTCACGGGTTGGAACAAGCATGTTAAAGAGGCGCACGCGGAGGCTCGACTAAGGTTTGAGCTTTGGATGCAGTATGGTAAACCCGGTGCGGGGCCCATTTACAACCAAATGCGTGACTCTCGAAAAGCTTTTAAGGCGAAGCTAAAATGGTGTCAAAACAACCAGCAACAAATTAAAATGAACATTATTGCTTCTCACCACTCAGCAAAGAACTTTGGAAGTTTCTGGAGAGAAACGAAAAGGTTGAATCCTGAGTCGAGTCTCCCCTCGAGTGTTGAGGGTAAAACTGAGTCAGTCGATATCGCTAACTTGTTTCGACAGCGTTTTAAAATTGATCCACCTCTGGGTGCAGCAAGACAAACATCAAATGTAAGCTGTACTGGCCTAAGTGTACGTTTCACTGCCCGTGACGTGTCTTCCGTCATCAAAAACATGTCTAGAGGTAAGTCGCCTGGTCACGACAGTTTAAGTATTGAACATTTGCAGAACGCAGGTGTTCATCTCCCTAGGATTCTTGCCTTGCTGTTCAACCTATGTGTCAGTCATTCATATCTGCCGGCGGAACTAGTTAAAACAGTTGTGGTGCCCATTCCTAAGAATAAGACCGGCGATTTGTCGGATATAAGCAATTACAGACCGATTTCCTTAGCAACAGTTACAGCTAAAATTTTGGATAGTTTACTAGACAGTTATCTAGGTAAACAATTAAACATTAATGACAGACAGTTTGGTTTTAGGAATGGGTTATCAACCGAGACTGCGGTTATGACTCTAAAGAGCACAGTGCAATATTACACTGGGAGGAGGACGCCTGTGTATGCATGCTTCTTGGACTTATCTAGGGCTTTTGACCTTGTCTCATATGACATCCTATGGAAAAAATTATCGAATGAAGCTAACCTGCCGCCAGAAATAATTAATATGTTTATGTTCTGGTACGGTAACCAGTATAATACTGTGAGGTGGGCAGGCACATACTCAGATGTGTACAGATTAGAATGCGGGGTGAGACAAGGGGGTCTGACCTCGCCCAAGCTATTTAATATCTATATGAATAAGCTGATCGAGGAACTCAGCAGCACCGGCATCGGATGCTCGATAGATGGTGTGTCTTTTAACAACATCAGTTACGCTGATGATATGGTGCTGCTGAGTCCGTCGATCAGTGCCCTCAGGAAGCTATTGTATATATGTGAGTGCTATGCTGGAGCCCATGGACTAAGGTATAATGCCAAAAAAGCGAGCTGTTAGTTTTTATGGCACAAAACAAGACGTATGAGGTGGTACCACCAGTCTCGCTATGTGGTGCAACTCTAAATAGAGTAAAGCAGTTTAAATACCTTGGTCACTGGGTTACTGAGGATGGAACTGATAACTGTGATATGGAGAGAGAGCGCAGGGCATTGGCCGTGAGATGCAACATGCTGGCCCGCAGATTTGCAAAGTGCGACAATAATGTCAAGATTACTTTGTTTAGGGCATATTGCCAGGCTTTTTATACCTGCAGTCTGTGGACCAGTTACACGCACAAAACGTTTAATGCCCTGCGTATGCAATACAACAACGCTTTTAGGATACTGCTGTCGCTGCCACGTTTCTGTAGCGCGTCAGGGATGTTCGCAGCAGCGCGTACAGATGACTTCTTTGCGATCATGCGGAAAAGATCCGCGTCACTACTGCGCCGGTTGCGGGGCAGCGATAGCAGTCTCCTAAGTATTGTTGCTAGTAAGACTGAAGGCCACCTGATGGGGCACCTGTGCGCAGTCCATGAATTGTTGCCAGGTGTCTCCAGAAGGTGGCTTAACAGATATACCTAGCGTTCATTAAGTTGTGTAATTTTGTTGTAGTATTGTTATTGTTGCTACTTAATTGTTTATGTATGTCCTAATTAATTATTTATACTAACATAGTTTTAAGTGATACTAACAAACTATGGGTATTGTGCCTGAATTAAAGATAAATAAATAAATAAATTAATATTGTCTCGAAAGAATGGTAGAAACAATACCGGCTAATCTCGTCCAGGCGCAGAAGTCTTATTAATAGCTGTTATGGCTATTTTAACTCCGCTTGGAGTAAATGATACCTTATCTTATTTAATTAAAGAAAATGTTTGTGCCCTATGGGCTGTGCAGAGTGCTAACAAAATAACTAACTTTTTGGTAATTTTTTCGATACTTAGTTCTAAATTAGGGTACCAATTGGCCACATGATTGAGAACCAATTGTGGGTCCCAAGTAGATGTATACTTGGGCTTATTGGGCTTAAGTTTGTAGGCTCCTTTCAATAATCGTTTTATATTGATCATGAATCATTAATAATGATTAATTTTGAAACTAACATCAGAAGGTAGCCGCACTCCACGCAACCCCTCCACCGCCACTGGACCTATTATTGCTAGCGCTCTATTCTCTATCTCATTTAGAGGAACAAGCTTGTTAGGCCCTCCACCAGTAGCTGTTGCATTTCTCCTTGAATCTGCAGCTTTGTCCTTTGTTTTCGCCTTAAACTCTATCCAGTGCTAAATAGAAATAAAATAAAAAGCTTTTATAACTTTGTCTGAAAAATATTTTGGTAAGTAGTAGGTTAGAATGTATTTTTTGGTAAGGTCTACAGGTGGTCTACAGGATATTTATTAAGATTAAACTTACTCTTCGCCATTGGTCTGGTGTTTTAGTAACTCCATCTGCTATGGAGTTGAGTTCAAGCGATACGGACTCCCAAGCTTTTTTGGTGACTTGAGCAGCCTGTGGCCCTCCCGGGAAGCGACCCAATGCTATGTCGCGATGGGACTCCGCAAACTCCAATAGTATTTCCATTTGCCTTATAGAAACTTTTCTTCGTGCAGGCATCTTAAAAATAGATAAGTATTCTACATCATTTATACTCTACATCAGTCTAGAAAATTATCTTAACTTGAAACTTTTGTCTTTACATCTTGCACATTATAAAGTTTTATTTATTTTGAATCATGAATCATTTGGTTTTATGTACTTGTACTTACCTTTAAGGATTTATTATCCCAAAGTTACACTTTATTTACACAAGCAAACACACACACTATTTAAATGAATTCTACTAGACTGTCGAGTTACAACTGCAAAAGATTGTATTTACCGCCACCTTCCCGTTTCAAGTGTGTATAAACCGCATAATAAAAAATGGTCCCTAAAATGAAGTATTGTAACGCTCAAAAGGCGTTACTCAACTTAGCCGCATAATAGTCGATAAAAAATAGAGGTGTCAAGTGTTCGGACGAAGAGCACCGTTCCCGGTCTGATAGTCACCGTAACATGATGTCCACTTACGGTAATACGCAATACCAATGTTATGAAATTCTCAGTTGTCATCAAAGTTCGGTGTACAACTGAAGCCAGTTAGTCACTGACAGTGAAAAAGATAGCCAATAGCCCTGCAGGAATATTTTTGATATGTACTGGTCATGAGTTGGGATACAACGTGTAATAGCTCTTAATTCAAGTAATTTATTAATTGCTCCGTGCATATCTCGAGCCTCATCGGAAGTAAAGTTACAAACTGGTACGATAGGCTGAGTCACTGAGGTACAAAAGGGAATTGTAAAACTATGTTCTATCCATGATAATACAAGTGCGTTCTTGGTTATGTGAGACCAACAACTGAGGAAGAAACTTATTCGCCTGCATGTACCTTGGTTATTTCTGTTATGACGCACGGGTCTTCGAAGCGTAGGAGCTCTTCGCTTGCGCTTGAGACTGCGATGGATATGACCGACGACGTGGCGTCATTGGCGGTCTCCTCTGATCTGCCCGCCCCCCCTGTTCGACGGGTAACGAGGGGGTCCAGACACTGGTCTGGACCTCCTCGTTACCCGTCGAACAGGGGTTACTCATCCTGCCAACCAGGGAAACTGTTCCCTGGTTGGCAGGATGAGTAACCGGCTGTTGAGGAATAATATTTTTCTGATTTGCCATTGTTTTTCTTATTTGAGTTCCTTGCTTTTCAAAGGCCTTACTAGCTTTTATTTTTTCGGAGTCTTGAATGACGTGAAGAAAGTTCATTTCCAGACTCGGGGTAATTAATTTTATTCTGTCTTTAGTCAAACAGTGGTGCAAATCAGATAACAAGCGACAACAATCGCTTAAATGTTTTAAGGCCAGAACTTTATTATTTGTTTTGAGGAAAGTATCCATTGCTCTCAGTATCAGTATCTTTATCCTCTTTGTCTAATCCTTTCTTCAATAGGGGAGTCCACAGACTGGCTAAGCTATCATGGACATCTTCCCCGAAGTCTGGCGTACAGGACGTAGAAGACCCCAACGCAGACAATAGCTCCGGATCCAAATTTATTTCGTGGGTTACCTCAACTAGCGGACCAGCGGCATCCTCCACAAGGTCTGGTATATCCTGCAGGGTAGGGGTTGTCACCGGTTGGCCTTCTTCACATGGAAGGGTTGGCGGACCATCTTGTGGTTCATGGGGCTCGATGTCGTTCGGATCTATAAAACATTATGATAATATAGCAGCCGAATCAGAAGGTAGGTATGTAACGCGTTTTACGTTAGTATTGTCTCGCAGGCAATAAATCGTAGTTAATGTGCATATCTATTCGAGATTACACATATTTTCTACATGGGTTGGCATGAGAACATGACTCATAATTAGCTCGCAGCTAATTATGTTATCGCAATTGACTCGCAGTCAATCCCGATTTGAGTTAAATTGATCTAAGCACTTGTGACTTGTGTGTGTGTGAGTAATAATGTTCAACTAACCTGCAATGTTTTCGTCCTCAGATGAATAGAACTGTTGTCGTATTCGACGTCGATATTTCTCCTTGTCCTTCTGTTTTTCTTCTAATTTTATAATCTTGTGCTTATATCTCTCCAATTTCTCCTGTGCACTACGTTTCGGCATTTTTATAAGGCGCGTGCGCTCGTTGCCTCGCACGAAAAAGGAATGAACAAGGTAAAACAGACAAGACGTAAGAACCGTAATGTAGGTAGAAAAAAATAAAATAAAATAATATTCTCTGAAATCGTGCGATGTTGCCCGTAGGTTAAAGGGACTACTTAGTAAACATATTATATCTGACAATAATAAATTACGTCTAAAATGTACAAGTATGTGGCGCTCTTAGGCGCCTTCATAATCTATCGAGTTGATGTACCTGTGTTCGGCAGCTTTTTTAGCTGGGCTGCGTCTCCCGTTTTGTGGTTTGCTTGTTTTTTAAAGCGCAAACAGTGTAGCACATTTTGGCGCATCGGCTTTGTGCACTCTTGAGTTTTGTGGCAGCAATTTTGCATGATTTGGCCGCATGGCCGTACTGCTGGCATTTGTAACATCTTGTTACAAGTGTGAGCTCTCGTACTGGGCAGGATGAGCAATTTATGAATAATCCGTTTTGTGTGATGAGGGCCTTACGTATGACGGCTGGAACTTCTATAATAAAGTTGCAATTCTCAGCATCTTTCCTGGCAGATTTGTGGCTTAGTTTTATTGAGGTCAAAAATGTATCAAGAGATATAGTGGGCAGTTTGTCGGCCAAGTTTTTTTCATAAATACATTTATAAACCTAATTTTCAGGCATTGATGTGGGAACACCTATTACTATAATGCGAAGTTTGCGCTTTTTAGGTTCGTCGACGTTAAGCTCTGCAAAGCGAGTTGGACTATTTGCTTGATCCTATCTAGATCACCTTTGGTCTCAGTGCTGATTATGAGTCCTCCTTTCCCAATTTTGCGGACGCCTCGTACTTTCAGTTTCATTTCTCCAGGGCATATGATTTTTTGGACCATGTTCTTGGTTTCGTCACTGGTCTTACGAGTTGTCACTCGGATAAATGGCCACGGAGCTAAGAGTATTAGGACGAACAAAGGTTTTGGACCCCTTTTTCACCATGTCTGCAAAAGATGTAGAAGTTGCTTCCTGCTTCGTACAGGACTCCTGAATCGTCCGGTTCATCTCCATTAGACAATCGGATAAGTCTCGTGCTTCGGTCACGGTTTTATGGGAGGTATGGGTTTGTATGGGTTTTTGCTTTAGTGACTGGTATTGAACAGCCATTTGCGAAACTCCATGTCCAACTTTCCGGCAAAGATGGCTTATTTTTAGCTTCTGCTCAGTGTTTAGCTTTCCCTCGGAAGTAATTGCACAAACCTCATCAGGTACTGTTCAATAGAACTGGATGAGTCCAGTTCTGAGTCTCCGGAATGGACACAACTTCAACTTTCTCATCTTGGTCCTGTCTTTGTTGTTGGGGCGGTGTTGGTGCTGGTGTCGGTGGAGGGCTGCGGCGCATCATCGTACTCCGATTAAAGGGGCTGCCTTCCACCATTGATAAAAATGTATTATCAAGTCAGTTCATTATTTTTACATAACACTATAATGTTTATTTGTATAACTCGCTAATACAGTAAAAACAAGGTCACTATTTATGCAAGCGTTAATTTACTTTATTGATATTATGCATTGATGGGCACTTCTGTATGCGTTGAAAGCAAAACAATTAATCCCACAAACGACAAAAATATGCCAATAAAACAAACAAACGCTTTTAAATTAGTGTTAGAAAGAAAGAAAAATTGTTTATTCTGCACAAACTAAACGCACAATGTGTGTTGGCGTTTGCATTAGCCGTCCCCCGACACGACGACGCTTGGATCAAAATATTACCTACAACTTTTATGATATTATTTTTTACTTTTTAGACGCTTTGTTTTTGTCGGGGGTTTTTAAATTTTTTAATTTAATTTTTATTTCCAGCTTTTTAAATTTTATATTATATTACTAGTAGAAACGCTACGATCAAGACGCAGCTCGCCGAAATCTGCGTAGCTGTACGTTTTTTGCCACAGTGAAGCTTGTTACCTACTAATTCACTCTCATTTATCTTTCCTACTCCATTATCAGACTTTGATCACCATCTATCTGTAACCTATTTGTTGAGACCTTTCAAATGAGTCCAAACGCGATACCTCTGCTGTAAGTTCGTGAGGGAGTTGGGTATCCTGCAAATTCCAGGTGATGCTGCAGCATAAGCTCAAGGTTACTACATATATTCTTTTCATATAATTGAAATAAGAGAATTCTAAATTTCCAATCGATTAGACCTGTGGAAGATGCTCACATCCATTCATCAACTAGAAAAGAGCTCATAATTTTCAAACGGCTGAACCGATTTTCTTGAATCATAGCTAAGAACACTCTCGATTAAGTCACCTTTCAAACAAAACCAAAAAAATCAAAATCGGTTCAGCCGTTTGGCAGCTACGATGGCGCAGACAGACACACAGATACACAGATACACAGACACACAGTTAAACTTATAACACCCCTCTTTTTCCGTCGGGGGTTAAAAATGACATTTACTAGAACTACAAATTAGCCAAAAGCCTCGTATTTAACAACAAGAATATTAAAAAGTCAAATTTTGACTATAGCTTGATGAGAGCATAGTGATTAGTGTTTTTACTTTTTAGTAGGTAGACAGTTATCTGTGGATGAGAGGCCAAAAACAAATTAGTTGCGTACGTAATGTGTTGCGACATTAACAAATGAAAACAAACAAAACAATCACAAATTAAACGAAATGCCGATTACAGTGGAAAATTATCAACTTCTGAAACAACAATAACAAGAACAACTAAGCTGTGCGTCGTATCTGTGCAAGAATAGGTCATTGCTCAGCTAAAAGCCGTGACTTCAGACGAACCTATTGTCAACAGCGCTGATTTTCAGCAAAAACCTCGCGAATGACGTAATGACGTCCCCCCATGTGAAAATACTATATCTGGTAAGCAGAATTTCTGTCGAAAATGAGTGTGTCTGAATATTATGAAAGTAAGTACATAGAAATAAAAAATAAAATAGAAATATATTTAAAAGTGTATACCTATGTCTGTATTTATGCGTAACATAATAAAAATAAAATACTACGGTGTGTATTCCTAAATCTACTATAATATTTTAAGTAATTATATTTGAATCTATGGTCTATGCACCATGGGAATTGCGATGGCATGGCGGCCATTTGCAAAGCCATGGCGTTGGCAAACGACAACCTTGCTTTTTCAATCCGAGCAATAAATTAGTTCAATTAATTTGATAATGTTATGATAATATTATGAGAATGTCATTATATATTCTTTCATTATTTTAGTGGGCCGTATGGGTCGACGATCTTTCAATGTACGAAGGAGCTTGATGGAAGGTGTAAGATCCACCGACATAGGTACTTATGAAATGAAAAACGAAAGAACGAAATCGCTCCTAATGGTAAGTATTACAGTAGTTAAGTATTTGAAATGTTTACCAAACAAGTTCAAAACAGTAACCAAGCCTTTCATTAAAATAACATTTAATGTTGTAACGGCTAGGGCTTAGCAGGTAGACTGCGCAGGCCGTTAACGGATAGGTAGGTAGGAAGTGTAGAGAGAGGAGTAAAACCAGCTGGGTAGTTTAATACATATATTAAGTAATATAGTAGGTAGGAGATCCACAGCTAGGTCGCGGGTAAGGTCACTGGTCTTTCCGAGCACTCGCACACTTAGGTAGGTAGAAGGGTACCGTCCTTGGTCATCCGTTGTAGTAGGAAGGGGCCTGCCAGCGCAGGCTCAGCTGGAACGGTAGGGTAGCACACGTCGGAGACACGTGGCCGACGAGGAGGCCTGTCAGCACAGGCCTGCAGGTAGCTCGCGGCGGTAGGCCGCAGGTAGGCCAGGCCTCGGCAAGGACTCGGTAGCGGGCATTGGCCATTGCCAACGCGTCCTGTCCTTAGCCGGACCTAAGAGGCGGGACGTAGTAGCCGAGGTGTAGAAGCCGGTACGTAGAAGCCGAGGTGTAGAAGAGCCGGTACGTAGAAGCCGGGATGTAGAACCCCTAGACTCGGGGCACATGGTAAATCTAGGGGTTCTACATATTGAACCGCTAGTATGGCTGGTTGCAGATGAAAAAAATGAGTAATGTCTGTCAAGTAGTGTTGGGCATGTAATTTAGTGTTGTGCTCAACCACTTAGTAACAAAGTAACTACTCGACTAAGTTCAGATGTGAAGCCACAACGTTACAATGTAATTCTTCCAACACTATCGCCTACCCATTGTCCCACCCAGATAATGTAGCTTCAGAAAGACAGCAAACACGCCCCAGGTGACAGAGGAGTACCTACCATTTCTGTGTCAGCGACACAAGACCGGGCCTAAACTGGGATGAGTCAGATCTCCATTGCCCGTTGGCCATGACCCTCAAGGTAAGACGGATAATAGCAGCTATTGTCAGTAGTTCTAGTTCTTCAATCATTTGGTTTGCTGTATCTGCATGAAATATTTCTTTAAAATAGTGAAGTGTTGTGTTCTTAAGGGGGTTGCGCTAGAGTGGCCCGCGAAATTCAAATTTTCTTACGTTTTTTGCAATTTGCAGGTCAGTATCAGGTTGTATGTTGATCTTAATATTATTTGCGGTCGTAATAAATATGGATTTATAGAATAATAAACATTAGAGAGTTAAGTTCATGTAAGTGCATTTAATGACGATTTCGAAATTTTCATTCCATGCACTCTACTCTACTTTGTTTGTCAACTTAATCGCAGGTGTGCTTTGTTGAATCTTCACAACTAGGTTGTCACCAAGTAAAAGTAGAAATTGGACGATATTATTAGCAAATTGAAACAAGCTGGTGAACCAGTGTCAGAGAAGATGACAGTCACAAAAAATCTCATTACCGGAACAGTAAAAACATTTCCGTTCTGCTGGGTGTCAGTTCCCCGTAAGAGTCAAAAGTTGGGAGAATTAACTTCAAGATTGCTTTTGGAAGAAGAAAGATTGGGCTCCGAAAATAAGGAAATGACAGTCTGGCCAACGAAAGTCGGTCCTGAAAAAACAAGCCTGTTTTCACGACGGCCAGACTCTAGTGGCATTGGCTAGTATAAAGAAATTTTATAGTTGTGGTAAAGAAGGACATAATAATATTGCTAAGTTATGCAGAAATAAAAGCACACAAAAAGAAACCAGGACGTGTAATTACTGCAAGAGATTCAGACATCATGGAAAATTGTTACAAGCTAAAGAATATGAAAGGAAATACACAAACACAAAGGAAAATAAAGATTCAAATTCAAAGAATAGTGAAGTAGTTAATGCATTTATGTGTTTGAGCACAAGTGGTACGGAACGTATCATTTGGTACATGGACACAGGAGTCAGTGAGCATACGTGTCGTGATAAAAACTTATTTGAGTCTTTAGTTGATAAGTCTTGTTTAGTAAAGGTTGGTAATGGTAGCCTTCTAGAAGTACATGGTGTTGGAAATGTAGTAGTGTATGCCTGGAATAATTGTAAGTTATAACGTGCCCTAAATGCGGCCCTGTAACGAGTACGTCCCTGGTACCCTTCCTACCCCGTCGTCCGATACCCCGCCACCCTCTGTGGTCTGTCCGCGTGCGCATCCCCGGTAGTCGGGAAAAACCCTTTGCGCGCGCCACCCGTGCCGATTTGCGTGCGCCCGCGGCCCTAATTATTACGCTCTCCGAATCTTGTACTGTTGTAACTGTAACGTGTTTCAGTAAAGTTTTTATTATGAGATCACGCGTTTTATTGACAACGTTATACTGGCTCCCAACGTATTGGCCGATGTTCTAGATCATTCGATAGTGCACGGGACTTTTAGTGAACACAATGCCGCCGCGTAAAGTTCGTAATAACGACTCCAGTTCGGAAGATGAACCTGTGACTGTGACGGGGACACCTGCAGCTCCGGTGCTTATGTCTGAAACTCAGTTAGCGTCGCTTCTGGCCGCCTTCTCTTCGGCGCAGGCCGAGGCGAACCGGAAGCTCGTCGAGTCTCTTCTGACATCGCACTCAGGGACGCCGCCCAGGGTGGACTCCGGCGCCACACCGTCACCGTCATCGTATTCTGGGAATCTCGTCAAATGCACCTCACGCTTCGATGGTTCGTCGGAGTATCCGGAGACGGTCGAGGCATTCATAGACGCCGTCGAGATGTTTATGGATTGCGCTTCGGTCAGCAATGAGATGGCACTTCGTGGACTCCCCATGCTACTTCATGGGCAAGCAGCAGTTTGGTGGCGTGGCATCCGTCATGAAGTTACGTCATGGTCAGAGGCTGTCAAGCGCCTGCGTTCGATGTATGGCATACCACGGCCACCGTACAAACTGTACAGAGATATTTTTGCTGTTGAACAAGGGTTGGAACGCGCCGACGTTTTCATCGTAAAAGTACGATCTCTGTTGGCGAAACTACCCTATCAATTACCAGAGGAAGCGAGACTGGATATGATTTATGGTCTGCTTCACAAGAGAATCAGGAAGCGGTTACCAAGAGACGCTGTGAGTGATATTGAATCGCTGATAGAGAAATCTCGCAGCATAGAAGAATCGTTGTCGGAGAGCTCCGCGTCGTCGGCGTCGTCGTGTTTACCTACGAGGTCTGCCGGCGCGCTCAGCGAGAGCGCGCAGCAACACGTCACTCCGGGATCGAGTTCGACACCGTCGCCGCCGGTTCGCGCCGCACGCGCCCCTGCTGCGCAGTCCGCTCGTGAACGAGCGCAATCGCCGCATAGTGATCAGTGTGTGAGCAAAAGTGATAACAGTGATAAGAAGTTGTTCTGCGTGTATTGTAAGACGAAAGGACACGTACGGGACTCCTGTGATAAGCTAAGTAAACGCACTCTTTCTACTAACTCCGGCACATCTTGCTATAATTGTGGTGAAAAAGGTCACATTAGAGTTAATTGTCCTAAAGGTAAACAAAATAGTGCCGGAGATAGTAACTCAAATGTTAAGATAGAAAATGTGTTTTCTTCTGTATATATAGATAGTAAGAAGTTATGTTCGAATGTTGTTAACGATGATAATAAGCATGGTCGGCCTATCGTGCGTGTGTGTGTAGGGGGGTATCAGGGTACCGCGTTGTTGGATACCGCCGCGCGTCGTAGTATTGCGAGTTATTCACTTTATTATTTACTGAAACGTATTGGTTCAAACTTTCGCGCCGAAACAATTTCGTTGAAGCTTGCGGATGGTATTGTTAGGAATAGTGATGTACTACTGACGATAGTCAATGTTCAACTTGCTTCATTATCGATACCTATTGAATTCATTATTTTACCTGAGGCTGTCAACAATGATACTCTGTTAGGCATAGACTTTATTGCTAAAGCTAAGATGGTTATCGATTTTTCCAACTGGACTTGGCGTACAATGGATAAGCCTCGGACACTTCACACTTTATTATGGGAATCCGAACGCGAACCTATTCAGTGTGCTTCCGTGAACGTACTGAGGACAGAGGAGGGCGCTATGTTATCAGAGTCGGAGAGGTCGACGTTGGGGAATCTTCTATGTGAGTACTCCGATATTTTTGATATAGTCGGAGAGCCTACACCATATGCGGAACACCATATAGATACCGGCGACCATCCGCCTATTGCCTTGCCCCCGTATCGCGTTACGCCTGCCAAGAAGGAAATCATGCGCGCCGAGTTAGACAAGATGTTAGCGGAGGACGTCATCGAGGAATGTGAATCCGCCTGGGCAGCACCGTGCGTCTTGGTACCGAAACGTAATGGTACGTATAGGTTTTGTGTCGACTATCGAAAGTTGAACGCGGTCACTAAGACGGATGCGTACCCCATGCCGCGTATTGACGAGCTGCTTGGTGGTAAGACTATTTTAGGTTATCTGGATGACCTTCTGGTTATTTCGGAGAACCTGGAGTCCCATATAGCAGATCTGCGTGCGGTATTCGAGCGTCTCCGTATGTTCAAGCTTCGAGCAAACAGAGAGGTGTGTATTTGCCCGAGACCGGCTCAAATACCTTGGCCACGTGATATCTCAGGATGGTATATCTCCAGACGAAGAGAAGGTAAGTGCTGTTTTAGAGATGAAGGAACCGTCAACTCTCCAGCAACTTCGCACCTTCCTCCAAACTTGCTCGTGGTTCCGCAAGTTTATCCCAGAGTTCGCCAAGGTGGCTGAACCACTTACACGTCTAACCAAGAAGTCACAGACCTGGAAATGGGGTAAGGATCAAGCTAGCGCTTTTATACAGCTTAAGTCTCTTTTAGCTTCACCCCCCATTCTGACCCAGCCAGACTACGTAAGACCTTTCATCCTTAGAACGGACGCCAGCGATTTCGCTTTAGGTGCAGCTTTACTCCAGGGGGAGTCACCACAAGACGAACACCCCATCGAATACGCTAGTCGTCTCCTCACGCCAGCTGAACGGAACTACTCCACCACAGAGAGGGAGGCGTTGGCCGTTGTCTGGGCAGTGGAGAGATTCCGCGGCTACGTCGATGGTCATCCGGTATGTGTCAGGAGTGACCATCAACCCCTGAAGTGGCTGTTCACGCTTAAATCGCCTACTGGTAGGCTTGTTCGTTGGGCATTGAAGTTGCAGTCTTTTGATTTACATATCGAATACACTCCTGGGAAGGCTAATGTAGTAGCCGACACCCTCAGCCGCCCAGTTATTAGTAGCACGTCGGAATGTGGTGTCTGTCCGGTTACCGTGGACATTCCACGATGGGACGCCACATCTACCCGTGAAGCTCAATTGTCCGATCCAGAAGTAGCTAAGATTCTCACTGACTTGGAAAGTTCTGATGAATTATTAGTGCATCGTTGGTCGGATAGAGGGTACCTTATCAATCAGGGAGTATTGTACAGGTATGTAGAGGATTCTGATGCTGAAGAGCCTCAGCTGGTCGTACCGGAGAGCCTGCGAAGCAAAGTCATGTACGAGTGTCACGATTCGCCGACCGCCGCTCATGGGGGTATCCAGAAAACTCTTCATCGCATATCTCAGCAGTTTTACTTCCCAGGTATGAGGAAGTATATCAACGACTACTTGAAGACCTGTACGGAGTGTCAGCGGTACAAGTCCTCAAACTTGAAACCGCCTGGCTTACTTCAGACTCCTGTACCTGCTCAGAGATTTGAGATCATTGCTGTTGACCTCTTCGGACCGTTACCCAAAGGGCCTCAAGGCGAAAGGTGGGTTTTAATAGTAGAGGACACCGCCAGTAAGTGGGTTGAACTTTTTGCCCTTACTGAAGCCACAGCCGAGATCTGTGCGAGAACCTTAGTGGGTGAGATTTTTATGAGGTATGGACTCCCCAGGCGTATGATCTCAGACAACGGAGTTCAATTCGTAGCTGATGTAATGCAGAAGGCGCTGTATGTCTTAGGTGTGAAACAGAATCTGATACCCCTGTATCATCCCGAGGCCAACCCGGTAGAGAGAAGGAATCGGGACTTAAAGGCTCACCTCGCTATTCTTGTAGAGGGCAATCACCGGCAATGGCCTGAGGTTTTACCGTTCGTCCGATTTGCCCTAAACAGCTCATTTACTATTTCCACCGGTTCCACTCCAGCTTACTTGACATTTGGTCGCGAGCTTCGTTCTCCCCTCTCTGTTCAGGCTGATTTACGAGCAGTCATCGAATCTGAGAATTTGGTCCCTCAGATCACCCCGTACCTTTTGAAACTAGTTGATTCCCTCTCTCAAGCAAAAGAAAATATCGAGCATCAGCAGGATCTACGTAAGCAACAAGCTGATTCTGCCCGTCGTGCTTCGGATCCTTTCGAAGAAGGTGATCTCGTGCTGATGAAGACGCATGTCTTAAGTAATGCTTCCAAAGGCGTCACTTCCAAGTTTATCCCGAAACAGGATGGTCCGTACGTAGTTTCCAAGAAGGTGAGTCCTACTACGTATGTTCTTACCTCGCAGAAGACGGGTGAAGTTGTGGGTAAGTACCACATATCGGATCTGCGTAGATACCATGATAGAGGTGGGGAGTGTCCGGAGCCTATTGTTCCAAAGCGCCGCAGAGGTCGCCCCCGGAAAGTCCAATCATAGGTTCGCTTCAGTAGTAGGAGTTTGACCAATGAGTCTCCGCCTCTTGATCAAAAGGGGGAGAGTATAACGTGCCCTAAATGCGGCCCTGTAACGAGTACGTCCCTGGTACCCTTCCTACCCCGTCGTCCGATACCCCGCCACCCTCTGTGGTCTGTCCGCGTGCGCATCCCCGGTAGTCGGGAAAAACCCTTTGCGCGCGCCACCCGTGCCGATTTGCGTGCGCCCGCGGCCCTAATTATTACGCTCTCCGAATCTTGTACTGTTGTAACTGTAACGTGTTTCAGTAAAGTTTTTATTATGAGATCACGCGTTTTATTGACAACGTTATAAAGTATATTAAAACTATCTTGTCAAATGTGTTTTATTCCAGACTTAAAACTCAATTTGTTTTCTGCAGGATATGTTTTATTTTGATTCCAGTTTTCCCAGTATCTTCTTTTGTCGCGCAAAACCCTCAACTTGTAATGAAAGAAGCAGAAGAAACATTGCCAGACTTCAGTTTCAATGCTCAACAACTCGTTCTTTACTCGATTGTGACATAGAGAGAGAGAGCGTAGGGCCCTCTCAGTGAGGAGTAACATCCTCGCACGCAAATTTGTGAAGTGCACCAAGTTTGTGAAGAACACTCTATTCAGAGCTTATTGCTTGTCAATGTACACCTGCCAGCTTTGGTGCAACTTCACAAAACAGATGTACAGTTCATTACGGGTTCAGTACAATGATGCTTACCGGACCCTCATGAAACTGCCAAGATACTGCGGTGTCTCAAGCATGTTTGTCGAAGCGAGGGTTCGGACCGGACTTCTACGCTATCATGAGGTCGAGAGTCGCGTCTTTTTGGCAGAGTTTGAGACGCTCCAGTAACAGCATTTTTATATTTTTAAATGTTTTATATATTTTTTTATTCAAATATTTAAAAATATAATTTATATGTGTGAAAAGTGAAATAAAAAAAATCGAAAAGAGAATTAGTGCCAAACTTAGGTACTTGTAGTATAAATTGTTTATTTGAAAGTGGAGCTTCAGCAAGACTAAACTTCACTATTGTAGAATGTGACTGCATACCAATAATTGGGTGGAAAACATGTGAAGAACTTGGTATTGTAAAAAGAATATTCAAAATTGAAGACAGACATAGTAACAGACATTGATTTCAGTGTAACACCAAAAGTTTGTCCAGTACGTAGAATACCGTATTCTTTAGAAGAACGCCTTAAGGATGAGTTAAAGAATATGGAAGAGCAAAAAGTCATTGAAAAAGTTGATAAGCCAACAAAATGGGTCAACTCCATAGTCTTAGTTGAAAAACCAAATGGGAAATTAAGAATTTGTCTTGATCCTAGAAACTTAAATGAGGCTATTAAGCGACCTCACTATCCATATCCTACATTTGACGATCTTAGATCCAAAGTAGCCGGAGCTTCAATTTTTTCAAAATTGGATGCTAGTTCTGGATATTGGACTATTTGTTTAGATTCAGAAAGTAGTGACTTATGTACTTTTAATACACCTTATGGCAGGTATAAATTTCTTAGATTACCCTATGGAATTAATTCCAGTGGAGAAATATTCCACAGAACCATGAATCAATTATTTGGAGACCGACCAGGAATAATAATCTTTGTCGATGATATCCTAGTCTATGGGTCCAATGAAAAAGAACACAATTATAGGCTTGAATTACTATTCAAGCGTGCTTCTGAAGTAAATTTAAAATTCAATAGGTCTAAATGTCAATTTGGTATGGCTGAAATACGCTATATTGGTCATATTTTCAATAAAAATGGTGTATCACCCGACCAATCTAAAGTCAATGCAATTTCTAAAATGTCAAGTCCAACAAATGTCAAGGAACTCCAAAGATTCCTAGGAATGATTAATTATTTAGGTTCTTACATACCAAACCTAGCTGAGGAAACTACTATTTTGAGAGAATTGTTAAAAAAGCAAAATATATGGCAATGGTTAGATCAACATGAACAACAGTTTGAAAGACTCAAATCATTAATATGTCAGTCACCAGTTCTTATTCATTATGACATGAAAAAACCTATAAGAATGTCTGTTGATTCATCAAAAAATGCAGTAGGTGCTGTAATATTACATGGTAAAAATCCTATAGCATATGCCTCAAAATCACTGAATAAAAGTCAAATAAACTATGCCCAAATAGAAAAAGAGCTTTATGCCATTGTATTTGGTTGCAAGAAATTCCATCAATATATATATGGGAAACCTATTCAAGTCGAAACAGATCACCAACCATTGGTCACTCTATTTAAAAAACCCATGTCAGAGGTTCCTACAAGATTACAACGTATGATGATAACCTTACAAGCTTATCACTTAATTGTCTCTTATACTAAAGGTACTGAAATGTATATTTCAGATACTTTGTCACGTGCTCCAATAAAGGACACTAACCAAAATCAGGAATTAGTCAGCTTAGATGATTTAGACAATGAAGTCGAAATTCATATTAATTTATTAACTTCTAACTTAGCTATCACAAAAGAAAAACTTGACATAATTTTATATCACACAAATCAAGATTTAGTATCACAAAAATTAAAAGAATATTATAAAATGGGATGGCCTAAGTGTAAAGAACATTGTGACAATTTAGTATCCCCATATTGGAACATTAAGGAAGAAATTCATGTAATTAATGATTTAATTTTCAAAAACAACTCAGTCATTATTCCTATGTCTATGAGATCTGAAATCTTAAATATTTTACATGAAGGTCATTTAGGAATAGAAAAAACAAAAAGTTTGTCTAGAGGAGTAGTTTATTGGCCTAACATGAACCAGGATATAGAAAATAAAGTAAGAAAATGTGAAACTTGTGCTATTTATTCTTCAAATAAAACTAAAGAATCAATGTTGTCACATGAACAACCAATATTTCCTTGGCAAAAACTAGCTACTGATTTATTTGAATATAAAGGCAAAAAGTATTTACTTGTCGTAGATTTTTATTCCAACTACATTGAAATTGCAAATTTAAATAAGGACAGTAAAACATTAAATGTCATAACCCACTTAAAATCTATTTTTGCTAGACATGGTATCCCATTACAGCTGCTAAGTGATGGAGGTCCCCCTTACAACTCATTAGAATTCAAAAACTTTCTCTTGGAATGGAATATTGAACATATTGTATCAAGTCCATACTTATCACGATCAAATGGTCTCGCCGAAGTTTCTGTAAAAATCATAAAAAACATATTAAGAAAATGTGATGAATCAGGGTCTGATCCTTACATAGGATTACTTCATTATAGAAATAGCCCTAGAGGAAATATAGCTTCACCTGCACAGTTATTAATGTCAAGAAATTTAAGGACTAAATTACCTAATAAAGTAAGTGATTTAAGACCTAAAATTGTAAAATTTTCAAACCACAGTGAAAATAAACAAAATTATTTAAATAAAACAAAATCATATTATAACAAAAATTGTAAAAAATATTCAACATTCAATAATAATCAACAAATATATGTGGGATTGGTAGGCAAAATAAACGATTGCTCGTAAAACTAATTTATTTTCAAAACACAAAAAGGATCATCGTTACACCGTGACTAGTCGTGGATGTTTATCGCCATTTTTCATCTATCCCTCTCTCACTCCCACACATACATCCCTTTCTTTCATCCGGTGCGTTCCGTTTAACAATTATAATCTGCGTTCATACTTAACGTGATACAATATTTCTATCCCACAGTCGGCCATCCTGATACATGTCTGTCCTCAGACATCCACACAAACATTCGTCACTACCTTTCAACTTAACTTCAACTTAACATAAACTTAACTTCAATTTAACATAAAAACCACTAGTACAGCATTACAACATTAAAGTAACAACCTAACATTAACATTAAATATAAAAAAAACTACTTTAAAAACTCATTTACTTATTAACCTAACTAAACCAGAGGAAGTTAAGTTAACAACTCTCACCTTTTAGGTTGTGGAATTGTCACCTGGCCACGCCTTCATGTAATCAGCTGAACTACAGGTAACCCCAGGGCCTTCAGTATTAGGGTCCAGTTTTTTCACATCATATTTATCTGTTGTTCCTCTTTACTTTTACAACTTGATAGGGCCCTAGATATTTGGCTTTCAGCTTCATACCCGTGCCAAACTGCGTGCGTTTTATTGCCACTAAGTCTCCTTCATTGTACTTCGTACTTTCTTTTCTCTTCCTATTGAAATTCCTTATGTTTTCTTCTTGAACTTGCAGAATTTGTTCTTTAGCTTTCTCTCTCAGTTTTTCTCTCTCCTCTGAATAGCTTTCTCTTTCTTCTTCTAACAGCAAGTCGTAAATCTCTATGTCTTCCTTCATTCTCATCTTAGTCCCGATCAATAGTTGATAGGGTGTAGTATTTATGCTTCGCTGAAAAGTACTATTCAGAGAGCGCTGTAATCTACTTACATGCTTGTACCACAGAGCAGGGTTTTCTATACACAACTTTGTAAGTACAGAGATTATAGTACGATGTACCCTTTCCACTTGCCCATTTCCTCTAGGCACTCCCGTCGTAATTTTGAAGTGTTGTATGTTTTCGTCTTTACAATACTCTTGAAACTCATTGCTTGTATAAGCCGTTCCTCGATCTGTTATAAATCTGGTTGGATTTCCAAAATGTTGTTGGAGAATTTTCAACTTTTCAATCGTTTCTTTACTTGTAGTACTTTTAGTGGGAAATATCCAAGTAAACTTCGTGAATGCGTCTACAATCGTGAGAATATGGTTATACTGCTTCTTCGTCTCAGTCATTGGACCGATGTGATCCAAATGAAGAGTATGCAGCGGTGACTCTTCCTTTTCAATCGGGGTTAGGAATCCTTCTTGTTTTCCCTCTTTACGCGTAGCTAATAAACATGGAATACAACCTGTAATAAACTCTTCAATTTTCTTATCAAGGTTCTTGATAAAATAGTCTTTACTTATTAATTCAACCATCTTTCTCTTTGAAAAGTGTCCATTTGCATGAGCCCTCTTTATGATTTCATTTTCCATAGACTTTGGGATCACCAAATGCTTTTCCATTCCTTTGTACAGCAATCCATTATCAATATAATAATCTCCGTATGTTCTCTCCTGTAAAATCTCAAATATAGGTTTCAGACCATCATCCAACTGTTGTGCTCGTCTGATCTCATCGTGCAGAGTTACTACTGCTACGTATGGGTTTCGGCTTAATGCATCAGTATGCTTCATCCTCTTTCCTGGCCGATGTTCCACCACAAAGTCAAACTCCTGCAGCAGCAATGCCCATCTTGCAACCCTCGTACTCAAATCTTTTTTCTTAAGTGTCATCTGGAATGCTTGGCAATCAGTTATAATTTTTAATCTTATACCATACAAGTAGTGTCTAAATTTCTTTACCCCTTCTATAATAGCCAGACTTTCCAGTTCATAACTGGTATACTTTTTTTCGGCATCATTCGTTTTACGACTCATGTAGTATACTGGATGTAGTCCACCGTCATCATCAGATCTCTGCATGAGTATAGCAGCATAAGCGAGACATGATGCGTCTGTATGCATTTCCGTCTCCAATCTTGGATTAAATATTCGTAAAACTGGTTTAGAAGTCAAACGTTCCTTCAAGCAATTGAATGCACACCGTTGCTCATCATTGAATTCGTAATTGACATTTTTCTTAAGTAAATCTGTAAGCGGACGTGCTATAGATGCAAAATTCTGGATAAACTTCCTAAAATATGATGCCAAACCAATAAAACTTTGCAATTGCTTGACTGTTTTGGGTTCTGGAAACTTTGTAACAGCGTCAATCTTTTCACTGGCAGGCCTTACTTGTCCATTCTCAATTGTATGACTTAAATATGTTATGCTTCGACATATCAGCTGTGCTTTCTTCCAATTTATTTGCAGGCCATATTCAGATGCCAGTCTTAAAACTTCTCTTAATGTTTCAATGGCTTCCTGTTCATCTTTTGCTGGAATAACAATATCATCGACAAATATTAGAACAATCCCTTTAGATATTAATTCTCTGAAGATTATGGTCACAAATCTCATGAAGTAGGTTGGGCAAACAGACAACCCAAATGGAGCTTTCAAAAACTCAAACTGGCCATGGTGTGTGACAAATGCAGTTTACTTTACCGACTCACTGCTGACACTCGGATGGAAAAATCCATTTTTTAAATCCAGTACACTAAATACTTTTGCCTCAGCCAACTTGTCAATGTGATCCTCAATAATCGGCATTGGAAACTCATCTTTCATAATCTTGCTATTTAATTTTCTATAGTCAACACACACCCTTATAGCGCCATCTTTTTTGCGAACAAGAACTAATGGACTAGCATATTCAGAATAACTTACGCGTACAATTCCTTGCTCAAGCCACTCAGCAACTTGTTCTTCAACTACCACCTGCTCTCTCAGTGATATACGTCGTGGACGTTGTGCCACCGGGACGTCGTCTTTCACAATTATTTTCAGCTGGATAGGAGCTTCTTTAATTTGGCATGGTTGATAGCTTTCAACCATCTGAAGAACCTCTTCTTTAAAATACTTATTACTCACATGACCAACCTCGACGCTGCAACTGAAACAATTGATTTCATTCACCCATTCCACAGGTTTCAACCACACACTACTACCATTCATAACCGTCGTAACATTCTTTAGAAATTCGTGACCTATGATTACATAAAAAGGCATACAGTCTTTAGGTACCACGTAGAATAACACATCGTCGTATTTCGTACTGTCTATCAGCACGTTTGTTGATAAACAACCTAATGACTCCACTTTAGCAAAACCAAGTCCAGACAGTGTTATGTTATTGTTCATCACTTTACCATCGTTAGCACAAAACTCAGAAGATACTAACTTCACATCACTGTCGGAATCAATAAGTGCACTCGTCGTTTTTCCAAATAATTCTACAATCTTCATAGGTTTTTCCCGTTCTGATTGTTTGTTTACATCGTAAATGTCATACTCGATTTGACTTTGACGTTTGCTATCTTTATGGTCATCTGTCATCTTGTCACTCGCATTCTGTGAGTGTGACGTAACATCCGCGTCGTTGAACGATGACTGACCGAACATTGCTTGCTTGCTCACACGTTCGCCGCTCCCGCTCCCACTCGTCGATGCGCCGATGTCATCTTTTCTATCACCGGAAGTGTCGAAACTGCGCCATTTTGATGAACTTCCCTTCGAATAGTTGGAATCTTCTTTACGGCCGCCTACCGCCATGTTTTTTCTATGCGGGCACTTCGGTGAAATATGACCATATTCATTGCAGTTAAAGCACTTTGGACCTTGTGCCTTCCGCGGACAGTCTTCCGACACATGATCGCCGTCACCGCAATTATAGCACCTTTTCAACGTTATTTCGTGACGTACGATGCCGCGTCTTTCGTTTTTGTAGGTACTTCTAGAAAGTTCCTTCATCTTTTCCTTGATGGTCTCGTAGATTTTAAATTTCTCTTTCAGGTCAGGATACGTAGTTACACCGTAGAGCATTATTTTATTAGTCTCGTGGTCGACTATGCCATCAACGATGTATTTAATGGCCACGTAATCGGGTATTCTCCCTCTTTTCCCCAATTCTTTCATGACCATCATGTAGTCGATGCAACTCTCGTCACGTCTTTTCTTTCGTTGGCTCAAAAGCTCGTGTATTGCTTTAATGTCGACGGTGTCAGGGAACTCTTTACTCAGTGCCGCCCTAAGTTCTTCCCATGTTTTGTGAGGGCGTTCAGCTTGTAACCAAAGCTGTGCGGTGCCCGATAGGGATCTCCGTGCCATCAACAGCTGTTGTAACGGAGTCCAACCACATATTTCTCCGTTTTCTTCCACGTCTTGTATCCATCGCACCACAGGATACGTTTTATCTTGACCGCTGAATTTAGGTATTAGATCCGAAGTTAGGTACAACATCGAATTTATGCCCGTACGTGATTCGTCTTTCGCCATTTTCGTAATAATTTTTAATCTTCGTTAGCGTCTGCTCACCGTTTGCCGATACCGTCGTAATTATTTTCGGCCGCCGTTGATTTTTTTCAAATCGTTCGTTGGGCACGCTACGTGCCGATCTCCGTCGTCTGTCGTTTGTCTACTTCTTCAAACGTCGTATCGTTATTTTGCCAATCCCGGACGAGCCCCCAAATTTGTGGGATTGGTAGGCAAAATAAACGATTGCTCGTAAAACTAATTTATTTTCAAAACACAAAAAGGATCATCGTTACACCGTGACTAGTCGTGGATGTTTATCGCCATTTTTCATCTATCCCTCTCTCACTCCCACACATACATCCCTTTCTTTCATCCGGTGCGTTCCGTTTAACAATTATAATCTGCGTAGTATGAACGCAGATTATAATTGTTAAACGGAACGTGATACAATATTTCTATCCCACATATATTTTAAGAAAAATCCAAAAGATATCATATGGACTAGAGGTACGATTGTGTCTAAAACTCAGTATCCTAGATCATTTATTGTAAAAGATTGTCATGGTACAACTTACAGAAGAAATAGTCAACATATTCGTTTAGATTATGGGTCAAATAATAATAATACAAACAATATGTTACAGTCAAATAATAAGAAAGTCAAATTCAATGATACAAGTCAAACTATCGATTACAAAATTCAAAACCCATGTGAAAAAACAAAGTTGAAATCAAAATCATTTGCTTCAAGTTCTGAGGAGGATGATAATTGTATATTTATCTTCACTCATGAGTCAAGTCCTATGTCCAAGTATACAAGCAAAGAACATAATGATTCTGATTCCTTCTTGTCGGTTGAGTCAAATAATTTTGTTGAGTCAGAGGAGGTAATAACATCCCCAGTATTTGTAAATGTCGAAGAAATATTGTCACCTGAAAGTACACATAAGTATAATGAATATGATAGTCAAGTGTTGTCGGAGACTGATCAATCATGTAATTTAGAAAGTCCTGATAATTTAGAAAACTTAATTAATAGCCCTAAGATTGATAACTTGTCATCCAGTTCTGTAATGTCTAAAAATAAAGATGCTCATCAAGCCGAGATGGATATGCCACAAGCTGTATATAGCTCGAGAGGTAGATTATTGAAAAAGTCAAAGAAATTGAACTTATAATGGCATGTATTATAAAAATGTAATTATTAATTAATTTAGATAACCTAGCTTTGCTTAAGTTTTAAGGTTAGTATTATAATTGTCAATGTCAAGTCTTTATATGTCATAACTGTCAAAGTCAAAATTGTCAATGTCATGTCTCGTTAAAAAAGGGCATGTTGTATATTTGTCTATGAATAATTTATAATCTATGAATGTAATGGAAGGTTTTGTCTATGCCTCTTCCGCTTGCCGGTCCGCCAGGCTAGACGCGTGTCTCAAATGTCTTAATAAAACAAGTCTATTATTAAAGTCTACCAGTTATTTCAAGAACCCAGCCAAACCCAAAGGCAACATTGCGCAAGAGGAGTTTGCACGTGTGATGTCTCTAAAGAACATTTTGTCCAAAAGTAACAAAAACACTCGGAGTAAGCTGTTCCGCTTGTAACTTCTTAGTGCTTATAAAATCTTCCAAAAAAAATAAAGCAATTTTAGATAATAATACACGATGGCATTCAACTTTTGACATGTTAGAGCGTTTGAAATCTTTAAAGGATTTTTGCTCTGAAGTCCCTGGGGAAGATTTGTATTGTCCTCTCATCTTTTGGGATGGTATTGATGATTTACTAAGCTCTCCGATTATTTTTCATGGTAGGTGTTCGCAGTTTGCTAACAATCGAGTGCGCTTGTTCGATAGTAGGGAGTGAGTCATCTTCTCTTAGCGCGTCGTTGAATTGCTAGCTGCAGTGAGCGTGCAGCGCACCGAACTGATGTAATTTCACATGGGACATCGTTATTGGATTGAAAATTTACCTTCCATAATTGGTCACTGTATTCTAGATCCGAATCCGACTCATCATCACTTATATCTTCTCTCAAAATTACGTTCATCCAGCGAGTCAATTTTAACATATTGGCACCATTATCTGATGTTATCGTATAAAAGAGATGGGAAATCCTGGGTCCAGCAGTTTACTAGTTGAAATGTGTATAAAAATACCGTTATATTTTTCTAAAGGTAATCACAAAATACAGTACGATGTACACACACACATCCGAAGAGCATTATCCACGTTTGGGTAAACGGTTTGAAGACCTTCAGTTCGTAATCATTTCAACAAACCGACAGCACTGTTCCGCTCCTCATTTTTTATGCTGCAGTGAGAACGAAAATATAGACATTCTTCCGAAAAATTGTCTTCTAAATCAGTAGAATAAACCAATTGCAATACTTTGGCCTTTTCTTTGACTTCTGAGATGCTCAGTTTCGTCAGGTTTCAAAATGTATCAGCGTCTCACATAGTTCTATGACAATGGTAAGGTCAATTTCCACACTCAGAAGTTTTTATTTGTGGCGTTAATACGATCCAGTAAATATCCCCAAAAAACAGTCATGAAGGGCAGTTTCAAAACGTTCTAGTTTCAAACGAATACCTCTTGCTTCGCATGTAACGATTCTCTTCTGTTGTGTGTCATTTTCGATAGAGACTAGCGCATTATGGATTTCATTCTAGGATTCGCGTAGACTTTTGCATGCGTCTGCACGAGTTGACCAACGAGTCGTTGACAAACTTTTGACGGTGAAATGGGCTTAAAGGCGTTCCCAATGCTGAGTTGACGCTGCTAAGAAATTGTACAACTCTTGGAGTAGAGAAAAGAACGAACAGGCATCTTGGCTGCTTTCAGCTGCACATTCACCTACTAAGTTGAGTGAGTGTGCTGAACAAGGAACATACTCGGCAAGGGGGGAAATTTTCTTAATTTTAGCTTGCAGGCCGTTGTATATGCCTGACATGTTAGCTGCGTTGTCATAAGATTGCCCGCGGCAGTTTGAAATGTCAATTACGTCGTCGGTGCACACCGTGGCGAACGGACGTGCGCGCGGAGCCCTCTCGCGCTCCGTGCCTATTGCCTCGAGTGACGCAATATTATTATTAGACTACCTACATCAGTTTGCGCTCATATGAGCGTGGATACTAAGGGAGGTCTGTAGCGCTTGTAGGTATTCAAGTGAAACTCCAGATGATATGTTACCGAATGTAATAATCATGGTAAAATATGTGCACACTTAAAGCTAAAATTATAAGTAGGTTGCGTATGTTGCAAACATAACTTATTATGAACTAGCCAATAGAAAATCATTATTGAATATTAAATTAGTACATCATCAATCCGTGTGGTGGCCCATCGTCGCAGTGCTCGCGCGCCGTGCCACTCGTATAAATATCTCCTAGCGCCGCCGAACCGTCAGTGAAGCTTTCGCTGTGTCGGCGGACGGATGTGTAGATGTATGTTTGCAGGTAGCAGCTACAGTACTCCCCATCGAGCGAAGCGTACTGGCATTTTGACGGTCCTGCCTGATCTGGTGCGGTGTACAGCGTCGTTTTTTCCCGTCGGAAACTGGAGTTGTCTGGAGTGATCTTCTGTGGTAGCTGATGCTGATGATGGTGTCTTACTTCTGTGTTCGTGATGATCTTCAGTGTTCATTGTGTACGCCGGTTTTAGTCGGTCGATCGATATGTTTGCGGCTCGTCCGGGCAACTGTATTGTGAAGTACTTCTCGTTCTTTTCTAATATCTGGTACGGACCTTTATACGGACGTTGCAGCGGCTTGCGGATAGTGTCATCTCGTACGACCACGTGACTGCATGTTTGTAAATCCTTGTGCACGAACATACATTGCTTGTTTGAATGCGGTTGGTATGTCGGCGTGAGTTTTGTGATAATGTCGTGAAGATTATCGACATAGGTGTGGTCCATTTTCGTTGCAGTTGGCGATGGTGATATAAAATCGCCTGGTAGTCTTAATGCTTGTCCGTAGGTGAGCTGCGCGGCGCTAGTGTTGGTGTCAGTACGCGTCGCGGCTCGGAGTCCCATCAATACAGTCGGTAGCTCGGTAATCCATTTGCTACTACACGTTAGTCGTGACATGAGCGCGGCTTTGAGTGTGCGGTGCCAGCGTTCCACGATGCCGTTACTCTGCGGGTGATAAGCAGTAGTACGGGTTTTTTCCACTCCTAGCAATAGTGCGAGGTCTTGAAATAGTCGACTTTCAAATTGTCGCCCTTGATCGGTTGTTATTCTGATAGGACAACCAAAACGTGTAATCCATGTTTCGTACAGCTTTCTTGCGACGACTTCGGCGGTTATCTCCTGCAGTGGTACTGCTTCTGCCCAACGTGTGCATCGATCAATGATGGTGAGCAGGTACCGATGTCCACACGAAGATATAGGCAGTGGTCCAACAATATCTATGTGTATGTGTTGAAATCGTTCACTTGGTGGGAAAGAAGTGATGTTACTGCGGTTATGACGCTGTACCTTTGATTGTTGGCACGCAGTACATGTCTTCGACCACTCGCCAATGTCGGTATTCATTGCTGGCCAGAAGTAACGCTGTTGCATAAGTTTGCGCGTAGTTCGTATTCCAGGGTGACTTGTATTGTGCACGGCGTTGAATGCGATGCGACGATAGTCATCTGGTAGGTATGGGCGAATGTGTGGCGTCGATGTTTCACAGATTATTGGTTTGTTTGTACCGGGTACGACGATTTTCTTAAGTTGGATGTTTGTTTGGTTTGTTAAGGTGGGGGATGTTGCTGTCCTTGTCTTGCGCATGTGCTAATTCGTCGTAATCTATTGGAGATGGCAATTCGATGGTTTCGATGCGTGATAATGCGTCGGCGACGACGTTGTTTACTCCGCTCACGTGTCGTATGTCCGTCGTAAACTCGCTGATAAACAACAGCTGACGGGTGCGCCGTTGTGTATCATTATCCGATGGCGGCTTGCGTATGGCGTAGGTTAGCGGCTTGTGGTCCGTGTAAACTATTAGTTCTCTTCCCTCGAACATTTTTCTGAAGTGTTTGATAGCCATGTATATTGATAATAATTCTCTGTCAAATGTGCTATAACGCTGTTGTGTGTCAGAGAATTTCTTCGAAAAATAGCCAAGGGGTATCCATTTCTGATTTACACGTTGTTGTAACACGGCTCCGGCACATGTATTCGACGCGTCGCACATGAGGGAGATTGCGTCCGTTGGTGATGGGGATGGATGAGCGAGCAAGGCTGCGTTTTGTATGCCGGCTTTGCACAACTCGAATGCTTGTAAAGCTTCTGTGTTCCACTCTATTTTGGTTTTGTCTCTTTTCTTGGAATTATGCAGGTACGCGTTGAGTGGTGCTTGAATGTGTGCGGCATTAGGAATGCTGTCGCGATAAAAGTTTACCATTCCGATGAATCGACGTAAGTCATGAATTGTCACTGGTTGGGGGTAGGCAGTGATTGCAGTGACCTTTTATTGTGGTGGCTTGATTCCGTTACTTGACACTTCGTAGCCCAGGAACTTGACATTTTCTTTGCTGAAGACGCATTTCGATGGATTTATTGTTATTCCATAGTCGTCTAATCGACGTAGCACTTTTTGTAAGTCTTCGATGTGGCATGCTTCATTATCTGATGCGACGATGACGTCATCAATGAATGGGAATGCGTAATCTAACCCGATGAGTACTTCATTAATGAACCGTTGGAATGTCTGTCCGGCGTTTCTGAGACCTGGACACATTCGGGGAAATTCGAATAGGCCAAAAGGTGTTGTGATGGCTGTCTTCTCGATGTCCGGTTCATATACTGGTAGTTGTTGGTAAGCACGATTTAGGTCGAGGGTGGTGAAGATTTTCTTGCCGTGTAGTAGATAGGTGAAGTCTTTGAGGCGTGGTACTGGATAGCGGTCTGGTTTGGTGACGTCATTGAGTCTGCGGTAGTCGCCACATACGCGAATGTCACCGTTTCTCTTTGGTACGACGTGTAACGGGCTGGACCATGGACTTTTGCTGGGACGACATATTCCCTGCTGCATCATCGTCTCGAACTCCTTTTTCACGGGCAGGTATCGATGTGGTGGTAATGGTCTGGTCTTGCTGTACACTGGTGGGCCGGTAGTTTCGATGTGGTGTTCCACACGGTGCTTTGGAGTATCCTTCATACATGACGGTCGAAGGATGTCGGGGTACTTGCTGAGTAGCTGGTGATAAGGCTGATCAACATCGATACTTCTCACAGTAGGCTCGGCGGAGTAGGTGACTGGTGCTCTGACGGTCAGATTGGTAACTTTGTCGACGAGACATCGGCCGGCTACGTCGACAAGAAGTTGATGATGCGTTAAAAAATCGGCGCCAATGATGGGCTTGCTGACTGCGGCGATGATGAACTTCCACGTATAAGGTCTACGTAGGTTGAGATCCAGTTTTAGTGTCTTCTCACCATACGTTGGGATCACTGTGTTGTTCGCGGCATATAAACAGAAATCGGTTGGTGTTGCGTTCCCGCCTTTTCTCTTCGGTATCACGGATACGTTGGCGCCAGTATCAATCAAGAAAGATAAACGTGAGGTTTTGTCTGTTATAAATAGGCGGTAAGATGAGTTGCTTGCGCCGGTTCCCGCCTCGGCCAACGCAGGTGTTAGTTTCCCGAGCGGGCGCTGCTGTCTTCGTAGCTGCACGGCCGCGTGCACCTTCTCGCCTCTTTGCCGAACTTGCGATGATAAAAACAGATCGCTGATTGGTCGTTTCGCGCGCGATCGTGGCTAGTCCGGCTCGACGAACGCGATCGTGAGTGTCGCCTGTTAAACGATCTGCGTCTATAGCTGTGTTGTTGCGATTGTTTTGCCTTCAACTCAGCAATTTCTCGTGTGAGAGCGTCGATCTTCTCTTCCAGTGATGTAGATGCATGTGAGGTGGTGGGAGTGGAGCTAACTGCCGCAACAGTGCCGTATGGTTGCATCTGCTCGAGGATCTTGTCAGCCATCACTGCCAGCTCGTGGATGTCTGATTTCTTAGCGATATTATCGCTGACAGCGAGGACTGCTCGAACGGATTGCGGCAAGTGGTTGGTCCACATGATTCGCAGCGCTGAGTCGGAGATGTTGTCCGCGGCGAGGTTCTTCATTCGACGTAGCAGCTGCGAAGGCTTCATGTCGCCGAGTTCCATCTCGGACAGCAACCTTTGTACTTGACGCTGCTCAGATTCTTCATACACTTGGAGCAACCGACTCTTCAGTGCGGCATACCTTTGGTTTTCTGGTGGATGGAGAATGATGTCCGATATTTCATCCAGGTCTTGCCTCTCAAGGTGTCCGATAACGAGCTCGTACATGGCTTGATCACTTTTCTTCTGCGGAGACATGATGGCTTCGAATTGCGCAAACCACAAACGTATTCTGTCACGCCAGATGGGTGGAATGCGCAGCGACGTCGACACACCTGATACTTCTGGTTCTCTTTCGTTAGGCATGGTGAATACTTGATCTGGAGGTCTTCACAAAATCACTATCACGTCGGGGTCACCACTGTAGCGCTTGTAGGTATTCAAGTGAAACTCCAGATGATATGTTACCGAATGTAATAATCATGGTAAAATATGTGCACACTTAAAGCTAAAATTATAAGTAGGTTGCGTATGTTGCAAACATAACTTATTATGAACTAGCCAATAGAAAATCATTATTGAATATTAAATTAGTACATCATCAATCCGTGTGGTGGCCCATCGTCGCAGTGCTCGCGCGCCGTGCCACTCGTATAAATATCTCCTAGCGCCGCCGAACCGTCAGTGAAGCTTTCGCTGTGTCGGCGGACGGATGTGTAGATGTATGTTTGCAGGTAGCAGCTACAGGTCCTTTGAGCCTTCCCGAAAACAGCGAAACTAGTGAAATGGACACGGACAATATAATTGTGAACAATAAAAAGAACACTGACTATAAATTATCTAGTGTAAGTGAACTTTCCCCGGACAATGAAGGACAATACGCAGTTGCTTGTTGGTACTGCGCAAAAACTGACGTAATTAAAAAATTCCATGAGTGGCAGGGACTCCAAACTAAGATTAAACAATTAACTTGTAGATTGTGTAACAAGAGAAGTGCCGTGAAATGTTTTATAAAAACTTCAGCAAATATTTCAAACGGACACCTAGTGAACAGTGTAAACGAAATTAATATATATTCGTGTAACATAAATTTCTGCAAAATAAATAAGATATATTGTCGCAAGTGCAATGAACAGTTAAATGTTAAGAACATGCCAATTATGGGACTTGAAAGCGAAAACGTGACCTGTGAATGTGGCACAGTGAACAAAATAGTATCGAAATATAGAGAGGTACCCAGAACTCAAAGTACACGGGCTGAGCCATCGCTGTGTGGGTCTGGCTGGCCCACTCGCAGGGCACCGCGTCACGCCTTTGGCGGCGCGACTCCTGCGACGGCGACCGGCGGCGTGACCGCAAGCGCCGCGCGTACGAAACCGAATGAAGCCACCTCTGTTGCGCGAGCTCGCAATGACGCCCCCGCCGCGCGCGCACATGAAAACATGACCATCTCAACGCTTCTGCGCGCCGACTCGGCGACTCATCTCGGTCACGCGTCGGCGCAATTGCGCGCCGCCGCCGTTCACCGTCGCGACGCAGCAACAGCCCGGCATTACACCAAGCAACCGCTTCTCCTCGCTCTCCACCGAAGAGGAGCACAAAGACGAATTGGAAAGGAAACAAGACTACGCCCACGCAACTTTTACCTCACCCAAACCCAAGAAGAGAAAGAGGTGCCGTCACTCCTAATTCGACAGTGACTCAGCAACAACCGAGAGTGATCACATCATCCACTCACATCCCCGACATAATCATAACAGACGTCAAGAAAATCAACGATCCGGAATACCTTAACAAAATTAGAAAAATAACCACAGAGCATGGGGCAAGACAAGCCATGGGTAGTAACAAAAGAACCATCACGATCCGCGTATATACCGCGGCCATGAGGAAAATAATTATAGAAGAGTTGAAGAAACTTGACGACGGGCTCCGCTTCGTGGCACACGTCCCTAAAGCTCAGCAGACCCATCAGACGAAGGTTGTGATCATCACGAACATCTACGATGAGACGAATGAGGCATGCCTTGAGGAAATGGAGAGGTGCATCGGTGTGAGACCGATCAAAATGAGAACAATTAAAGGTAACCTACAATTATTTATATGTGATGGCGCCCATTCATACGATGAAATCGCCACGCTTATGAAGGCAACAAAGCATGCGTACTTCGGGGCCTTTAGCATGAAGCCTCAGGAATACAAATATGACCCCAGGAGAGTAGTACAATGTAAGAAATGTTTCCTCTTCACGCATGCTACATCGGCGTGTCACGGTGAGAAGAAACACCCCACCTCCACCATTCAAAACGAAGAAGGCATGGACATCGAAATATGTACAGCATGCAATAAACCGGGCCATGGGGCCAATCAAGCCAAATGCGAGAAGTTCCTAATGGATATCTAAAGTAGAGTGTTCGGCATAATCTATTAAGTTTATATAATCTATGCTAGATTAAGTGGCAACACTAATACTGTCCGAACCGCTGTGAAGAAATGGCGCGTTGTGTTTTATTGCTAGGAGAGGAAAATAAAATATCTGATTTGACTAACGGTGCTTTACTTCCACTCACTCAATGATAAATAAAATCAAGTTATCTTCAATAGGTTATGGGCCCAGAGCAAACGCCAACGCCGTTCTTGGTGCTCAAGCACCAAGAATAGGGTTGAAGAAGTCAGTCGGATCGACACAGGATAGCATAGGAAAGTCTTATGAGAAAAAGACAAAATGGCGGCAAGCGCTACGTGCTCTTTTCCAAGATTAAAAGACGGGACCAACTTCTCCAGTTGGAAGTTCAGAGTAAAAACTCTATTAGAAGAAAGAGGCTTAAGTGATGCGCTAAATAAAGATAAGGAAGTAAAAACTGATATCGATGTTAAAGCCAGAAGCGTCATCGTGCAATGCGTTTCCGACAAGTTTATTGATATTATCAAAGGATGCGGTACAGCATTAGAAATGCTTACCAAATTAGAAGAAGTCTTTGAGAGGAAAAGCGTCTTTAATCAGCTTTACCTACGAAATAAATTATTGTCACTAAAATGTGGTAACAATGAGACACTGGTTGATCACTTCACAAGATTTGAAAATATAATTTCTGAATTGGAATCTTCAGGGACAGAAATTAAAGAAAATGACAAGGTATGTCACCTATTGTTAACTCTACCCGACGAGTACGACACTGTAATAACCACTTTAGAGACTATGGACAGGGAGCTAGCTATCGACTTCGTAAAATCAAGGATGTTAGATGCCGAACTAAATGTAAAGGGAGAACAAAGTAGTACAAGTAAGGAAGCCGATGCTCACAGCTTCCTCACATGCTACAAGTGCGGCAAAGAGGGCCACAAGGCATTTCAGTGTAGAAGTAATCAAGCTAACAGAGGAAACATCAGAGGCAGACGAGGAGGAAATCAAAGAAGTAGAGGAAGGTATTCCCAAAATAAAAGTCAAACCACTAGTTCAGCAATTACTGCAGAACAGCAGAAGAGTAAAGACAACAACTCGGTTACATTCTTCGCACAAGCGTTTTCTACAAAAACAAGTGAAAACATAAAAAGAGAAATAGAATTTGTGATAGACTCAGGAGCAACCTACCACATGATTAATGATAAATTTGGAAAGTACATGGTAGACATAAGAGAAATTCCAGAAATAAAAATCCAAGTAGCTAATGGAAACATCATATCTGCAAAAAGGAAAGGAAAATTAATAGGCATAAGTAGAGAAAACTTAAAAATTGATATTGATTGCCTAATTGTTGAAAAATTAGCACACAACTTGCTATCAGTGTTAAGATTAAATGAGAAAGGTTTAAAAGTAACTTTTCAATTAACAAAAACTGTAATTAGCAATGACAAGCATGAAATAAAATGTGAAAACAACGGAAAATTGTGTACAATTAAACTGAACCTGAATCTAGATGCTATGTTAACAAACAAAACTGATGAAAATTTATGGCATAGAAGAATGGGTCATATAAACTATGGAAGCTTGAAAATCCTAGGATTACCACTATCAAGTGAGCGCTGCTCCATATGTATTCAAGCCAAAGGTACGCGTCAACCATTCAGTCCCACTCCAAAGCCAAGAACAGATCAAATAGGTGAACTGATTTATTGTGATCTTGGAGGACCGGTCACACCCTCAAGCAGAAAAGAAGAAAAATATTATCCAACAATAATTGATGATTATTCACATTTCATGGACAGTGTGGCCATGGTTCTGACGGATCTTTCGAAGGCCTTCGACTCAATAAACCACGAAGGTCTGGCGAAGAAGCTTCATACAGCTGACGTCCCAAACAACATCATCAAAGTAATTGAGAATTACCTGAGCGGTCGCAAAACCTACGGACGCTTCAGAACCACCCACGGCGACGAAAAACCGGTGCCACACGGGGTCCCCCAGGGCTCCATCCTGGGTCCCATCATTTTCAATTTGTACGTACATGACGTTTGGGACCAACGGGATCATATCCGCGGACTCAAGCTTTCCCAATACGCCGATGACCTGTGCATCCTTAACAGGTCTCCCGACCCGAACTGCGCGACACATCGCGCGGGCTGGGCCACCGACACCATCATTGACTACTACCGTCGCTGGGGCCTAAAATGCAATGTGGACAAAACGGAGTGTGCTATGTTCACTCATAAGAGAAACTACCGCAGAACCATTCGCATCAAACACGAGGTTATCGAATATAAAAATATCATAAAATATCTGGGCGTCCACTTAGACAAGACCATGACCATGGGCAAACAGACGGATTACGTCGTGCAAAAGGTGCGACGAGCACGCGGCGCACTAGCCCCTATCATAGGTTGGCACGCCAAGACAGATATGACCGTGAAACTCGCTGTCGTTCAGGCCTGCCTACTTCCTATAATGGATTATGGCGTGGTGCAACTACTGTCACGTTACAGTAAGAGCAACTTACTAAAAATAGAACGTCAATATCGAATGGCTCTCAAGGCCAGCGGACAATTCCCAAGACGCCTAGAAACCTCACTACTCTGGGATATGCTCGATTGGGATCCATGGCACCTCTGTGCACAAGATTTAAACGAGGACATGCTGCGCCGACTTCGCGAAATGCACATCGAGGATCTGGAAACCCCTGGTGACGCCTACCTCGGATACGCACAGCACAACCCCCTCCTTACTAATACTAGACTAGGTGAAATCGACTATGTACCAATAAAAGACAGGAGTCGGCTGCTCAGCAAGCGAACGACCGCTCCACGTCCCCATAAATTATAATTAGCTGTAAATAGGATAGGGCAATATAGAATACCATATTATGTATAAAGAACAATGTTCAAAACGTCCCCACCCTTGTAGCACTTTAAAACCTATGTTAATCGAAGGGCCATAACCATCTTATCATTTTATTGTGTGACGGCGATACTGAAATGTACATCCGAAAAAAGTTACATCGACATGAAGAAAACGGAATCAGTAACAATTATGTTGCCGTATATTATACTTTTTCGACATGATGTAACCATACCTACTACAATTATAATTAAGTTTTTTAATTCAAAACACGTTCACAGTCCAAATAAGCCAGTGGTGAGCAATATAGAATGGTTATAATAAGAGCCGCATGCGCAGCGCCACACGACGCAGAGCAGGTAGTAAATGTGGGGTGATGGAAGGGAAGTATGTCTTTGTTCCCTTATCGCTTGCCTGTCTGCCGCTGCTGGTTTTATTGGTTATTGTAATTGTTATTTAGTACCTTTCGGAACTTCCTTGAGCGTACGCGTATTTTTATCTCCCACCTTTGATTGCTAGTTTTATCCTTCTACTTTGGACTTGTTACTGGATTTGATTTTGTGCCAACGGTTGGACTAAGTTGAATTAGTTTGATTTAAGCGACTACGGACTTAATAACGGATTTTGTGTGCCTGTGGTTTGGATTTATTTCATTGTTTTGACAATATGGAACATCAACGAATTCATCAATGTGTGACGTGTTTACGGTCTGTATTCCGAGATCGAAATCGGCGCATTCTAACACATGAATACATGGAAAACCATCCAGGATTCTCCGAGTACGTACTGGAGCGAATGAATGTACAAGAGGTTAGTAAACAACTATTTTTCAAGAAATAAATAGATTGTAGCTCGCTTCACAGTATTTGTATTAAATAATATGACTTATGTCTTAAGTGTGTAGGACGATTTTAGTTTATTTCTAAATGCTATTACTTGGCCCCTTAAAAATGATAGATAGCTATCACAGCGATATTAAGAAATATGAGTGGGGCGCTCTCATTAGTAAGCTATTGCGATATATATTTTTTTCTTTACTGCAGTAATAATGTTATCTTTCAGGCAGCCCATATCGACTTGCAGTACGACACCAAATGAGAAATGAAGGTGGACAAAACGAGGAACAACCTGATGAGCAAGCCGATGAACAAGCAGTTGCCGAGCAGTTAATTACAGTCCCAACATACAAAAGGTTAGCAAATACGTCTCGTCACTGTGCGTTTCATGGATGTGCAAATCAAGATCTGCATAGAATACCACTATTCTTAAAAATACATTCACTGATCGAGCACAGCTTATATGTCCCTACCAGTGCAAGGGTTTGTACAAATCATATGCGCACAAATGAATGGAACCTATTTGAAAGATATGGGCACTACTGGAACTATCGGAAGCACAATGAAACACAGACTTCACTGATAGACGTATATTCGGAGACTGGCGCGCGGCAAGTAACGAACAAAATACTTAAATCTAAATACCCACTATTAAGAATATATCACACCTCCACCACAATACAACAGTACATCTTAACACTAAATAACACAATAAAAATACAACTAGTACATTAAGCGCATAAACATCAATCTCAACGTAACTTCATCAATGTAACTTGTAATAATTAAACAATTGTAAATCTGTCTACTGGTTTACGTGTTCGCTTAGAGTAACGATTCTCTGGCGGCGGAGATTGTGGTTGTACATTAACCCGAGAATCTTCAGGAGTAATAATATCCGGATTTGAACTTTCTCCCTTATTCTTCGTAGTCGCCTCTGGTCCTACCTTTACTACCCGTTCTAACCCTTCGCTAAGCGGTTCGACCGCACTCTCTCCCCCATGATCCGTATTATCCTCAGTCTCTGGACAGGCAACATCAGATAAGCGTGACCTGCGGCGCATTTGATCTACATGTCTTTTTAGTGATTGACCATTATCCTTAACCACTGAGTATCTACGGGCACTATCTACCCGTTCCACGGTACCTTTCACCCACCTGTCACTAACACCATATTCACGTGCCCAAACTGAGTCACCCTCCCTGAAACTGCGGTCAGTTCCCCCCGCAAATTCCATTTGCCGACTGTGAGCTCGATGGACTCTGTCTTCGGTGACCTGATTGGTACGCAGTAAATCAAGTCTGGAGCGTAATGGACGTTTCTGCAACAGCATAGCCGGGGTTTCCCCGGTAGTGCTATGCACGGTGTTTCGATATGCTAACAGAAACGTTTGTAGTGCGGTGTCGACATCTACACAATCCCTATGTGCTTTCTTAATAGCCCGCTTGCAAAGCTTGACGGCATTCTCCGCAGCCCCGTTTGATGATGGGTGGTAGGCTGGTGAAAAAAACTGTTTAATGCCGTTGTTTTTTAAGAAAGTTTTAAACTCTATACTAGTAAATGGTGGGCCCTGATCAGATACTAATTCCTCCGGTAAACCAAACCTTGCAAATGTAACTCTTAATACCTTTATAACACTTGATGCATTAGTTCGTTTCATATCAAACACTTCTAGCCATTTTGAAGTAGAATCAATAATAACTAAGAAGGTAAGACCTTTATACGGCCCTAGGAAATCGATGTGAACCCTTGTCCACGGCCGCGCGTGATACTGCCACGGCTGTATTGGTGCCCGAGGCGGCGCGTCCGCCTCCACTGTACAAGTCTCACATTGCTTACATAATGATTCAACGGCTGCGTCAATATTAGGCCACCATACATAACTACGTGCTATGCTTTTTGTTTTCACTATTCCCATGTGACTGCTATGAAGTTGTTTTAAAACATTATTCTGCAACGACGGTGGTATAACCATACGATAACCCCACATAATACAACCACACTCTATATATAACTCATTACGCTTCATAAAGTATGGTTTGATACTTTCTGCATCTACACAGGTAGAAGGCCATCCGGATTGTATGTAACCTAAAACCCTACTTAGCACTTTATCTACAGCCGTCGCTTTCTTAACGTCTTGGCTCGTTATTGGTAAAAAATTTTCAACGAAATTAACATAAGTATTTTCTTTTTGTAATACTACCTTTTCTTTACAACCTTGGTACGGCAGTCGTGATAATGCGTCGGCACAATTCTTACTCGAAGAAACATATTCAATGTCGTAGGTGTACCCAGCCAATAAAACCGCCCAACGCTGTAACCTAGACGCGGCCATCACCGGAATACCGACTTTATTACCAAAAATGTAAGTGAGAGGCTTGTGATCGGTTCTTAATATAAACTTGCGACCATAGAGATACTGATGAAATTTACGCACTCCGAACACAATAGCGAGTGCCTCTCGATCTATTTGTGAGTAGGACCGCTCGGCTTGTGTGAGCGAGCGTGATGCGTACGCCACGGGACGCTCTCCCCTTGCCGTTGTGTGCGATATCACAGCTCCTATGCCTACACTGCTCGCGTCTGTTGTTAAAATTATAGGTAACTCCGGTGTATAATGCATTAGCACTTCGCTACATGTTAATAAATGCTTAACTTTACTGAACGAATCTTCATATTCTCTGTCACAGCTATACGGGGTTCCTGCTTTAAGCAACTGATACAAGGGCGCTAGAATTGTACTAACATTTTTTATAAATTTTCCATAGTACATCACCATACCAATAAAAGCTCTTAGTTCAGAAATATTCGTGGGAGCTGGTGTTTTAACTATAGCTTTTACTTTATCGGGGCACGTGTGAACTCCTTCTTTACTAATCGTGTGCCCTAGATAATTCACAGATTCACCAAAAAAAACGCATTTTTCTTTTTTTACTCTGAGCCCGTACTTGTTCAAGCGATCAAATACTTTGCATAAGTTACGCATGTGTGCTTCGTTAGTGTGTCCCGTTATTATAATGTCATCCAAAAACACCCCCACATGTGGTAAATCTGCAAACAACTGCTCCAAATGTCTTTGAAAAATGCCCGGACTAGATGCTAACCCGTATACTAGCCTATTATACATAAATAATCCCTTATGTGTGTTTATCACTGTATATTTTTTTGTTTCATCCAGCTCAAATTGAGCGTATGCCTGTGAAAGGTCAATTTTACTAAAATGCTGGCCACCCTTCAAACGAAGTAGCACTTCCTCTACTCTGGGTAACGGATAACGGTCAACTTCTATAACTTTGTTTAACGTTAATTTGTAATCTGCGCAAATTCTAATGTTACCGTCCTTCTTGACGACCGGCACGATGGGTGTTGCCCAGTCCGAACGCTCCACAGGGGAGAGAATGCCGTCCCGCTACAACTGGTCTAGCGCGCGCTCCACCGGCTCGCGCAGCGCGTACGCCAGCGGCAGCGCGCGCATAAACACCGGCCGCGCCCCCTCGCGCACGCACACGCTCACCGTGCCGCCGGTAAATCGGCCCAGCCCGTCCGCGAACACTTCACAGTATTTGGTACTGAAAGCAGCCACATCAAATACATTGTTTTTGAACACCCCAACATTATTAGTATCACAATCATAGGTTACTGTAGGTAATTGTATTTTTAGTTCTGCCATCCACTGGCGGCCTAATAGAAGTGTTTTGCCATTCTCAACAACATATAAATCTAATTGCTTATGCCCATTTTTATATTTCACTAATGGTTGCATAATTCCAAGAGGTTTTACTAACTCGCCGGTATAATACCTTAGTGTTAAATTACTAGGCTTAAGCTTTACATCATTAAACAATCTACTGTAACACTTCCAGCTTATGCATGACACCGCACTGCCTGTGTCACATTCCATTTCAATGTCAATACCATTTACATTCAGTTTAACATAAATAGGACTACACTGCGTCGCTGATAATTTACAAATATCTACAATTATTACCTCATCGCTCTCCCCGCCATCGCTTTCATTGGAATTTCTTATTTGAAACGCATCCATATCCACGTTGTAGTGTTCCGATAAATTCGGACACATACGTCGCAAATGTCCTACTTGATTACAAACTCGGCAAACGTAACGCCCGAACTTGCACTTGCTTGCTTCGTGGCGCGCCCCGCACACTCGACACTGCTGTTGCTGCGCGCGCTCACCCAGCTTCATGGGTGCGGCCGCCGCCGATGCGCGCGCGCCGCGCCCCCGTCCGCTAAACGTCGTAGAATCGAACGGTGTTGTCGCTCCGCGGCCTTCACGAGTGGCCGCCGCCGCCGTACCCTTCCGCCGCGAGCCCGTTGACATCGCTTGACACGTCACCGACGTCGTGGATGCCCCCTCGCTTCTCGACCCACTCTGTCCTTCAACGGTCGCTGCGTCTTTTTCTGCTGCCTCCATGCTAACCGCCAACTTATACGCCTTTCCGAAATCCAAATTACTTTCGGCAAACAATCGTTGTCGTATGGTTTCATTTACTAAGCCACACACTAGCTGATCTCTCAAGCTTTCTTCCAGCCCGGACCCAAATTCACATGTTTTGGACATCTTCTTCAAGATAGCCGCGTATTCTGATATAGTTTCACCTTCTTTCTGTTTTCTATGTCGAAACTTGTATCGCTCTGCTAACTCACTTGGCTTTGGTTGCAAGTGTTTTTCCATGACGTCAATGATTTGTGTTAACGTTTTACTTTTTGGTTTAACCGGCGTACACAAATTAACCAGAAGTTCATAACACTCCGCCCCCATCACTGTTATTAATGTAGGCACTTGTAATTCGTTAGGGATCTTGTTAACTATAAAATATTGTTCTAAACGTTCCACGTACAACCGCCAATCGTCACTGTGGACTTTGAACTCAGCAATTTTACCGATCGACATTTCTAATTAATTTTTGGTGATACTGTTCCTATTTTATTTACTATTGCACGAATCACGCGTAGAATCATCCCATCCTCGTCGCCACTGAAAGATATGGGCACTACTGGAACTATCGGAAGCACAATGAAACACAGACTTCACTGATAGACGTATATTCGGAGACTGGCGCGCGGCAAGTAACGAACAAAATACTTAAATCTAAATACCCACTATTACAAATATATCACACTATTATAATATGATTCTGCAGATACGACATTTTCACCAGACCAGTTAAAAGACATGATGGACGTTTTAAGAAATGCGTATAATAACAAAAAAGCCTTGGATTTTGAAAATATAGACAGCATTTCTCCTGAAGAATTATATTTTAGAACAGGGCTAACCCACGAGCAGTTTGCTATTGTTTTAAATGACACACCATCTTTAAATCAGCACTCAAGACAGCCAAAAACTGTGCTGGCATGCTATCTTATGAAAATAAGGTCAGCTGAACCAGATGTCAGAATAGCCTGCCACTTAAACGTCAGCAGGACAACAGTGGGACGTTACCTGAATATAGCCCGAGAGTGCTTAACGAGAGACTTTGTGGCACTGTATCTAGGATACGACCACATCGGCCGAGATGAAATAATAAGTCACAGCACGACTATTGCGAGAGCATTATATGGAGATTCAAAAGCCATCATATTATTCGACGGAACATACATTTATATACAGAAAAGTAAGAATTTCCTTTTCCAGAAAATAACATACAGCCTGCACAAATTCAAAAACTTATTGAAGCCATTCCTTTTAGTGTGCCCAGACGGGTATATAATAGATATTCTAGGACCCTACTCTGCTAGGACATGAGACGCTCAGATTATGAAGGATATAATGAATAACCTTTATTCTCCGATTCATTACTTGCTCCACGAGAATGATACTTTTATATTAGTCAGAGGCTTCAGAGACTCAATTCCTGCAATCGAAGAATGTGGCTATTAGCCTCACATGCCACCTACAAAAGACAGAAGCGCAACTCAGCTCACGAATGAACAAGCGAATAAATCGCGTCTAATAACAATTGTCCGCTGGGTCATTGCGGCGATAAACGGGAGATTTAAACGCGACTTTAAAATGTTCAGGAACGTGGTATTCAATAAATCACTTCCTCTTCTCTTCACTGAATTCCAGATTGCTGGAGCGCTTCTCAACACCTTCAGGGAGCCTTTTCATGATAGTGTCTACGCCGCGTATATGGAATCTATACCTTCACACAACGCTCATGACGTCAGAGACCGTGTTGTCGTCGGGTATGTTTTCAAATCCAGAAATCGGGAATTAATTCATTAAAGCGTACCTTTACCGAACATTTGTGACGTCACTGGCCGAGTTGACATTGGGTATACTTTCGGATTTAGGATTTTGCGCGTAGGTATTTTAAAATATACCCGACCGCAACAAAGCAATTGTTCGGTATTCTAAGTCTAGGTGATCTTATTTTGGTTTATTTATTCATTGCATCTTGAATGAATTCATTTTAATTGTATTGAACTGTTAATTGTTATCTAATAATTGTGTTTAGTGATCTTATTTTTTGTTATAGCATCGATCGTACTCACGCATTTCAATTTTGCATGTCGAATCTTGGGCAGAATGTATGGCTCAACTTTATTTCTTCACTACCTTATTTGTATACCTACATTCCAGCAAATAAATAATTTGATTTGATTTAGGACAGAATATTAAAATGAATGTCCATAACGCGCGAAACATTCTTATCTTTAATTTGACTAATTCATGCCAATTGTATTTTTATAGTAAAAACATTTCCCTTTCTAATAAACGTTGTTTTATCCTCATTTCTTCTTGTATACTTTATCTCAATCCTAACATACAAAATTAAAAGTCCCTTTGTCTGTCTCTGTATTAGCGTAATTAAAAGTGGAGAGACAGTGAAACGGGTATACATTACAGTATAGCAAAATGGAGTGTCCTACATGAAAGTATACCCCAGAAAAATTTTGGGGGCGGGTATATTTTCAAATCCCTAACACGGGCGTAAATATTTCGATTGTATACCTGAACTCAACACTATAGAGCGTTGTGTGAAGGTATAGATTCCAAATACGCGTCTACGCCACAGACTTCGTAGAACGAATCCGTCACAGAATTCATACCAACAATGACTTAGGCAACTACGTTGTTGCAGAAAATGTTAACAGGCAGCGGGTTGCGTTCAGGACATTGACTGACGAGTCCATAAATATGCCGTTCCCTGAATTGTCAAACGAAGATATTATTTTGTTTAGCTTGGGGACATTATCATCTAAAACTGGCAGCTTCCTATGTCAGCGAACATTTACGTGGCGGCGTCTATAACATAGAGGTTTGTACAACTCCAAGCCCAATTATGAATCAATACGGTATAGACACGGAAGATTGCACTCTTCTAAGGGGTCGAATTTTATCAAGACATAGGTCAAATGCGACCTATTACACGTATTTAATACTGAATAACGCACAGGACCTAAACGCTATTCAGGTATATTACTGCTCATGTTTGACGGGTATGAGGACAGTTGGTGCCTGCGCGCATGTCGTCAGCATCGTGTGGTACTTTGGGATTGGAAGGCGTTTAGAGAATTTCCTTGGGCCAGCCAGTGCCTGGGACAATATTGTAATAGATACTGAAAACACCGAATAAAGGTTTTATTTGTAATTAATAAGGTATTTTATTTGAAAACTCCTAAAAAAACGTCAATGATTACCTCACAAAAACAATATTCAGCAGAATTCTTCATTGAACTTTTTTCTGCTCCGCGAGTTGTTCCCGAGCGGGAGTCGCCATATAATTCCAAAGAGTTGTTTGAAAACTCCGAACAAAACCATCCCACAATAATAATTAAAAAAAGAACAGCATCGTGATCAGAAACATAATTATTATTGTGACTGATTCCGGTTTCTTCATGTCGATATAACTTTTTTCGGATGCACATTTCGGTTTCGCTGTCATACAATAAAATGATAAGATGACTATGGCCCTTCGATTAACATAGGTTTTAAAGTGCTACAAGGGTGGGGACGGTGTCCATACATTTTTGAACATTGTTCTTTATTCTGTACACACTAACAAGCTCACAGCACACACTACACGACACTTATATAGATCTCTTTCAGACAAACATAGGTAGACTGTACTCGTAAGTAGCTGACACACCCACAGGCCGAATACACCACCGACTTGTGGACATAATGTAACATATGAACCAGGGAAATAAACATCTTTCTATTCTATTCTATTCAGCTGCACATTCACCTACTAAGTTGAGTGAGTGTGCTGAACAAGGAATATACTCGGCAAGGGGGGAAAGGACATCATCGGGATTTCATACATTTTTGGTCCAAATATGAAAGTGCCGGGCCAATAAAAAAATATGCTGTATTCCGTTAGAACTTGTCTCCCTGAGTATTTATTATTATGACACCAAAGCTGTAGGGTCATTGTCCTTGGTTTTATTGGAGTTCAAAAATTCAACATCTTCATACATTTTCAGTGAATTTAACTAACAAAAACAAATGATTTGTCTACCATACCTTGTTGACATTTGAACATTTTAGTAAGATGCAGTGGTTCTTGACCTATTTCTGACAAGATAACATATATCTCATTTAAACCACTAATGAGTAACATTAGTGGCATAATCGGCTGGGATACCGGGACTTTTTCCTAAAAAATGGCAATAACAATGGCCGCGCAGGTAAAAGCGGGCTCCACATTCGCGCCGCGAACACCCGCGAACGCCGCGAACCGTGAATGTGGATGGCTTTCGCGCCCCTTCGCGGGCTTCGCGCCTGTTCGCGCCTTGTTCCCCGTTCAGTGTCGGTATTTGCGCCCGCTTCAAAGGGTTTGCGAAGCGCGAACCTCCCGTGAACGCAAGCGCATCCACACTCGCGCGTGAATTCAGTATCGCGCGAGACTCCGTGCCGTGAGGTCGTGCTCGTTTGTATTTGTTTACGTTTGCGCCAAAATGAGCGTCAATTGGACGAACGAACTGGAACTCGTATTTATCGAGTGCTTCCATGCTGAACCCATTTTATGGGATCCCAAACATAAAGAACATAAAGAAAAAACGAAGGTATATGATGCATGGATGCGAATACAGGAACTTATGAAATGATATAGAAATGATATAGAAATGACTGAATTAAAAAAAAAAAAGAAAGTCTTATGTCCAGCTATAGGACTTATAAAAAAAAAGTGAAAGATTCTTTGAAGTCTGGAGCAAGCAGTGGTGATATTTATAAGCCTATTTGGTTTGCATACGACGCGATCGATGCTTTTATGGGAGATAGAGATCGTTGTAAAAAAACTACAAATACGGTTAGTATACTTTATTTTCAATTTATTATTGATGTCAACATGTAAAGATTAAGAGGAAACACTGAGGGCGAGAGAATTGAAAAATAGGTAGGTATTTGCAAAAAAAAGCCGTGGCGTTTCCTAATAGGGCAGATTTTGTTGTTGGTTTAGTGCAAAAAAATAATGCGTGAATTCTTCTCTTATTTCTCTCGCATTCGAAGCTGGTCGACGAGGTATGTGTGGCAAATCACGAACAGAAGAATTATTGTTTTCCAATTCTTGTCTCCATGTACCAGGGTGTATGAGTATGTCATTGTTATCATACATGTCGATGGCCCCAGGCGGTGTATAAATGGATGACGAAGTATTGCTTCTTCTGAGATAATTATGCAATAATATACAAGTCATTGTAATAAGTGAAACCTTTTCTGGGCATAACTGAAATGGTTTTTTAAAGACACGAAATTTCGTCACAAGTATTCCGAATGTATTCTCTACAACGACACGTGCTCGTGACAATGCCTGGTTAAATATACGTTTTGGAGAACCATATTCATGGTTGCCCGGATAAGGTTTCATCACATGATCTGTAAGTGCAAAAGCACCGTCTCCCGAAAATACGTACGGTACATCGACATTCGAGCCTGGGAGAGGGCTTGGTTCAGGAATATTTAAAGCATTTGTGCAAATTTTTTGCCATAACAAACTATTCCGAAATACTCCGCCATCACTTACTCTGCCTTGAGAACCTATATCTGCAAAAATAAAATTGTAATTGCTGTCCACCAATGCTAGCAACACTATGCTGAATGTTTTTTTGTAGTTGAAATACTCTGATCCTGAGTTACTTGGACATTCTAGAGTGATGTGCTTTCCGTCTATGGATCCAATAGCATGAGGAAATTTACAAGCAAATCCATTTTCGATATCTATCCATTCTTCTACGGTCGATGGCATCTGTAAAATAAAAAAAATAAAAATGTTATAATTGTTTTTTACACTTATTTTCAGGAGGAAGAATCAGTTATTGAAAATAACGAGGTCGAAGAAGAACAAACTGTACAAAGCCAGAATGAACAAATAAAGCTACCACGCACAATCCGTCGGCGCTCCAATCCTCCAGAACTGCAAGATGCTGGCAAAGTAGTTCAAGATGCTCTTGCTACGTTAAAAACAACCATAAATAGGAAAGAATCCGACCAAGATGATGTTTATGACCTATATGGTAAAATGTTATCCAAAAAAATAAAGACATTACCTGAAGATGACAGATTACTTTTCATGTATGAAATAGACGGCTTATTCCTACGCCACCAACAAAATAGTCGAAACCGATACAACAGATTGTCTAATAGCCCAGCTCAGCCTACATCTACTGCGTATCGGAGCCCTAGCACATCACGCTCAACATCATATTCTGAACACCAATCTCCGCCTCCATCTACTGCGTTATATGGAAGACCTAGCACATCACGCTCAACATATCCTAAACACCAATCTCCGACTCCACCTACTGCGTTATATGGAAGATCTAGCACATCTCATTCAATTTATTCCGAACATAAAATAAATAATTCGCCATCTCCAGTCACTCACAATCCTGACACATACACTGGTTCGAGAGTTATGGTAACACCGGAGGAGGTTGAAGAACCTTCAGTCATTCACTTCCCTGATTATAGCAGGAACACTGGTTCTAGAATTTTGATAACATCCAATAAAGTAATAAAATCTAGAGACATTCCTGACTATAGCACAAACACTGATTCGAGAGCTATGATAACATCGGATGAAGTTATAGAACCGGCAGTCATTCACATTCCTGAAAACAGAAGAAGCACTGGTTCGAAACTTATGGTAACATCCAATGAAGTAAAATCTCCAGCCACTTATTATCTTGCAAACACAGAGACTGAACAATCACAGACTGAATTTAATGATGTAATTAATAAAGCATTTCATCTTGCCTAACTGTAAGCCAAAACGTTCAGCTATTTTTTTGGTATTCTGATGTTTTTTTTTATTATGATTGATCTAAGAATAAGTACAGACAATGGCATGCCAAGCTTTACTCTTTCAGTTTTATTATAACTATTATTACCAATGGCATAAGAAAACGGTACAAACAAAGTGTAAAGCTTGCCGTGCTCTTGACATAATCAAGATAAAGATGATTCTCTTTTGATATTTAGTTATTGGGAGGTACTAATTCCAAGTTAATTAGATAATAAGTGATTATTCCCATTTCGAATAAATAAACACGATTTGAAGTAAAATTTTATTTTATTACTTTAATTTCCTCCTTCAAGACTTTATTCAAAGCCAGGCATACTTCGGGTATGATCTCCGAAATTATTTGAGGTGAAATTTTGAATAAGAAATGCAAGCTTTCGTAATTATCTCCAGAAGCCAAAAATTTTAACGTGACAGCGAGACGCACTCGAGCTGGAATTGCTTTTCGCAGTCGAGTATCTTGTTTCATAATCACTGGTGAAACCTTATCTAATAAGTACTCGAAATCTTCTAAAGACATTCGAGTAAACTTTTTAAATTCACAAGAAGGTTCGGCAACTAATTCCATCAATTGGTTTTCCATAGTCAAGCTGCAACAAATAAAATTACCCTATAAAACTATTGTTTTCAAAACACTATCTTACTAGCATATATCCTGAAGAATATCATATATTTTTCTGGTTTTGTTGATTGCAGTGAATTATATGCTTTTTTCCATTATAAAACTCGCGTTTAGCTCCTGTAGTCCCCTTAAGGGAACTCAAAGAGGGCGCGAGAATTGAAAACTAGGTATTTACACAGGACAGAACTAAACTAATTTAACAGTTCTTTGACGCCACCTCAATCGACACAGCTATCATAGGAATCACTTACCTTGTTCTGTTGCGATGTATCTTTGTCATCCACCATCTTCGTCTTCTCCATTTTTGTTTAATTTTTTTTTTATCTTTTGTATACACGTAATTGTAGTGAGCCAAAGCGCATAGCGTCACAGCGATAGCAGTGCTTAAATCGGCGTCCATTCTCGACGAGCGCGTGAACTAAACTGTGAACGATTGCGAATGTGGAGGGACATGTTGTTCGCGACGACTTCGCGGTAAATTTACTTGCGCGAATTTGACAGGTGTTCGCGGCACGAATGTGGAGCCCGCTTTACATTAATAAGTTAATTTACGTTTGTAAACGGAGAGACTGAAAAGATTATTTGTGTACTTTTATAGAGTCTTAAGAGTAATTAGTTATTGTAAGCAGGGGTTGAAAGCGGTAAAGGTATAAGGGTATGGTACCGGTATAGAATTACGATACAGCTTCGATTTAAAGGTCGAACCAAAACGGTTGAGAATTAGGGTTGTGGTACCGTTAAATAAAGGTTTATACCTTTATTTTTTTACGGTATCGTTATACCTATACAACGTGTAACAGAATAAGCGCAAGACCTGAAAGTAGTTTGCTCAGAATCGGCTTCTGAATCGATTTCCATCACTATTTATATGTGTTAATTTTTCATGAAAAAATATTTTCTTTAACTGAAATTAGAACCACCGCGTCTTACCAAGGTAATAAGATATTTTATTTAAGGAAATTTAAGCCTTATCTCAAAGGAATAAAGCCTATTCAAATGCATAAACAAATTTGTAATACGCTCATAGCTATCCTATGTTTCATGTTTAGTCAGGAAGTCTATTTTGTAAAAAAAAACTAGGTGTCGTTTAATTAAATTAAATTACAGATATTATTTTAGTCTTATAATTTAATATTCTAATTGGGGTGTATGAGCTCTTGCGTTTATTCCGTTACAGGTTGTATATTACTAGTACCTTTACCGAAATAATTTCGGTACCGAAAAAATGATGCGACGAAGAGCGAGCGCGATGCGGCGGTAGCGGCGCGGGGCGCGGGGGATCGGTGCGGCGACGTTGTTTGAGAATTGCCGACCAGTCGTCAACTCGATCATTTCGAGACTTGAACGAACGACGACACGTCAGTAGTATTATATTTGCAATTTTCGTGCCTTTTTAATTTCACGTCTTAGTTTCATTACACTGTGATCTTACATTATCCACGAGCACTCATAAAACGATGGGAAGAAAACGGAAGAATGCGGTGTAGGGCGTGGACACATGTCTGCGGTGCGGCGCCGGCCACCGTGTAACGGCACGGCACCGCTACCGGGAGGCGGCACGGCGTCGTGTCGCGACACGGCGCCTTGTGCGGTGGGGAGCGCACCGCTCGCTAGTTAATGTTTTGTTGGTGTTTAGTCTGCACGTGTTATTTAATGCATAATAATGGCTGCCGATTTAGATGTCGACTTTTTAATTTCACTCGTGGAAGCACGTCCCGTTCTCTGGGACAAGACAAAGGAGAATTATAAGGATAAAAATTTGAAAACTGAAGGGTGGAAAGATGTATGCCGAAATATTTTTCCATCTTTCGACGAGAAGGACAATAAAGAAAAAACAAGTCTCGGTGAGTACATATTTTATTCATTTATCTTTTTGAAATAATAATAGGTGAAAATTTAAATGTAAAAAGTTTAAAATACAATTAACATTTAAATGTGAATAAAATGCGTTAATGTTCAATATGCCAACTTGTCGAGTTTTTTTTTTAACTAAAACTCAGTCGCAAACGCAGAACAAAGCGAATTTCGTACAGTGATAACCATTGTATCACTCTGTCTAACTTGCACAATATTATATATTGCCATCCTTTAGACATACCCAACACTTTGGCTTTGTTAGTCGGCTCAAAAAACAGGTAGAAAATTGTTTGTTCCGGGACCGAGCTTTAGTTATATTTTGCTTAATTGCCAACTAAGCGCACCGACATCACTATTAAAGTATTTACAAAATTCGCCTCTTATATCGACTGGATTTGATAAAGAATCTGCATCTGTTGTTTGTTGAATGTTTAAAAGAGTGTTATCAATACATAGCTCTTCAGACTTTCTAACTCCATCTCGAGTAACAACAAAATTGTGTAAGACACAGCATGCTTTAATAATGTCTGTCGCAAAATTATATTGAACATTTAAAGGCCGGTGAAATACTCGCCATTTATTTGCGAAGATACCAAAAGCACACTCGACATATCTTCTTGCTCGACTTAAACGATAGTTATAAACCCTTTGTTCTACACTTAGATGCTTCCCTGGGTATGGACGCATTAGATTGTTCATTAATGGTAGACCTTCATCTGCGATAAAAACATAGGGAATTGAATTTTGAAGCCCCGGTAAAGGTTTTGGCGCTGGTATTGGAAGTCGATTCTGTAATAATAATTCGTATAATTTTGTATTATGAAAAATCGTGGAATCGCATTCCTTCCCATACGATCCTATATCGACATATACAAATCTATATCTAGAGTCTACCAATGCCAGCAAAACTATAGAATTATAGCTTTTATAGTTGAAAAAAAGAGATCCACTGTGGGCAGGACTGCAAATTCTGATGTGCTTCCCGTCCAATGCCCCCATGCAATTTGGGAAATTAGTTTTTATGTCAAAATCTTCAGCTATTTGTTCTATTAGCTCTTTAGTTATTTTCGGAATGCTTTCTCTTAAAAGGGTGTCCCATATAGCCCGACAAACTTCTCGTATAATTTTCCCGATTGTGCTTTTTCCACGATAATCTGTGAATTCCATATCTCTGAATGAATTTCCTGTCGCCAAAAACCTGTAAATAGGATATTTAATTAACTTTTACAGAGATATTAAAAAACAACTATTTAATTACATATTTCTAAACATTTTTTTTATGATTGTTACAGGTAATGACGTAATTAGAAAGTGGACCAACATTAAAGATAATTTTATGAAATATATGAAGAAGATAGAACTTTCAAAAAAATCTGGAGCTGGTGCAAAACATATAAAAGAATACCATTTGTACAAACAGCTCATGTTTTTGCAAAAAAATGCTCCAAATGTAACCGACGACAGCATAGAAGAAGGATTTCAAAATCCAAAAACGAGATCACGATATCAGCCATACAGTACAACTACGCGACAGCGAAAACCAAGTAGTGATGAATTTGAGAGGCAAATTATTGAAACTTTAGGTACTTCAGAAAATCGACATCTGTCATTTTTTAAAGCTATTTTGCCATCTTTAAACAAGTTAGATGACCACCAGACTTTGATGTTTCAAAGTGGAGTTTTAAAGATTTTAACGGATTTCCATCGACCACCGTGTCAGTCATATAGTGGATACCAGACAGCAACTTCTTACGACACTAATTATCACCAAGCTACACGATCACCACAAGCTACAACGTCTTATGAGACTTATCAAACAGCTTATAATTCATCCATTCAAAGCATAAATCGTCACCAAACATCACCAATCTCGCCTTTGGAAGAAATTCTATCCAATACCACGGATACACAAGAATCAGAATACGACTTTTCTTAAATAATAATATACTCAATCATTCGAATTATTACTCTTTTGATTTGAATAAAAAAATATATCAATGTAAAATTCTTTTATTTCTTACCGTATAGTTAAACCTATCATTTCCTTAGGCTCCACAGGTTTTCTGAACACGTACTGCTTTTGTATACGAGGTGCAATTTTGGTCAGCAGTTCTTCAAAACTTGATATAGACATTCTAAAATATTCGTAAAATTTCTCATCACCACATTTTTTCAGCGCTTCATAGGTATTTCCTCTCAAAATGACCTCCATCATGGTTCATTATAGAAAGATATGGATTCACCCAATATTTTCTTTGATTCTGTTTCTTCTTCATTCGTCGTCTTAGTAACAGGAGCAAAATGATACGTCTTTCGCGGTCCATATCAAGATAAAAACTGAACAATGGTTACTGTTTGTGCCCGCGTTGCACCGCACAAGGCGCCGTGTCGCGACACGACGCCGTGCCGCCTCGCGGTAGCGGTGCCGTGCCGTTACACGGTGGCCGGCGCCGCACCGCAGACATGTGTCCACGCCCGTACTCTTACTTTTCTTACGATAAAACCTCAAAAAGTTCGAAATGTTTAGTCCCCGGTTGTGAAACAATCATCAAGGTATGAACTTTTGAACATGTATTGAATTTTGATAGGTTAATGAAGTGTATACCTAAAGCTGGAGAATGCGCGCGGATTCGAGCGGAAACGTACCTACCAATATTGGTGCTGCAAGAGTTTAAAGTAGCAAAAGCGTCAACTGCATTTCGTATAGTTTATAATACATACGTATTCAACGTGTTTCAGCTATAATATATTCCCAACGGGGTCGGCCCTGTTATCACAAAACATTGCAACCCGGGTTACATTGTTTTATCGTAATACAACATAAAATAATCTACGCGATGTAAGCTTGTTACGGGTTCGATCTACAGTTCAATAATGGTTTTCATTACCAAGAAAACTCAATAAAACACTACACAAATGTTATTGCTAAACGCTGAATTCTAGATTTACCGTGATAGGTACAAGGGTGGTGCGACCGCGCGGGTGAGGCGTGCGCGTCCTTGTATTTTAGTAAAACATTGCAAGCTTAGTTTGCTGCGCTTTATCGAAAATGTCACTGAAGATTTGGACGAATCTGCTGTAATCAAGGATTACATTGTTACAACAAAGACGAATACTGGCTAGCTACATGTTGTTGTAACAAAACAAGTTTTTAGAGTTCCGTACCCAAAGGGTAAAACGGGACCCTATTACTAAGGCTATGTCCGTCTGTCTGTCCGTCTGTCCTCTGACACTGCTGGTACTAGAAAGCTGTATTTGGTATGGGTATACATATAAATCACGCCGACAAAGTGGTAAAAATTTTTTTTTTAGGGTTCCTCCCCTTCTCGTAAAATATGGATGGTTTTTTTTCTCGTCGGTATATTGTTTAAAAATAATGTGAGTTTGTAAAAACCATTTTTGGATTCAGGGATCCGTTTGCGAAATATTAAGATTTAAAGTGCTAATTTTTGTTAGAGTGCCAGCTAAATGGTTGGTTTTGGATATGTGAAAAAATTGCACGGCAGTAGTATACAGGGTGTTAGGATAAACACCGTTAACCGTGCTACCAGTGGTTTGGTATCATTTATAGAACGTAAAATCAATGGAAAATTACAATTTTTTTTTTTTTAATCTACATTTTTCCATCAGAGGCGCAAGTTCGTTGTCCTATGCGCTAGGGCAACGAACTTGCGTCTCAACACTGGCGGGGGGTGCGGGAAGTGACCTGACCGGCCGCGAGTGTGACCCCTTCCTCGGTCAGTCAGCTGTTTCGCTAGCGAGCACGATGTCGGATAGAAACTTTATAAAATCTTTTTTGCAAAAACATGTTTTCCCATACATTCTGTATGGGAAAACAAGTTTTTCAACTACAATGTTAAGTTTGTTGGATAAATTCATCCCAACTACGGAACCCTTCATTGTGCGTGGTTCGACATGCAGTTGGCCGGTTTTTTTTTATTATTGTGAGGTCTCTTTAAAAAATACGATATTATGACGAATAATATACATTAGTATATTATTCGTCTTTCAGGGCGAGCACGGAACAAATTTACTGTATCATTTGTCGACCAAACATCCTTCTGAGTATAACATAGTCAACGAACGAAACAAGTTGAACGCAAGCGAAGAACTTTCACAGACAAATGATGAAAATGATCTGAATGTTTCAAATAATAGTGACCGCCCAGACATAAAAAAACAAAAAACTGGTTCTTCAAAATTTACCTATATACAAACGCAGTGTGTTAACTTAGTAATAGTACATGGAAGGCCATTTTTATTGATGGATGATCAGGCATTTAAGAATATTATAGCAATGTTACCCATTAGCCCGAGAGAAGCTCAGTCTCTAAATTCACACTCAATAAAAAGATTAATTGCAGAGAAGGCTGAAATTGTGCGAGAAAATATAACTAAAGATATTAAGGGTAGGCTGGTTTCATTAAAAATTGACAGTGCCACTCGACTAGATCGAACATTTTTTGCCGTCAATCTCCAGTAAGTACATTGAAAATGACTCGGTGGTGATTAAAACCTTAGGTATGGCAGAGATGTGGGACAGAAGTACATCAGCTTACCTACGTGAAAAGTTATTATATATATTAAGGAAGTACAAAATAAATGTGGATCTTTATACGATAACATATAACAGATAATGGTGCCAATATGTTAAAATTGACTCGCTCGATGAACGACATTTTGAGAGAAGAAGATGATGATGAGACGGATTCGGATCTAGAATACAGTGACCAATTATTAGAGGTAAATTTTCAATCCAATGACGATGTCCCATATGAAATTACATCAGTTCGGTGCGCTGCACACTCACTGCAGCTAGCAATTCAAGACGCGCTAAGAGAAGATGAATCACTCCCTACTATCGAACAAGCGCGCTCGATTTTTAGGAAACTGCGAACACCTACAATGAAAAATATTATAAAATCTTCAAAAAAAAATAAAGCTATTTTAGACAACAATACACGATGGCATTCGACGTTTGACATGATAGAGCGTTTGAAAACGTTAAAGGATTTTTGCCCTGAAGTCCCTGGGGAAGATTTGTATTGTTCTTTCACCTTTTGGGATGCTATTGAAGATTTGTTAAATTCTCTGAGGCCCGCTAAAATATGCACTAAGAACTTACAAGCGGAAAAGCTTACTCTGAGTGATTTTTTTTACTATTGGACAAAATGTTCCTTAGAGACATCGCACGTACAAACCCCTCTTGCGCAACAGATTTGTTTCTTTATGAAAAAAAGACAAAACATTTTGATGACCAATGCCACATTTCTAAGTGCATTGTATTTAGATCCTCGATTTCAGGTAGTTTTATCCAGTGAAGAGGAAGCTTTGGCTTTGCAACATTTAAATGTTACTTGGCTCCGAATTTTAAAAATTCAAGCCAATGATATCAACACGTCATATCAAGAAGGAGATGAAAATGCAACTATTTTTTAATTTTTAGGTTAGTTGCATTTATCTGACCGCTTTTATATGAAGTATGATAATGCTAGTGATGCGACAGTGAAAATAACTACTACGATAAAAATATTTTATCGAAAGGTATACTATTCATACTACTGCTTAGTATGAATAGTATACCTTGAATAGTTCGTTTATATATTTGAAACTATTGGCGCTAGTGTCGCTCTTTGAGTCAAATATTAAAGTTCTGATTCACTAGGTACCTAGTAGTGAATAATAAATGATTTATTTTCAGTTTATCTCAGTATTTGATAATTAGTGGAATCCTGGCATTTAGGTCACCGTATTTTATATGATTGTCGCGGTCTGAAAATGTTTACCACCTTAAGGTTTATAATTGCATGCACACATCTATGTCACAAGGTCGATGACAATATAGTGATTTCGGCTTTTCTTCTCAGAGTAGTCAGATATTAAACGCCGACCTCATTTAGTTTTAAAAATGTGATTGACGTTTAAAAGTGTTTGTACAAACCTACTTACAGAAATAAATCATTTAATATTTTTTCTCAAACAAATCTTTTTTAACCAAGCGAGGGTGAACTTGTTATTAAAAATGGAAAAATAGACAATTGGCTTATACTAGTCGTATATAATATATATATAATATAAGCCCAAGCTCCGTATAAAGGCAACAACTTTTTAACCCTGGGACCGACTTTTTTTATTTTAATTTTTGTATGTATAAATTGATGCAAGGAATCATTTGGAAGCACTCCCATGGCTGGGCAGCATTTGGTCCAAATAGGTCAATATCCTTTACTTAATAACGAATCTTTAAAAAAATGTATTTTGCTTATGATGAATATAAAAAAAAAAAAAAAAAAACAAAATATTTTATTTCACATAAACCTACATGGGCACTTATGAAACGTCAGAAGCTAGGTGCACGGTTCCAATTGGTCGTTTCCTATGGAGAAGAGCCGGCAAGAAACTCCATGGTTACTCTTTTAAAAATAATTGGCTTTTACAATACTTTCAAATTACAGTGTTGGTAGGCATGGGAGGACAATGTAGGCCTTTCAACAAGTAAGTACCAGGTACTTAACAAAAATAGAAGATGTTCAATAAATCTACAGTCCAATAAGCCTACAACGTTCTCACATTCACAAATAGAAAATAATCTATCTAAATGACTAATGATAATAAAATTAGAATTCAAATAAAAATAAAAACCTATTTAAACCAATTGAAGTGATTGCTATTACAACTGTAAAAAATTGAATAATTATAATCCTGTCCACAAAAGCCACTAAGAGTTGAAATTAATTGCAGGTATATAATGTCAAATACAATGATTGAATATTTTATTAATAATTGAATGATTGAATAGAATTATCAACCGGAGACGTGAGGCCTCCAATTTTTTTAGTTGCAATTACAAGACTCGACCTTACAAGATCGGCACTATTGTCTTACCAGTCTGTATCATTACTAAATTATTATATAACAAAGTACCTCCGCCGCGTCTGTCTGTCTGAACGCGATAAACTCAAAAACTACCGAACGGTTTTTGATACCTACGGTTTTCACCAATGGACGGAGTGATTCTTGAGAAAGGTTTAGGTGTATATTCATTAAGGTTTTGTGTAAGTAAATTAGGTGAAATATGACGATGGTTGTCAGAAAAAATCGTGCCGACTGGCAGAGAGCTTTACCTTAGCCGCGTAAACCAATAAAGATAAGGAATATTTTTTTACCTCTTTTTTTTTACCTCCCATGGGATATTTTTCGATATCCACGCGGGCGAAGCCGCGGGCACAAGCTATTTCATTATACAGTGTAGTCTAGGAGGGGAGGGGCTTGTAGCTAAGAAATAACAGCCGCACGGGTCGATCAATCAGGTTAAGCTACGCTTGTCGCGGTTGGTCCATGGATGGGTAACCATCTTGACATACCAAGACCCCTCTGTGCCTCGGAAAGCACGTAAGCCGTTGGTCCCGGCTGTCGTTTGTAGATCTTTGACAGTTGTTACGGGTCTTCAGACGCCCGAAAGTCTGACAACCAGCCTTACCAAGGGGTGTTACCCAGTAACTGGGTTGTGGAGGTCAGATAGGCAGTCGCTCCATGTAAACTACTAGTATTCAGCTGCATCTGGTTAGACTAGAAGCCGACCCCGACATAGTTGGGAAAAAGCTAGGCTGATGATACGACATAGTGTAGTCTAAAATAATATAATATATTTAGACTACATTATGTCGTAACTGATTATTCTCTTGTCTTTTAATTACGTCTCGAAAGCAATGTAGCAATTTTTATGTTCTATCACCTATTGTAATAATACGACAATACACCACTATTATTTTGTAAACATTTGAAACAATGTTAAAGTTCATTAAAAAAAAAAAAAAACCAATAAATATCACGCCTTTTATTTAAAATATCTTAGCATTTCCTTACTAGAAAGATCTTCTATCTTGGCTATTAATATGTATATTTTTAAAGCCTAGGTTGCAATATCACCTATCTACGCCTAAATCAAAAAGTTGATTGGATATCTACAAGTCTCACACATCCCCTGATACACGCTTCTTATATAATATATATCCAATAACAGTTTTATTCATAGCTTGTGTTTAAAAAAAATGAAACGTTTTTTTCGTTTCCTGTAAAATTATGTTTTGGTAGATAGAGGTTCATGTCACTTCATCGTCAATATAAAGAATGAAATAAAAAACTTATAGAGCAAACTTTTTGGTTAGGTATATGTAAAATGGCTATTAAAAATCCACTATTGGCGACCAAAAAGCTACTCGAAACTACCTACTAATAAATAATTGTGAATATCAATGTTATTTTTTTTTTTTCTTTGGCTTATATATCTAGTCGCAAGACAATGACCACTGACTCGCAATGATTTGGAAATAAAATAGGACATTCAACATCCAAGCCCTAGCCACTTGTAGAGTTAGGCCTTAATTGGTTATTATTTCAGGACAAAACTAGGCCACGGACATACGGACATGGCGAAACTGTAAGGGTTCCTTGTTGACTATGGAACCCTAAAATGTTCTTATAGACACAGGTTTATTAGTGAATTAAAGACCATGGTGGTAAAGTGGGTACAGAACCTTTCAAGTTTTCACTAAAGAACATAAAACGAATACGAAACAATAATGAGGTTTTCAGAACAACACAATCTACATTCAATTCATTCTTATTCATAAACTGAGATGATTGATTTTGATAGTAGGATGTATTTTTTTTGTTTTGACAGCATTGTGAAGATTATTTTCTTGGCTAACCATCTTGACAAGGCAATAAGGAAATCAAACAAAACGATCCAATGTACTTATTGAAAATCAACAATATTAACAAACATCTTTTTTGCAAAATCAAAATCAAAAGTCATTTATTCAAACTAGGCTGAGAATCAGCACTTTTCGAACGTCAAAATTACATAAGACAGTCCCCCAAAACGCCCACCCTTTGCAAGAAACGACAATCATTTCCTTTTTCTTCGACAACTGAGAACATACATTCAACAACATTATGAGTCGATTCAGAACAAACGAAAACGGCCGCAATACTAACTTCCGACAATAAAATACCACTGCCACTGTCTACATCTAGATCAAATTCCACAAAATCGAAACGCTATTTTTTGCCACTAGCGTGATAGACACACAGTAACGACTTTCACAACATTTTATATTATTTAGATAAACAAAATTGCTAGAATCAATCGCGTCTCCCGAAATCCAATCTGCCTCCTCAATCCAAATCGAATCCTTGATCCTTAATTGCTTGCTTCACAGAGCATGTAACTATAATGCGTGATTTTATCAAGACACAGCATCAAGATTCAATCACAGATTTCAAGTTTTCAACACAGAGCATGTTTTCAACGAATGAAGAAAGAAAGAATCAAAGAATCAAAATTGAAATTTGAAATCAATACATTCAATGTCATTGTCCAAATGTCCACAGTCCAGTCAGTTTTTTATTTATGTCAGTAAGTCAGTTGACGCACGCTGGCACAGACTAAGTACAAATTTATCACACTGGTCACACACAGGACCACAGAGTACAGAGCCAGAGCACATATTTTTTGTATTGTTGACTAGCTACGCCTCGCGGTTTCACCGGCATAGGTCTCGATCCCGTGGGAATATCGAGATAAAAAGTATCCTATGTCCTATTCCAGGTCCTAGTCCAACCATGTGCCAATTTTAAATAACAAATAAAATATATGAGAAATAATTCCATTCAATACATTTAGTACAAGCTTCCTTTCTCCTACTTATTAAGAACTTGCTGTGCCCGACAGAGTCCATAATTGTTTTTATTTATTCATTATAACCACCTGAATGTGTACATACTGGATTGCAATATAGATTGAAATTGAAAAACATCTAAATAAGTTCAGCCGTTTTAGCGTGAAAATGTAACAAACGAACTCACTTACACATTTATAATATTAGTTAGGATTGAATGGTGCTGATGTGCGTTTGGCATACAATAGCGGTACTACGGTAGCGCTGCAGAGCGCGTCCATGAAGTTAAGGTGCATGTGCCAAAGTAGCCCGCGAAATGCAAATTTTCTTACGTTTTTTGCAATTTGCAGGTCAGTGTCAGGTTGTATGTTGCTCTAAATATTATATGCGGCCGTAACAAATATGGGTTTACAGAATTATAAACATTAGACTCAGCAATACAACTCTCTAAGCTCATGTAAGTGCATATGACTTTTTCATGAAATAGCACTCACACACACTTTTGGCACAAAAATCTGTGACTAATGTGATAGGATAAAGTGGGTGATAGACGTGCGTACTAAGTCTCAAAAGGCTATAATTCAAAACACATAAAAATGGTGAACGCCTTTTGCGACAATCTATTTCAATATAAAAGTACTCTGTTATCTATTTGCTGACGACAGTACTGTTACAATAGCATGAAGAATACTCTGTCTACGATGTAAGGTTAAAGAACATTATAATTTTGACATAAGTAATAGGGAATATGCATGTGATTCAAATATGGGTGAAATATTTTTTTTTATAAACTATGTTACTTCAGAATTATGCCCCCATCAATATTTTTGAATAAAATTTATTTTTGAGCGAGAAATTAATTTTTTTAAAGTCCCAAAAAACTGTGGGTAATTCAAATACTTGAAAAGGCTAAGAGCGGATGTGACGTAACAATCCGGGATAACAATCAAAATGTCAATGTTAAGTCAATAAACAAGTGTCAAGTGAATGTCAAAGGCTCACAGAAAAAGGAGTGTTTGACGTTGACTTGACATTTGCTTTTCTGTTTTCACGGACTGTGACGTCACCACACCGAGCGCGCCAAATGGAGGGCGTTTAAATAGCCCGGATCGGTTGGATATTTTGAAACATTTTTTTAACTACTTTAAATTGCTTTTTTGCCGTCGATTTTTTTTAAACTATTATTTGAAGATGTAATGTCTATAATTCTTCGGTTCCGCGGGACTACCTGACTTATGGAGCAGGTGGGTAACGCCTGTTGTTAGAAACTGCGGTAGCGACCCAGACTCTAAGGATGACTGGAATTGAGATGCCAGGCGAGCGTGTGAACTAATCAGCCATTTTAACCAAAAGTTGTGCAGTCCATCCGGTCCCGGTGATTTCCAATTCGGTAACGGACGGACTGCTGTGACTACGTCTTGTGGAGAGATTATTACAGCTTCCATTTCTGGTATAGTTTCATACACTCGCTCGACATCCTGTATCCAGTCAGCCTCAGCGTGACAGACGGGCACCGACCATATACTGCCCCAGAATGCGCTCGTGGTGGCATCATCCGGGCGGCACACGTCCGCCACATTTTGTTCAGGTCGCTCCCAAGCTCTATATATCCACCTCTCATCGCTCTGGAACATGCAATTCTGCGTGTATCGGTCCACCCGCCGCTTATACCGCCGAATTCGGCGCGCCCATGCACAGACTTTTTGCTTCAGGAAGTCGATACGCTCTGTGACACGGGACATGTATTCTGGAGGACTGATTCCTGTCCCCGAGAATGCCCGTCTCACAAAGCGCATCACTCGTGGTCGTGTATTGCCCTCCCTGAAGCTGTATAGTTTGCCAATGAGTACCCTGGCTCCATCGATACGGCGCTCGATCCTGCACTGCCAGGCTGGTACGGCTGGTTTTGGTCGAGTAGCTTTGTCATAGTTTGGGAACTTGACGTTAGCTAAACGACATGCCGCATGATTATTATTATTTTTATTTTATTATTTGTTTTGAATTTATATTTTATTTTATAATTTTTTCATCACATTTTTATATTATTAATTATTTCATTTTATTTCACTGATTGACCCAATTGTCACCCAACATAGGGACTATGCTGGGTGACACCACCTTCCGGCTCGCTACCTGTCTGCGTCTGGGCGCTCCTTGCGTGGCTCCGCATCGCTGCCAATGCGGTGAAGGTGTCGACTGCCTCGGTCACCATGGCCTATCCTGCAGTAGAAGCGCAGGTCGGATAGCACGGCACGCCAGCATCAATGACATCATCGGTCGTGCTCTTGCCACCGCCGGGGTGCCAGCTGTTCTAGAACCCAATGGCTTGGCACGCGACGATGGGAAGAGACCAGACGGAATGACCATAATGCCTTGGAAGGTAGGTAGGCCTTTGGTGTGGGATGCAACGTGTGTCGACACCCTTGCGCCATCCCATCTTCCCAGCACGGCGGGCTGCGCTGGAGCTGCTGCTGCAGGTGCAGAAAACCTCAAACGGCGCAAATACTCCAATCTTATCGGGACGTATTTGTTCGAGCCGTTTGGGGTTGAAACCCTAGGGCCATGGGGTCCGAGTGCCTACTTGGTTTTTCAAGACATCGCCAAACGCTTGGTCGACTCTTCACATGACCAGAGGGCTGGCCTATTTTTTGGGCAAAGAATCAGCATTGCCATACAACGTGGCAATGCTGCCAGCCTTTTGGGCACTTTTCCTGTTGACAGCGATGCGGACGAATTTTTTGATGCCCTTTGATAATTTTCCCTTGTACATAATTATTATTATAGATATTATAAGTCTTTGTTAGTTCTTAAAATTCTAATAATTGAATAAATAAAATTATTTCACTGATTTGTACCTACACCAATTATGGTAAAACATGTTGAAACTAATTAAACTTTATCACTTTTAGTAAATATCTCTGCAAGGTAATTACTAATGTACACAATGTTTATGCAAATAAATTATCTTTATCTCAAATCTTTATCTCAAAATCAAAAATTCAAAATCCTTCTGTGAAGTTCTGTCACTGTGCACAAACATCATTGTTCATTCATTAAAAAAAATATTTATACTCTGCGCTGTGGCTGTGACGCTGTGGTTCAGTTCAGTCAGTTAGTCTGTGGTCTGAGTCAGTCCCACAGAGTAGGTACCTACTTTTATATAATATAGGTAGCAAAGAGTATAATAATAATATGGGACATAGGTAGTCAGTCCTGTGCACAGAGTACTTTTATATATATGGAAGTCCTGTGCCTGTGGTTCAGTCATAATGTTCTGTGGGTTCAGTCAGTCAGACTAATAAGTCTGTGATTTTCATTCAATTTCTTTCAAAGGCAGAAGTTACAAGTATAATTGCCAATAATTGGGCTCATTCGTTGGGCTCTCTGAGCTCTCTCTCGGCCAAGGACAAGGAATACATTAATAGTGCTTTTCTTGCAGTCTTGCCTTAATTTGCTTTTTGAGTCTGTGAGAGGCTAAGTGGTGTGAGGTTTCTTGTAAACAGTAACAAAACGTGCTGTGATGAGTAGTGGCTAGTGGCCTCTTGTTTGTGAAAAATGTTCCAATAACTTTTCTTATCCGCTCAACTGTCGATTGGCCTTCTAATAACAATTAAAATTCTATTGTGTCTCGTTAATGACAGTGGGAGGTTTATCGATCCGATCGACTCCATGAAAGAGACGAGACGACTTGGTAATAATAATAAACTTCATAAAGAAATGGCGCTTTGTTTTTGTTGCATGTCTTCATATTGCCACGTTGGTTTTTGGCCTGGTTGAAACAGTTTTTTGTCAAAATCGAACTTTTAGTGGAATATACCGGTTTAACACAGCTTTTATACGCATTTAACGCTTATAAAAGCTATGTTCGTCAGTTGGGTCGTTGTCTGGTTCCTAGAATGTTGTCACCAAAATATCTGGTTTAAAATGTTGAAGAGATAAATAAACGTCTTTGTGTTAAGTGTTCGAGGTCAGAGGCTTAAATTTACCTCCAATGTAGTGACAATAGATTAAAGATTTTTAAAAAGATAGCCATAACATTCACTGTCATGGAAGGTGTTCATTGTAAAATTGTTGGTACCTAGGCTAAACATTGTGTTCTTAAAGGGTTTGGTTTGTGAAAGAGGTCAATGAGTCGTCTTAAGAATTTTGTTGCAAGTTGGGTCTCGCAGTAAAACTCCAGAATTCAGAACCATGTGGTATTTCTGTGCCGGAAGATACCATGGTGTTCCTGAGTATAACCTTCATGTTACCTGCTCTGTTTTATCTTGTAGTCTTACTAACAAGTTTACATGAGCTTCCGGAGTGAGCATCAAGACTTCAATGCTAGCTAGGCAGTGGGAAAATAATGTTCTATAGTGGTACATGGATCCTCCTTCAATCAAAAAATATGTATATCATTAGTGCTACAGTTATTCAACCTTTTGGGTACATTGTTGGAGGGTTTTGTTAAAAGAGTCTTACGCGAATGTTGGTTTATTAACCCGTGTGTTATGTTATTTTCAAGTTATGGGATCTCACAGATCCCATAACTTGAAAATAACATAAAATATAGACCTTTACTGGATTTTATGCAAAACAATATTTTATGTTGCCTTTATGGCTTTAGGTATAAAATGATGTGGGAAATATAGTTATTTCTTTTGTACAAATAAAATTACATACCTACTTTAAAAAAATTTGGTAACTGAAGCGGGGCAATTTTAACTGGTAACTTACATAGAAAAAATTTGAATACCCAGAAAAGAGCACTTTTTCATGTACTGATTCTGAAAAAAATCTGTAAATTTCCTAATAATTTCACCCTTATCCAGTTCACCACACCCATCAAAAGCACTGCAGACCCACCGTACCCCTGGCCGTACCCCTGGTGGTACGGTGGGTGTTTTAAAGTTAAAAGATACCACCAGGTAATAGTGTTGTATCACTAGTGTTACAACCACTTCTGACAACAATAATTTTATTTAATAATTTTATTCATACATTTTTATTGAACAAATCTTAAATACAATATCTACAATCTAAAAATAAAATAAAATAAAATAAAAAATGAAATGTATCTAATAATAATAAGTTATCTGCGCAATTTTTCTAATGCGTGACCAATTGAAATTTCCTTATTTATAAATTGAGGGGTATAAAAGCAAATCCGCCACTGTCCATAAATTGTATCGAGGTCATTCAAAGAAACTTTAGCAAAGCAATATTATATTCGATTTTCTATAGCAATGCCTGTTTTTAATGCCTGGGAAGCTATTTTAAATTGAAATCAATATGCATTCTATTGAAAACTAATATAAATTTGATAAAACCCAATAAAATAGAAATGAGAGTGGTGACTTTGCATCTCACATTGGATAGTGGTGAATCTGCGTCTAACCGACATTGGACAGTGGTGAATCTGTGTCTAAGGGAAAGGACAGTAGCGCATTTGCTTTTTGGCGTATTTAATAAGACAAAAGTACAGTCAGTGAAACAAGTCAAATGGTTGTAATTTTTTTTTATAAATCTCTTTATTTTATAAAATCCAGTAATAACAAATTAAATTTTGGTAAGCAATTAAATTCGTAAGTCCGGTAAAACATGTTTAATTATATAATTAAATTCTTTAAATTCTTAAGTCCGAATCAGGCATTGCAACTTCACATATTTCTTCATCTTCACACTCTTCAGTTTCGTCTATTCCGTTTTCTGCTCGTAGCAGTACCTGTTTGTAGAAGTCTAAATCATCCCTAGACCTCCAATTCTCGCCAAAGTGTTTTTTTAGTAGAGCGTCAACATCTTTTATTTTATCTTTCTTTACTACAACTTTGTCTTTTTCAATCAAATCCGGGTTTAGGTCAATAAATGTTTTACCTCTCTTTAAAACTGACTTGTAACTTCCGAGATCAGCATTGTAGTAAGGCTCCCCTCTTATGGAAACATCATTGCTTCTCTTTCGTTTTAAGAAAAATCGTTTACATTGGTTAAATTGGAAATGCCAGTTTCCCGGTGGGCGAATTATATTTCCGAGAGCAGTTTTCCAATCTTTAACATTGTTCAATGACACAACAGTCCCATATTTTTTAAAGACTTCTATGTATTCCACAGGTTTTAAAATGGTCTCCATACGTTTTATTTCCTTCTCAACAAGACCGAAAACCCGATCTGGTGGAATAAACGAGTGACCGGGAATGGGGAAAACTAGCTCGACTGTTTTAATATGCCGCGGTGCCTGAGTCAACCATTTAGCGCACATACCAATCATAATGCTGTTTTTGTTCTGGGCGCCGCATCCATCCGCCACCAGTCGAACTGTTTTGACATTTTCATTTTGCACTGTATTTTGAAGCGTGTTATAGACTGCCGACGCTATTTCATTTGCTCCTTTACGGTGTTCATCTTCAGTCCAGGTATACAGCGTTACGTTGTCCCTGTTCAAGGTATTTTCTGGCACCGACTTTACGACTCCAAAATTATATATATATAATTGGCGACTGTAATATGCCGCCTGATCAGATATTTTAGGCAACACCTGATTTTTTTGGCAATCAAAAGAAAACACAACTAAATCGTCCCTTTTTTCTTTTAGCAGTCGATAAAATGCTCTGGCCTTCAACATATGTACCCTTTTCTCCGTCATTAAATTTACTTTTTCAGTTGGATCTGTTGATTTTTTTATACGTTCAAGTAGCTCATTGCACTTGGAACAAGTGTCTGTACGAGGGCTTCCAAATCCTAGATTGTAGCATGTGTTGAAAATTGATCTAAAGTAACATTCACGTACTTGGACTTCATTGCTTTGATTAAACATTCTCCACATTTTCCGAATGTTTAGAGTAGATGGCAAATATTTTCTCATAACGGTCGATCTGCAATAATGTGACTCTAAGCAGTGTGCGTTCGCGCAGCGGAATGTTGTTGAATTTAAAGATATTAATTATGCAGATATTTAGTGTATGACGTCGTATAATTGTGTATGGTAAAAAAAAAATTGTGTACGCAGCCATTGTGGAGAAATTCACCAAAAACTGATTCCGCTGGGCGAACGTTGTCCTGGCGGAACTTATTTTAATCCATAGACTTTAGAAGAAAAGAGGTGTGTCCAAAAATTAGTGTGTATTTGTGTGTAATTGTGTATGTATGAATAAAATGAGTGCATGCATAAACTTCGGAGAAATTCAAGTTTCCGCTACGCGAACGTTTGGCCATTAGCTAGTTTTCATATAAAGCGCTTACATAGAGAGCTGTAGATTTTTACATACGTTGTTTTGAATTTGTTTATATTTGTTTAAAAAACAGATTTAGAAAAAATCGTAGGGCTTAAAAGATAAAAATATAAACGTAAAATACACTTAATAGGTCTTAGTTCTTAAAGTATGCACTTTGGGGTCTAGATTTTCACGTTTATACAAACCTTGTAAGTATCTGAAACATGTTGCCAAGTATCAATGATGTTCCGTTAGTAATTAAAGAGTTAAAGGACAATTTTACCATGAATAGATCACTGTTTACAAAACAGTCAAATATCACGACGTTCTAAAGGAATTGCATGGTAAAATGTATGCCAAAAATTAGTTTATTCATTCAACTATTCACATGCAAAATTTCATGTCATTAAATTTAGTAATTAAAGAAATCAATTAAAATACTGACGAAGCATCGAAAACCTACATAACCCGACCAAGTTCGGATAGCTACAAAAAAGCGGCCCAGCCATATATCTAAGAGACGTTCTTAACCTTCCAATATAGTATTTACTAATATGGTACAGTTCCGTACACAAGCGTTAGGAAAAAATAAAACAATTGCATTTCTTGAATTAAAAATATTTTTTTAATAATAACCCAACTATCTACGATAAAAACAAATCTTCAATTAACAAGTACTTTTCTATTTAAATATCCGTGTACAAAAATTTTTTTTATTAAGTACATACTTAACCCTTAATTTGGCAGAGATCCGAGTTGTTTTATTTTATAAAATTAGATGTATTTCTTAAGTCCTAGGGTTATTTACAACTTAGGAAAAATAGACAAAATAATATTTTATTTACAGGTTTTCAGGAAATCAATGTTCATCACAGTAAACACTGCGAAATACATTGAGAACAACAAATGTTTATTGTGGTAAACATTGTCAAATTAGTATCATATAAACAGGTAAAATAAAAACACTATAATTATCAATAAATCAAATTATTTATTATAGAAATGTAAATAACAATTGCAAGGATGTTTTCCTGTATCGAAACCTATTGCTCCAATAGTCCAGATAGCATGGCATTTCAACAATTCCCATCAGTATATGAATGTATACAAAATCCCGCATTTCATTCTCTGATGCTTATACTGATCTTTACGGAGTAAAGATTGGTCTGGTCTACTAAATCCGTAAACATAAAATACCTTCAGAAAAAAAAAATACAAATAATCAAGGGGGTCATCATCTAGAAAATCGACATAGGTTTCGGTTCTTTCTTCGATTACGGCACGGTGACGAAAAATACCTTTATCCCATTTGTAAGAAAGAGAAAATTTTGGAATTTTCTTCGATTTCTTGGCAGCTGGAGCTATCTGCTTTTTTGCTCTAGTTTTTCTAGTATAGCATAGATTGCATCTCAGATGGAAGCGATATTATTGAAGATAATGATGGAACATTAGCATATTTTGGTTCTCTGGTTGGTGTATTAGAGCAAATTTCCTGCAAAACTGGAGTTAATGGGAGAGCTTCGGAGTGGTATAAATCGGAACCGTTTTAACGGCTGTTCATCGTCATTTTGAGTATGATCAGGTTCGGGACTACTATTGATATCTATGCGTTCTAAAGAAGAATTAATGGAAGGCGCAGAAGATGAAACGGCTTGGAGAAGGTGGCGGCAATTCGTTGTCACTATTATTTTCGGATTTATCACTAGTGTCGGATGGTGCATGCTCGACAGGAACAAGTGCTAGTATTCTACGCGTGCGGTCTTGTATTTTATTCTGTTAACAAGCAGAAAAAACCAAATAAGCCCAAGCACAAAAGCAATTATTTTTAAATAAAAGTTATACCTAATTTGGCAATGTTCATCACAATGAACGTATCAAATTTACAATACTTGTTCGAGTATTTGGCAGTGTTCACTGTGATGAACAAACAAGTTTGTCTCCAAAAAAAGTTGCCAAAAACACAAAACTTTACGAAAAACCCATTCCAAACCATAGCATAAACATTGTTTAGTAAATAAAAACCACAAAAAGTTAGTTAAGATATGTAAAACATATAAAATAAAAACATTTACCTTGCGAAGAATCAAGTGCTCGCGCCTCCCTGACATCTTGTCTCGATAATGACAGATGAATCAGGTTGCTACTAGTAGAATTATTTTTTATACCGATAAATATACTTTAAACTTGCTATAACTAAAATAAAAACCAAAAAATGGTAGATAATAGTCGCTCAGTATTTATTTTTTATAAATGTTTATCACAGTGAACATAATCAAATTAAGGGTTAATTATGTTTCATTACACACTTAAATAAGTAATTATAATAACGTTAACAAACGCTTGCAACGACAGCAATAAACTTAAATGTGTTTTAACTAACATAGGTTTAATAAACGATTATGAATATAAGGGTAAGTAAAATATTTAGAGCTTCAATAATAAAATCACAGATTAACAATCTCAGATCACATAACTAGACTATTCAGTTGTTTAGGTTTGAGAGTCTGCCTAATATAAAAATAAATCAACATTTAAAAAGTACTTATAAAATAAAAAAGGTATTTACAACTCAATACCAATTATTAAATGAGTAGCAAATACAGAAAAAGACCTCAACGTTTCTAAGTATAATGTACACTAGCTTAAAAAAAAATCACAGATTAACAATCACAGATCACATAACTAGACTATTCAGTTGTTTAGATTTGATCAACATTAAGAAAGTGCTTATAAACTAAAACATTGGTATAAAAAAGGTATTTTCAAGAAAATATTCTTAAATGAGTAGCAAATACAGTAAATAACCTCAACATTTCTAAGTATAATGTACACTAGCTTAAAAAAAAATCACAGATTAACAATCACAGATCACATAACTAGACTATTCAGTTGTTTAGATTTGATCAACATTAAGAAAGTGCTTATAAACTAAAACATTGGTATAAAAAAGGTATTTTCAAGAAAATATTCTTAAATGAGTAGCAAATACAGTAAATAACCTCAACATTTCTAAGTGTACCTCATATTTTCTAGTTTCAATAATAAAATCACAGATCACATAACTAGACTATTCAGTTGTATAAATTATTGCATGAGGCATTATGTTTTTGGAACTATTTTGAATTTTGCTACATAAATCGTCGTAACACTGAAATGATTTATTAGTGTACGGGGGTCTCGAACAATGCGCCTTGTAATGACCAATACCTGGCATTTGTAAAGGTGGAACATATTCAATAATAGCCAATATTAAAAATAGCTTATTATTTATTTCAATATTACGAGGTATGTCCTCTAGATTTATGTACAAATTATGTAGTTCAAAGATAATTAAATCATTTAAATCATATTTAAAATCGACAGTGCCTATTCCACAAAAATTACAAATAGGAGGATTGTCACTCCTCATACCAGATTCTACAGACTCTTGCAATTTGGCAATGCCTTTACACTTAATGATATCAATGTTTAAAGGTAGGTATTTACATTTAAAATTGCTGTCATTTATGGAAACAAGGCATTCTTTATTTGAACAACATTTCTTTCTGTTTCCAGAAAAGTATGGCAAACAGATGTCTTCAATTATTTTTGTGACATTGCATGCACAATCTATAATTTGGCACTGTCTTGCATCAAGTGTATTGTCATTAACATTAAACAATGGATTTAGTAAAATTTCTCGTTTTGCGTATAACGTTTTGCAATTCTTTTTCGTATTAGATAATAGGATAAAAAAACGAGTGAATGAATCTTTGCTAATCAAGGAATCTATAAAATTACGGAAAGAGATACGGTCAGTATATGCGACTGCGAAAGCTTGAGCCACTGCGTCAAATGCACAGGTATTAGTCACTACATTTTTGATGTCTTTCGATATTGATACGTTACCATTTTGTAAGATGTAAAGAGGCTTCGACGAGATAGTTTTTGTGTTGGGAATAACTAGACCTCTCCAGTTTTCTATTTCAACAGGATTGTCTTGAAAAATAGATTGCTCCTCGAAATCACCTATAATTTTCGTCTGTTTAACTTGATTTAAAATCATATGTTCATTCTTATTCTTAATTATCTTAGTAGCAGTTTCAGAATATTTAGCTTTATTTAATTTGATCATTCCATTAAAGTAAGTGTAATGTTGTATTAAAAATTCGTCTAAACGTATTCGCTCCTGCTTTGTATTGAAATATATGGTCTTTATATCTTTGAAATGATTTTCAACATTTGAGCTACTCCCAACATTTCTAACATTACGAAAATACTTATCCATAACGCCACTCCACATTGGCAACTTTCTCAATAGTCTTTTTAATGTATCATTTATTTCTGGTAGATAATATTCGTTTTTATGTTCGTTCGGGTCAATTAACATTAAATACAATTTTTCGGTTTCTAGAATATTGTCGTAATATTGAATGAGTGGGTTTGTACCTGTATTGTTGGTGTCATTCTTTTCATCGGCTAATACAGAACATAATGCCTCATCATCGTTACAGTTATCTAAATCTTGGATGTCAACCTTATACTCGCTTATATTCGCTAAACACGCTACAGCTTGATCATATTTCTTGCATGAATGCCCATCTAAATCTAGGGTTACATATTCATGTAAAGATACAGTAACGATATCTTTGATTACTGATTTGACTTCGTCATAGGACTTAAGCAAGTGAATTTTTTTTATACAATTTATATAGAAGTATTTACATTTTTCTGTCGCTTTATCGAAACAGCTTTGTTTGTATAATTTTTTGAAAAAATGAGACTTATCCAATCTAATGTAACATGCTGGTATAGAATTATGTTCACCTTCTAATATCGAAAAGCACTGCGCTAAATATTTGTTTGTGTCGGTGTTTAAAAAACTGCGACATATTGCTCCTAATAGGGCAGACGAATCATCACAGATAATTTCATTCGGCGTATTACGGTTACGCGCCCATGTGCTTAACCACGTGGCTATGGTTTCAGTAGTATGGGACTGGGACGCCATATAACATAAAGGTATACTTGTGTTTGCAGTGTATGCCACAACGGCATACAAAAAGGTATGTTTGGGTTCTTTAGTTCTTAAATTATCGTTAACATTTGGCGGTGCAATTACTTGAAAAATCGAACCGGTTGCATCGATGGATAAAACGATGTGTGTATTTTTTAATACTTCATCATAATATTTACCTTGTTCTTGGGTCCAAAAATATAAAAAAAACGGGACTAAACTAAATTTTTGAACAAAAGAATCAAAAGGTGGACTTTGTGACATAGCATAAATGGAGAGAATTGTATTCTTATCGAATTGGAGTGCCCTTTTAACTTCGTGTCGTATACGCCTCAAAGTACTTAATTTCGGAAATGTTGGAGGTTCACATGGATCATTTATGCCTATAATTTTGTCTGCCATCTTGGCTCTAACTGCTAATGCCTTATTATGTTTTAACATTACTGCTAATTTTTGTTTTCTTACAGAATTAAGTTTATTCTTTATAGTCGAATCATGGACAAAATCTTTTTTATATCGGCTTAGCAAACAAGTAACATCTATGAAATTACTAGTTATTGGATCAATAGTGACTAAAATATTTGCTCCACATTGGGTACATTTGCCATCACATTTGATATTATTTAGCTTTAAATTTGAAGGAACGTAATTGCTTTTAAATGAAAAAGTGCATTGAATATCCGTTTTTGCCCATATGTGGTCTTGTAGCTCATTCGTCCAATTATTTTTTAACAACTTGTGATTTGTTGGTTCTATATTTCTGTACTCATAATAATCCATTAGAAATTTTACTTGAACTTCATCAGATTCGTCTGTAATATCAACATTGTTTTCATCAGAATCATCAAAATAATGTTTACTGGTGGGTATGTTTTCACAGTGGTCAAAAAAATAATTATAATGGCGTTTAATTGACAATTGTATGGCAGGTTTCTTCATGTGGTAATTAAATAATTCAGCTAACTGCTTTTGTATACTGTCATACACTTCATGGCTAACAGGAGGAACAGATTTAACAAACGTGTCTTTATGTATTCGTACTACTACTTTCATATTATTTAACGGTATAGTACTTTTTCTGCCGGCCATTTTAAATTTTTCCTCCCGTCGGCGTCGGTAGCGCCGCGCGATGCGTTGGATCAATTGGTTTGGTTTGTAGAATTAGGTCGTTGAGGTGTTCGCTTCTAGTGAGATTAAGACGCCATTATAATCTGAAACATTAATAAAAAGTATACATTTACATAGGTACATGGATTACTACATAAAGATAATGAAAAATTGTGATACTTTATTAGTTGCTTTCCTTTTAAGGGGAGTATGTCTTAGTGATATAGAATCATATGCATAATTAATTATTGAAAAACAGCCGTTATTGCCATCTCTACACATAACCCCACAAAAAGAAAGTCAATAATAAACATCTGCCTTATACGTATATGTATTTTGCATATTGGTAATAAATATAAGGTGATTATTCAATAACAATATTTATTTTCAACATTTCGTTACAATCTAGTCGGTCGTTTAGTTAATTCAGTAGTTATTCTGTAATTTTCTATTCAGTAGTTTGTCTTTAACCAGGAAAAACATCTACTTGGTTACGATTTTATTATAATATATTACTACTATTACTATTATACTTTAAGGTACACACCAAAATAATACATAAATTTTACAATAAAAAAATATAATGTACAAAGGCGAGCTTAACTCATTAATGAGTTCTCTGACAGCAAACCTAGAGCGAAAGAGAGATAGTTCTTAACAGGACAGAAAACAAGTGTACATAGTAAGAAAGGGGGGAAAAAAAAAGATAAACTACTCTAATTATAATATTATAGGTACCTACATAAAATAAACTACAGATAGAAACTAAACAAATAACAAATACATAAACATAATATATACTCAAATGATACATACTTATAAATATATACTTAAACTACAGTTTATATTGACAAAAAATGTTCCAAAACTACCAACGAAGGGCTATCGCGTAACGAATGAGTGAGTTCCACAGACGCACAGCACGAACAGTGAAAAAGCCATTATAATATGTCTAGTATAATTTATTATTATGAATTTAAATTCTAAATAGAATTAGATCAATCTGTAGATATTAACTTGGGTTTATGGTGTCTGTCCAATGTTAACGTAACACAATTATTATAATTTATATGCCTCATAAACTACGTAAATGAATAAGTGTATAGTTATTAATTTATTATAAAATCTTACCTTATATCTGTGATCAGCTTCTCACTATCACTGACTCAATATTCCTACTACATAATTATGTTAAGCTTCACTGTTACACTATAACATTAATAACACACTTTGTCAATATTATTATTATCGAGAATTGGCGATGCATAGCAAAACAACAGCGCATACGCACATTGTCCTTGACTGCACATTTGTTTGTGACTGGGGATAAAAAACAAAATCAGGTTCAAGTTCAACAGCAAAAACGAATACGCGCGGGCCGCGGCCAATGAAAACATATTATTGCCCTCTCTTTTCTTCAAGGATGGAAGTACCGTTTCAAGCGGGAAGCCGCGCGCGTCCTGTTCGACTAGCAGTTTGTGGAATATTCCACAGACGTTAAATTACGTGCGTTCACAAGAATATAATTAAATCAAAATATTAACTTTTAAAAAATGTGAATACCTATCGGAACTCCGGAATTATTCCAGTCAATTCTGGAGCTGAAAAATCAGAACAATTGAACAAAAATTTGGTGTACAAAAATAAATGACCTTTAAATTATATCGAAACAACAATTGTGTTATCACCTATACCAATTCAATACCGGTATTATACGGTAAATTTTGGGATGTTACCTAAATATATTGCATGGACGCTTTTTTGTAGCTATCCGAACTTGGTCGGGTTATGTAGGTTTTCGATGCTTCGTCAGTATTTTAATTGATTTCTTTAATTACTAAATTTAATGACATGAAATTTTGCATGTGAATAGTTGAATGAATAAACTAATTTTTGGCATACATTTTACCATGCAATTCCTTTAGAACGTCGTGATATTTGACTGTTTTGTAAACAGTGATCTATTCATGGTAAAATTGTCCTTTAACTCTTTAATTACTAACGGAACATCATTGATACTTGGCAACATGTTTCAGATACTTACAAGGTTTGTATAAACGTGAAAATCTAGACCCCAAAGTGCATACTTTAAGAACTAAGACCTATTAAGTGTATTTTACGTTTATATTTTTATCTTTTAAGCCCTACGATTTTTTCTAAATCTGTTTTTTAAACAAATATAAACAAATTCAAAACAACGTATGTAAAAATCTACAGCTCTCTATGTAAGCGCTTTATATGAAAACTAGCTAATGGCCAAACGTTCGCGTAGCGGAAACTTGAATTTCTCCGAAGTTTATGCATGCACTCATTTTATTCATACATACACAATTACACACAAATACACACTAATTTTTGGACACACCTCTTTTCTTCTAAAGTCTATGGATTAAAATAAGTTCCGCCAGGACAACGTTCGCCCAGCGGAATCAGTTTTTGGTGAATTTCTCCACAATGGCTGCGTACACAATTTTTTTTTTACCATACACAATTATACGACGTCATACACTAAATATCTGCATAATTAATATCTTTAAATTCAACAACATTCCGCTGCGCGAACGCACACCTCTAAGCACTGAAATGACTCTATAAATCTTTTGACTTCTCTCAATTTATAGATATTTTTGGCCGATGTATGATCTCCACCCCTTCTTTCTTGAACTATGGATCCTGTGCTGGCAAATGTTCGAGATACTTTTCTTATTCTGTGCTCAGTAATCCCCAAAATATTTATGAAAGTTTTTTGGCAAACTCGTATTAATTTCACTGAATTTCTCTTTCGAACAAATAATTTTGTTGTATTTTGTGTTGGCTGGCGCTGACCAACTCTTGGCCGGCCTTTTCACCCTTGACACTCTGCAGTGCTTCAATAAAAATGCATCTTGGTCCTTTTTATTTCTTGTCTTATAAAATTCTCCATGGAAATTTTGTATATCTAGTATCGTCAATTTGCAACATTTAAACTGTTTATTTTCCGCATCATGATTACAGCGTGGCAAACCTGGTGGCATTTTAGCAGAGTACCTGTAAAAATAAGTAGTCTGAAATAACCATTTTATGAGACCTATTCAATAAATACCCATACGATGGGTTAACAGATCCACGGACAGACAGTCGGGCTGAGCAAAAATTATTAATGTTCCGTTTTGGCCGTTTAGACCGGATTCCTAGAAACAATAATTAGGTAGGTATCTATACAAGTATCAGTACAAAAACAACAACAAAGGATTATTTTTGTCCGCTTTACACTCTAAAGGTCTCAGCACACATATGGGATCGGAAAGGGATCGTAACCGTAACGCCTTTCGCCTCGCTGTCAACCTACCGTATGCACGTAACGAAAGCGTATCAGCAGCGCCTGTACGTCAACTCGGCTACGGCTAGGCGACACCGCGCTTACGCCTCGCCGCCCCCTGGCTGACCTGGTTGGCACCAGATCAGTTTGAATCCAAACGTTAAGTGTAGCGCACGGTTATGTCTTGGTTTACAATACGTGAGTTGGCTATCATAGCCATAGCACTTGATGAAGAGGAAAAAGAAAATAGCAAGAAAAAAAGAAAAAGATATTGGGTACACAGTATGAATAAAGCAAGGAGTACTGAAGGGGAATTTCGGACTATAAAAAAACATTTGATGGATGATGAAGAGAAATTTTATATTTATTTTCATATGCCGAAATATCTCTTTTATAACATATTGCAGTCTATAGATGAATGTATAAGGAAGAAGAATACAACATTCAGAGAAACAATATCGCCCGAAGAAAAACTAGCTGTAACGTTAAGGTGAGAAATTGCATTTGTTTTTGGAATTTTTAATCTGGTCTACATAAATATTTGTACTATAATTTTAATGTTTGTATTATCTCTATTGTTCTTTTTTTTAAGTGTACAAAAAAAAAACTCGGTTCCGAAACTACAAGATAGATTAATTTTTATCCTCTGTCGATAACCCTCATTTGCGATCAGGTGTGCACAGGGGATGTACGTTTTATGTCTGGTGTATGTGTGTATATATTTTGTGTGATTGCGTAAGGTATTTTAGTAAATGCAACTTTTTTGTAGTTTAGGTAAAAAAAAAATACCCATAAATCACATATTTTTTTATTATACAAAACTATATTATTAAATCCAAAAATTATGGCAATTAAACAAAAATAGCGCCACAACAAAAATACAATCATTGTATAAATTAAAGATTGTTTGAAGTATCAAGATCGTCAGCATTTGACGCGCCATTTTCTTCTAAGTTTGAAATATTAAAATCATGAATGTTTGAAGCGCCAGATGTTGATTGTATCTCGTGGCTAATGTTATTTAGAGTGGTATAACCTCGAGGCATGTCATCTTCTCTTTGGGGAATGTAAGGGTTGCGATAACTATAATAGCTTTGTTTCTCTGCGATTTCTTTTAACTCCATTTCCGAAACTGCGTTATATATTTTACTTTTCATAACAGCTTGGTTATATTCTGAAATTTTTTTAACCGTTGCCGCAATGCTCTTAAAAAATGTATCTATCTCATCTTCTTTTTTGGTTTCGTTGTGATTTAATAAATATTTCATTAAAGTTTGTGACGCTGAATTTTTTTCAATATTAAGATTTTTTTTTTTTGAAATTTTGGATGCAACTGAAGATGCAGAAGACTCAGGACGCGGCGAAAGTGGAGTAGTTTCCGCTTGTAAGTTTTCTGGAGACTGAATTATGTTTATTGAGTTCTGTGAATCATCATTACCCAAGAAACTGCTAACATCTGAACCGTCATCATCATCAACCGAAGAGATCGTATTTCTTTCTTTGTAATGAGGTACTAAAAAACTCATTTCATCTTCAAAGGTCCACTTTTTCGTCGTCGGGGCTGCCTGACCACTTTTAGTTTTACGCTTCTTCATAGCTCGTCGGTGAGACTCTCTAAGATTTAACCAAGTTTTCCTGCACTCAGATTCTGAAATAAAATAAATCATGGTTAACTATATCAAGCGCATGTAGTTACACATGTATGTGTGAAAGGGAGTACGTACACACACATTCACATAAACATATACACGTATTATAAAACGTATATTAAATATACATTTATTGTTGCAGGTACTTCATAACTGGATCTACATTTACTAATTTATCATCGAGCTTCCGTTTAGGAGAATCAACTATTCGTTTGATAGTAATAGATGTGTGCAATGCAATAATAAATAAATTAATGCCAATTCATATACCTCAACCAACTACAGCCACATGGCAAGGAATCGAAGAAGGATTTAAAAATAAATGGAACTTTCCGAATTGCATAGGCGCCATTGACGGCAAACATGTAAATATAATTGCACCTCCCAATAGTGGATCGTTGTTTTTTAACTATAAAAAAACATTTTCTATTGTTTTGTTAGCTATAGTTGATCCTGAATACAGATTCATAGCGGTTGATGTAGGAGCCTATGGAAAAAACAGCGATGGCGGAATCTATTCATCATCTACATTTGGAAAGGCACTTGAAAGAAACACATTCAATATTCCATGTGACAAACCATTACCAGGAACTAATCATGCAATGCCACATGTATTTGTGGGAGACGAGGCATTTCCATTGAAGACATATTTATTAAGACCATATCCTCGCTCAAATACACGGAGACTATCAGATCCTGAACGGCAATATAATTACCGCTTATCACGAGCTAGAAGGGTTGTTGAAAACGCTTTTGGAATTTTATATCAAAAATTTGCGATTTACAACAAAAATATTAAATTGCATCCAAAGTTTGTAGATAAAGTGGTATTAACAACTTGCATTTTACACAATATGATGAGGACATATAACATTGAGATGAATTTACAGGAACCGAACAGAACAGAACAGGAAATTACAGTTGAATTCGGCGAAGACCGATTGTTAAGTCAATTACCAAGTATTAGTGGTGCCCATATGGCTACCGCTTTTAATGTACGTGAAAAGTTCAAAACATATTTTCAAACTTCTACCGGACGAGTTCCATGGCAGTAGCTTTTAGCTTTAAATATTAATGTTAATTCTTAATGGATATTCCAGTTAAATTGTTCATTATAATTATATTAATCACAACTGTTTTATTTCCCATACATACCTACATACGCGAAAAACATTAAATAAATAATTAAATAGGAGTAGGTACTTACCAGATTGCTTTAAAGTAATACTTATTTGTTTCCAAGCCTCGTCCTTTTTTATAGTATTGCTGTATTTAGCATCACTTAAGTCATATAAATATGGATATTTTCTCACTTCAATAAGTTTCTCCCTTTGCATCGTTATTTTGTGTTTGAATCGAACTTAAAATTTTAAATAAAACATACGCGCAACACGAATGAAATACTCCTTGCGAATGGCGGCGTCTTTAGCAGGCAAGTCGCGGGAGGGGAAAGGGGAAAGGGTGGACGAAGAGATGTGAGCTCGGGTACGGAGAGACGTAAGCGCGGGGACGGAGAAACGTAAGCGCGGGGACGATGAGCCGTAAGCGCGGGAATTCAAGTTCGGAGCCTGTTCCGAGGCGAGGCGATTACGTTATTATTCCGATTAGTGTGCGTTGCAGTAGGGAGTTTAATACAAACCATTCTGAACGGCTCGAGGCGATACGGTGACGATCCCTTTCCGATCCCATATGTGTGCTGAGACCCTAACAGTCACGGGCTCAGTTAGTAAGCAATAAAAAGAAACTTGGTTGGTTGGTTCTATATTTCTGTACTCATAATAATCCATTAGAAATTTTACTTGAACTTCATCAGATTCGTCTGTAATATCAACATTGTTTTCATCAGAATCATCAAAATAATGTTTACTGGTGGGTATGTTTTCACAGTGGTCAAAAAAATAATTATAATGGCGTTTAATTGACAATTGTATGGCAGGTTTCTTCATGTGGTAATTAAATAATTCAGCTAACTGCTTTTGTATACTGTCATACACTTCATGGCTAACAGGAGGAACAGATTTAACAAACGTGTCTTTATGTATTCGTACTACTACTTTCATATTATTTAACGGTATAGTACTTTTTCTGCCGGCCATTTTAAATTTTTCCTCCCGTCGGCGTCGGTAGCGCCGCGCGATGCGTTGGATCAATTGGTTTGGTTTGTAGAATTAGGTCGTTGAGGTGTTCGCTTCTAGTGAGATTAAGACGCCATTATAATCTGAAACATTAATAAAAAGTATACATTTACATAGGTACATGGATTACTACATAAAGATAATGAAAAATTGTGATACTTTATTAGTTGCTTTCCTTTTAAGGGGAGTATGTCTTAGTGATATAGAATCATATGCATAATTAATTATTGAAAAACAGCCGTTATTGCCATCTCTACACATAACCCCACAAAAAGAAAGTCAATAATAAACATCTGCCTTATACGTATATGTATTTTGCATATTGGTAATAAATATAAGGTGATTATTCAATAACAATATTTATTTTCAACATTTCGTTACAATCTAGTCGGTCGTTTAGTTAATTCAGTAGTTATTCTGTAATTTTCTATTCAGTAGTTTGTCTTTAACCAGGAAAAACATCTACTTGGTTACGATTTTATTATAATATATTACTACTATTACTATTATACTTTAAGGTACACACCAAAATAATACATAAATTTTACAATAAAAAAATATAATGTACAAAGGCGAGCTTAACTCATTAATGAGTTCTCTGACAGCAAACCTAGAGCGAAAGAGAGATAGTTCTTAACAGGACAGAAAACAAGTGTACATAGTAAGAAAGGGGGGAAAAAAAAAGATAAACTACTCTAATTATAATATTATAGGTACCTACATAAAATAAACTACAGATAGAAACTAAACAAATAACAAATACATAAACATAATATATACTCAAATGATACATACTTATAAATATATACTTAAACTACAGTTTATATTGACAAAAAATGTTCCAAAACTACCAACGAAGGGCTATCGCGTAACGAATGAGTGAGTTCCACAGACGCACAGCACGAACAGTGAAAAAGCCATTATAATATGTCTAGTATAATTTATTATTATGAATTTAAATTCTAAATAGAATTAGATCAATCTGTAGATATTAACTTGGGTTTATGGTGTCTGTCCAATGTTAACGTAACACAATTATTATAATTTATATGCCTCATAAACTACGTAAATGAATAAGTGTATAGTTATTAATTTATTATAAAATCTTACCTTATATCTGTGATCAGCTTCTCACTATCACTGACTCAATATTCCTACTACATAATTATGTTAAGCTTCACTGTTACACTATAACATTAATAACACACTTTGTCAATATTATTATTATCGAGAATTGGCGATGCATAGCAAAACAACAGCGCATACGCACATTGTCCTTGACTGCACATTTGTTTGTGACTGGGGATAAAAAACAAAATCAGGTTCAAGTTCAACAGCAAAAACGAATACGCGCGGGCCGCGGCCAATGAAAACATATTATTGCCCTCTCTTTTCTTCAAGGATGGAAGTACCGTTTCAAGCGGGAAGCCGCGCGCGTCCTGTTCGACTAGCAGTTTGTGGAATATTCCACAGACGTTAAATTACGTGCGTTCACAAGAATATAATTAAATCAAAATATTAACTTTTAAAAAATGTGAATACCTATCGGAACTCCGGAATTATTCCAGTCAATTCTGGAGCTGAAAAATCAGAACAATTGAACAAAAATTTGGTGTACAAAAATAAATGACCTTTAAATTATATCGAAACAACAATTGTGTTATCACCTATACCAATTCAATACCGGTATTATACGGTAAATTTTGGGATGTTACCTAAATATATTGCATGGACGCTTTTTTGTAGCTATCCGAACTTGGTCGGGTTATGTAGGTTTTCGATGCTTCGTCAGTATTTTAATTGATTTCTTTAATTACTAAATTTAATGACATGAAATTTTGCATGTGAATAGTTGAATGAATAAACTAATTTTTGGCATACATTTTACCATGCAATTCCTTTAGAACGTCGTGATATTTGACTGTTTTGTAAACAGTGATCTATTCATGGTAAAATTGTCCTTTAACTCTTTAATTACTAACGGAACATCATTGATACTTGGCAACATGTTTCAGATACTTACAAGGTTTGTATAAACGTGAAAATCTAGACCCCAAAGTGCATACTTTAAGAACTAAGACCTATTAAGTGTATTTTACGTTTATATTTTTATCTTTTAAGCCCTACGATTTTTTCTAAATCTGTTTTTTAAACAAATATAAACAAATTCAAAACAACGTATGTAAAAATCTACAGCTCTCTATGTAAGCGCTTTATATGAAAACTAGCTAATGGCCAAACGTTCGCGTAGCGGAAACTTGAATTTCTCCGAAGTTTATGCATGCACTCATTTTATTCATACATACACAATTACACACAAATACACACTAATTTTTGGACACACCTCTTTTCTTCTAAAGTCTATGGATTAAAATAAGTTCCGCCAGGACAACGTTCGCCCAGCGGAATCAGTTTTTGGTGAATTTCTCCACAATGGCTGCGTACACAATTTTTTTTTTACCATACACAATTATACGACGTCATACACTAAATATCTGCATAATTAATATCTTTAAATTCAACAACATTCCGCTGCGCGAACGCACACCTCTAAGCACTGAAATGACTCTATAAATCTTTTGACTTCTCTCAATTTATAGATATTTTTGGCCGATGTATGATCTCCACCCCTTCTTTCTTGAACTATGGATCCTGTGCTGGCAAATGTTCGAGATACTTTTCTTATTCTGTGCTCAGTAATCCCCAAAATATTTATGAAAGTTTTTTGGCAAACTCGTATTAATTTCACTGAATTTCTCTTTCGAACAAATAATTTTGTTGTATTTTGTGTTGGCTGGCGCTGACCAACTCTTGGCCGGCCTTTTCACCCTTGACACTCTGCAGTGCTTCAATAAAAATGCATCTTGGTCCTTTTTATTTCTTGTCTTATAAAATTCTCCATGGAAATTTTGTATATCTAGTATCGTCAATTTGCAACATTTAAACTGTTTATTTTCCGCATCATGATTACAGCGTGGCAAACCTGGTGGCATTTTAGCAGAGTACCTGTAAAAATAAGTAGTCTGAAATAACCATTTTATGAGACCTATTCAATAAATACCCATACGATGGGTTAACAGATCCACGGACAGACAGTCGGGCTGAGCAAAAATTATTAATGTTCCGTTTTGGCCGTTTAGACCGGATTCCTAGAAACAATAATTAGGTAGGTATCTATACAAGTATCAGTACAAAAACAACAACAAAGGATTATTTTTGTCCGCTTTACACTCTAAAGGTCTCAGCACACATATGGGATCGGAAAGGGATCGTAACCGTAACGCCTTTCGCCTCGCTGTCAACCTACCGTATGCACGTAACGAAAGCGTATCAGCAGCGCCTGTACGTCAACTCGGCTACGGCTAGGCGACACCGCGCTTACGCCTCGCCGCCCCCTGGCTGACCTGGTTGGCACCAGATCAGTTTGAATCCAAACGTTAAGTGTAGCGCACGGTTATGTCTTGGTTTACAATACGTGAGTTGGCTATCATAGCCATAGCACTTGATGAAGAGGAAAAAGAAAATAGCAAGAAAAAAAGAAAAAGATATTGGGTACACAGTATGAATAAAGCAAGGAGTACTGAAGGGGAATTTCGGACTATAAAAAAACATTTGATGGATGATGAAGAGAAATTTTATATTTATTTTCATATGCCGAAATATCTCTTTTATAACATATTGCAGTCTATAGATGAATGTATAAGGAAGAAGAATACAACATTCAGAGAAACAATATCGCCCGAAGAAAAACTAGCTGTAACGTTAAGGTGAGAAATTGCATTTGTTTTTGGAATTTTTAATCTGGTCTACATAAATATTTGTACTATAATTTTAATGTTTGTATTATCTCTATTGTTCTTTTTTTTAAGTGTACAAAAAAAAAACTCGGTTCCGAAACTACAAGATAGATTAATTTTTATCCTCTGTCGATAACCCTCATTTGCGATCAGGTGTGCACAGGGGATGTACGTTTTATGTCTGGTGTATGTGTGTATATATTTTGTGTGATTGCGTAAGGTATTTTAGTAAATGCAACTTTTTTGTAGTTTAGGTAAAAAAAAAATACCCATAAATCACATATTTTTTTATTATACAAAACTATATTATTAAATCCAAAAATTATGGCAATTAAACAAAAATAGCGCCACAACAAAAATACAATCATTGTATAAATTAAAGATTGTTTGAAGTATCAAGATCGTCAGCATTTGACGCGCCATTTTCTTCTAAGTTTGAAATATTAAAATCATGAATGTTTGAAGCGCCAGATGTTGATTGTATCTCGTGGCTAATGTTATTTAGAGTGGTATAACCTCGAGGCATGTCATCTTCTCTTTGGGGAATGTAAGGGTTGCGATAACTATAATAGCTTTGTTTCTCTGCGATTTCTTTTAACTCCATTTCCGAAACTGCGTTATATATTTTACTTTTCATAACAGCTTGGTTATATTCTGAAATTTTTTTAACCGTTGCCGCAATGCTCTTAAAAAATGTATCTATCTCATCTTCTTTTTTGGTTTCGTTGTGATTTAATAAATATTTCATTAAAGTTTGTGACGCTGAATTTTTTTCAATATTAAGATTTTTTTTTTTTGAAATTTTGGATGCAACTGAAGATGCAGAAGACTCAGGACGCGGCGAAAGTGGAGTAGTTTCCGCTTGTAAGTTTTCTGGAGACTGAATTATGTTTATTGAGTTCTGTGAATCATCATTACCCAAGAAACTGCTAACATCTGAACCGTCATCATCATCAACCGAAGAGATCGTATTTCTTTCTTTGTAATGAGGTACTAAAAAACTCATTTCATCTTCAAAGGTCCACTTTTTCGTCGTCGGGGCTGCCTGACCACTTTTAGTTTTACGCTTCTTCATAGCTCGTCGGTGAGACTCTCTAAGATTTAACCAAGTTTTCCTGCACTCAGATTCTGAAATAAAATAAATCATGGTTAACTATATCAAGCGCATGTAGTTACACATGTATGTGTGAAAGGGAGTACGTACACACACATTCACATAAACATATACACGTATTATAAAACGTATATTAAATATACATTTATTGTTGCAGGTACTTCATAACTGGATCTACATTTACTAATTTATCATCGAGCTTCCGTTTAGGAGAATCAACTATTCGTTTGATAGTAATAGATGTGTGCAATGCAATAATAAATAAATTAATGCCAATTCATATACCTCAACCAACTACAGCCACATGGCAAGGAATCGAAGAAGGATTTAAAAATAAATGGAACTTTCCGAATTGCATAGGCGCCATTGACGGCAAACATGTAAATATAATTGCACCTCCCAATAGTGGATCGTTGTTTTTTAACTATAAAAAAACATTTTCTATTGTTTTGTTAGCTATAGTTGATCCTGAATACAGATTCATAGCGGTTGATGTAGGAGCCTATGGAAAAAACAGCGATGGCGGAATCTATTCATCATCTACATTTGGAAAGGCACTTGAAAGAAACACATTCAATATTCCATGTGACAAACCATTACCAGGAACTAATCATGCAATGCCACATGTATTTGTGGGAGACGAGGCATTTCCATTGAAGACATATTTATTAAGACCATATCCTCGCTCAAATACACGGAGACTATCAGATCCTGAACGGCAATATAATTACCGCTTATCACGAGCTAGAAGGGTTGTTGAAAACGCTTTTGGAATTTTATATCAAAAATTTGCGATTTACAACAAAAATATTAAATTGCATCCAAAGTTTGTAGATAAAGTGGTATTAACAACTTGCATTTTACACAATATGATGAGGACATATAACATTGAGATGAATTTACAGGAACCGAACAGAACAGAACAGGAAATTACAGTTGAATTCGGCGAAGACCGATTGTTAAGTCAATTACCAAGTATTAGTGGTGCCCATATGGCTACCGCTTTTAATGTACGTGAAAAGTTCAAAACATATTTTCAAACTTCTACCGGACGAGTTCCATGGCAGTAGCTTTTAGCTTTAAATATTAATGTTAATTCTTAATGGATATTCCAGTTAAATTGTTCATTATAATTATATTAATCACAACTGTTTTATTTCCCATACATACCTACATACGCGAAAAACATTAAATAAATAATTAAATAGGAGTAGGTACTTACCAGATTGCTTTAAAGTAATACTTATTTGTTTCCAAGCCTCGTCCTTTTTTATAGTATTGCTGTATTTAGCATCACTTAAGTCATATAAATATGGATATTTTCTCACTTCAATAAGTTTCTCCCTTTGCATCGTTATTTTGTGTTTGAATCGAACTTAAAATTTTAAATAAAACATACGCGCAACACGAATGAAATACTCCTTGCGAATGGCGGCGTCTTTAGCAGGCAAGTCGCGGGAGGGGAAAGGGGAAAGGGTGGACGAAGAGATGTGAGCTCGGGTACGGAGAGACGTAAGCGCGGGGACGGAGAAACGTAAGCGCGGGGACGATGAGCCGTAAGCGCGGGAATTCAAGTTCGGAGCCTGTTCCGAGGCGAGGCGATTACGTTATTATTCCGATTAGTGTGCGTTGCAGTAGGGAGTTTAATACAAACCATTCTGAACGGCTCGAGGCGATACGGTGACGATCCCTTTCCGATCCCATATGTGTGCTGAGACCCTAACAGTCACGGGCTCAGTTAGTAAGCAATAAAAAGAAACTTGCTATAAGAAAAAATCGTGCCATCCCAAACTAAGATTCAATAACTTTACGTGCTGATTGTACAAACACACGCCATTGTAAGGAAAAAATTCTTACCTTTCAACCTTTGATATAGCCCGTTTCCACGTCTCTGGTGCTCGTTTCTTTTTGCGAGCGCGTTCTGGAGTCACTTCCACTACATTTTCTTCCATTTTTTACTGGTTTTATAACGAAATGTAATTTTAAAACGCAAAATAGTCAACCACACTTTCACAAGGAAATCACAGCCACGACACCATCTGCGGCCATCTTGAACATCTTAAAATAGCGGCCTGTGATTGGCTAAAATGGACAATGGCGTGTTTGCACGTGATTGGTTTAGGACAGTGGCGTTTTTGCTTCTCACCTTAACTTTTAAACACCATTTACTATGGGACAGTAGGAACTTTGCGTCTAAATTGTTAAATGTACTAAATTAGTTTTAACAAGCTCTACTAGATGGCATTCATACTTTAGTTTTCGTTCAAGATGGACAGTGGCGGATTTGCTTTTAGACCCCTCAATTGTAACTGTACGTCAGTAATGAAGTCATCATTGATGAATTGGCCCTTTCTTCTTTTTTTTGGAATCATCTCCAATGTATGGATATGCTCCAATACTTTGAGTAATCGCATCAATGTAACCGTATTCTTGTTGACACGTTTATTAATTTTGGAGTGAAACGTCTCTAATATGTTGGTGGTTCTATGGTGTTCACCAAATACGCTTATTACATTACATGAATGCGTCTTAAACCAATATTGTTCTAAGTACTGTATAAATTTTTCCATTTGAACTATTCCAGAGGATTCCGATTTCACATAATCAAAGCCATGTTGAATCTCGCAGTCAGGAAGAAGTGGCAAGGCACTTGCCAGGGCAACTATTCTTCGTCCTGGTTGATTTTTTGTACATCCAAAAGACTTCCCTTTCTTCCATATGTTGCGAGTCCAATGGTAATAGCACCCTCGCAATGTGATGTTTGGGAATACTTTCAAAATGGCGTTCATCACTGCTCTTTCGTAGTCTGTGTGAACTTTACGTGGGTTCCATTCGGGTATTTGAGACTTTATCATGTTAAACAAAATAATGTAACTTTTTTCTTTTCGGTCCGACATAAGTGCGAATATTAAGGGCTTCGCTTTAGTATTTTCCACACCACTTCCCATGTCACCATGAATATTATATAATTGTGAAAATGGTTTTGGGCAACTATAAAAAGTACCGTCAAGAAAATATTCCACAATATTTGGAATTACTTGTCGCGATTCTTTCGAGCAAAAAACTATAATACGGTTTTGCTTGTCTGACTCGTCACAGTAATAATCTGCCAAAACGAAATTATGATATTGAACTGGAACTTCTATTTCACTCAAATCATGGGATACACTTTTAGACACTTGTGCAGATTTGTTCCTAGCGTTCTGAAGGAAGTGCTTCACGCCTTCATACCGAGTATATTTTTTCCCAATTGCAAAATTCATCCCCATGTCTTTAAAATCGCTATTTTTCTTGTCATATAATTGTTCAATAGGTTCATCAGATGAAACCACTATTTCTCGCAATTTACACTTTTCCTTCAATAATTCATTACTCGATGGATCTACTTCGCAGCTATGATCTTTATTTTTAATAAATTTATTATCCTAAAAAAAACTAAATTTGATTAATGAGTGTTTCTCAAAACAAATGTACGTAACGAAAAAGTTGTTACGAAATATTGTTACGAAATAGTCCTAGATGTAACTAAATAGTAAACATAAGGCTTGTTACACATACATTGGAGAATTATAATTTATTTAATATGTATATTCGTAATTTTTATGCATTGTTCTCTTAATTATTTATTGTAATAAGTACCTACTTGTATTTGATAGGACCATTTTATGGGATTTAAAATAAATCAAGGGAATATTCTTTTACATAATTATTATTAAAGAAAAAGTCAAAAATGATTAAAATAAAAAAAAACAAGAAAAATAATAATGAAAGTGTGCGTATGTGTTTGTATTTGGGTGTGTATATGTGTATATATTATGCTTTTAGTTGGTAAATAGGTTAAAAGAACTGTATACACTCAGCATTACACTGTACTTTTTCGTAACGTAACGAAATTCATAAGAAACGTTACGAAAAAGTAATAAAAATTGTACAAAATTGGGTCTTAAGAAATCAATGGTTTGATAAAACCTGAAACTGCAAATAATATAATACGCTTAAATGTTCTTACGACACGTATTACAGTAATTTAAGTAAATCAAGACTTACCTTAATGTGAAAAAATGCTATAGTATTTCTTGTAACGAAAAAGTAATCTTACTTATACAACACGTTCAAAACTGATTTTCACATTAAAAGTTATGGCGGAGACGTCAGACCAACAGCCAATCAGAATGAAGCTAGTGTTGCCCGTGTTAAAAGGTAACGGATGTGTTCAGAAATTACGTGGAAGTAGGAATAAAACGTAACTAAAGAGTAAGTTACTAAAAAGTAAATGAACAATACTCATTTTGTTTTTCGCATTTTTTAAATCTTTTTATTATGAAACCCCATAGAAAATCACTATTATACAGAAACTCAATTTAATCAAGATCCGTAATACACAAAAATGCATAATATTAACGCGACCTAACGTATTTTATGAAGTGTTACAGGTATGAGGTCGTAGGGTGGCAATTTGATTTTTGTATGAAACGCAAAAAACATCGTTTTGAAAAAGCTTTCTAAAATTAGGTAGATATTATGATTATAATATTTATTCTTCACAACTTTAAAGTTTAATAGTTTTTATTCACAATTACGTTATTTTTTGTACGTATGGTTAAATAAAAACATCGTAATTTTGTTACTATTTCGAGGCACACTTTTTTTTCAACGGATGTACATTTATTTTGAGAAATACTCTAATTAAGTATTTAAACAAAATGACAAAGAAACCAAATAAAAAAATATATATCAAAAACTACCTTTCCAATCGTTACAGTGCCACAACATTTACTTTTACTGTAGGATGAACACCGCCATAGCATGGAACCGTTTGTATATGTTTTGTGGCGATGATAACGGTATTTGCCACAAAGAAGGGCGGTTCCACCATTTATTTGGACGAAATCTATTTCAGTATCGTCCATTATAGGTAGGTACTTGCCTATTATTTTCAACAATAATTCAATACAACTTACTTAATTTTTATTTTTACAATAAATTCTTTATGTTTCTTTGAGTTGAATGTAATTGTCAACTGTCATGAACGCTGGATTTTTTTTGTACGGTTTAACTAAAGAGTTCGATTTGCGCAGTACTTAATATGCATTATGTACCCTACCTAACTAATGAATGAGTAGATAACTGTTTCTGTATAATTTCCTGTCCGTTTAGTATCTACATCAGCACAGCACTACGATCACTTCATACAGTGGTATCGTTTAACTTTAACCTTTAGCTGCCGACCTGGTCTAAACGTAGCACTTACGCCGACGTGACGACTGAGAGACGTCAAACAAAATCAAGTTGAAATAAAAAGTGTATTTGCATGCAACATTTTTCTATTTATACATTAAAAAGATCGGTGTTTGAGGTACCAAACCACAGAATTAAAAAAAAAATACACGCAATTTTTCAGGTAAAATCAACATTTATTCGAGAGATCACAATTATTTGGCACTAAATTTTAAGGACTTACTTCAGTCTCGTTTTTCTCTAAAATTAAGTAATAAACAACAAATGAACTTAAAATATGTTATCTTCTATAAACTATTATCAAAATAAAACATAAATCTAACTTCTTAGTTAAAAAATAAAAATAATGACAGCACTCGAATATTTGGTACATTCACTACGTACGTTTGCAGTCAATGCATATTTGTAGGCAGCAAGTAAGGCACATTGGTTTCTTGCATTTGCAGCAACAGTACTTCGTTCGCCTTTTCAACCGACTGGGACAGATGGCACATGTCTTTCTAACACCTGAATCTGGATTCTGATAAGTTTTTGGTGGCGGAGGCTCGGGCATATGGGCGGGTCCAATAACTCGCTCGATAAGTACTTAGGCGCAATTCTCGTGGGATCCTATCATTGTAGACGCGTAATTTCATTTCCGGGAGGACTAATTCACGTGCCAGCAGGAGTAAAAATCGGCCACGACTGATGTCGCCCTTGTTTGTGCACTTGTTGTACAATACATAAGTATTAACACCGCTCATATCTATCAACCTGTAAAACAAAGTCATAGGCCAACGTCGAGTTCTTCGAGAGCACGAGTAATTCGAGCATTTCTTGTCCACCTCATCCACCCCTCCTTTTGTCTTGTTATAGTCAATTATCATAATAGGCTTATTAGTTGCAGAATCAGTCTCTTTGATATGGTGCATAGATGACACCAGTAAAACAGCTTTTTTAGGCTTAGGCACGTAAGACAGAATAGTATTGTCTTTGGTGAATCCGTATAACGAAGAACCAACCACTCTATCTTTGTGAGGTTGAAATTCTGGTGGGATCTCCCTCTTGTTTTTCTTCATAGTGCCCAAGTAAGTAAATCCACGATCTTTCAGTGCTTGCAGTAGTTCTATAGAGGTAAACCAGTTATCTGCTGTTATATTTCGGTTACAGCCCTCGATCCCTTTACAAAGATGTAGAACAGATTGTGTGGGAATTGAAAAGCGTTTCTCTGCATCACTTAGACCATTGCCATCAGATCCTGTGCCATAATATACGTAAGCATTGTATATATAAAAACTTTGGGCGTCAACCAGCAGGAGAACTTTTAATCCATATTTATTTGGCTTGTTTGGCATATATATTCTAAATTTGCAGCGCCCTCTAAAAGCTACAAGCATTTCATCTATACAAATGTAAGGACCCAAAGTGTAATTTTTCTGGCAATTACTGATGAACTCATGAAATAACTCTGAAATAGCGGCAAGTTTGTCGTCTTTTAATCGTTCAGATCTTGTTTGAGTATCATCGAAACGCAAACAGTTTAACAAGACCAGAAATCTGTTTTTCGACATAACGCAGCGAAAAATATCCCGTCCTGTGCCATCTGTTGCAAAAATAAAGTCTGAATTTTCGTGATTTGATTGGAATACTGATGTATAAAACAATAGCCCAATTAAAGCCTTTATTTCTGTCTCATTCGTTGAGCCTAGTTCAGATCTGCTACTGTCTTTATACTTAGCCCTATAGCTATCTAGTTTCTTGTTTGTGTAAGTTACTATCATTTCAATCATGCGATCACTAAACATCAGTTTCCATAATTCCGTGAAAGATTCGAATTCAATCGGACTTACTTGAGATGGTGCATTGACAATATTGTGCGCGCGTACTCGACTTGTTCGGGATGGTTCCGCCGATGCCCATTTGTACCTATTCTTCCCGTAAAAGTAGCGCGGCAGCTCTCCTATTGATTCTTCATTTGGCTCCTGGTCTGTTCTAAGATCTTCACTACCCTGGTCATTTCGCGTCTCTACTTCGCTATACTGCTCCTCTCCGATCTCTTCAATTCTAGTCTCTGCTGCGCCATGCTGTTCCTCTCTGACCATTGTCTCTTCTTCGATCTGTTCTGTAATGTCCTGGCTTCCATGAGCTCGTACTTCTCTTTCTTGTTCTTCATTGTCGTGATTATGGTTGATTTCTCCGTGGTAAACTTCCTCAACATGGGGATACGTAACCTCAACATCATCCTCATCGGATTGTTCGGATTCCGTGTTGTGATCGCTCTCTAAAATAAAATCAGGATCGCCTACATCGTCGTCAAAATCACTACAGTTGTCGTCACTCTCGTTTATGAGATTTTCACATATCTCTTTATCTTCTAAACGCCTATTCTGTTTTCGCAGTTTCGGAAGCTTCTCGGGAACTGAACCGTCATCATTTGCAGGTTTTTTCCGCTCACTAGACGTGATGTTTCTCCTTTTAGGCATTCTGCAATTAAAAGTATAATTTTAAAGCCGATGTGACGTCAATCAGACACTATAAGCTACCACACATGAATACCGAAGTGACGACCAAGAGACGTAGGTACGAAATTTAGTACATAAACACCGTACTTACGTCTGTGAGACGTCGATCGCTTCAATACGGAGACGTGTGCACTCGCCGCGGGCGCAGCGTCGACTGATGGCTTGCGACGCGGAGGGAGGAAGGTAGCGGGAAGGGCGACGCTAAGGCTGCCTGTCCACCGGAGCGGAGCGAGGCAGCGGAGCGGAGAAACGGAGTAATGCGGAGCGGAGTTGCGTACTGTGTCGGTCCACCGGAGAGGAGCGAGGCTGCGGAGCAGAGCGAGAAAGTAATGCGGAGCGGAGTTGCCACTGTGTTTTTCAATATGCGGAGCTAGGCCGCGAGTACGCGACGAGTCATTTCGAGCTCCCGGCGGCGGGCGATTGGTTTAGTTCTACGCGAAATGTCAGTGACAGCAGACATGTTATCGAAAAAGTTAATACGTTATTACCTTACATTGCTTGAGGAAGAAGAGTTGGAGTCAGAAGAAACCGACTTACTTACCGTATACTATTTGAACAATTCTATAAGGAAACATAGATTTTGGTTAAGAAATCATATCAAACATCGTTCAGAACACAGTGAATATTTTACTTTTTTCCAAACTGCTGATGAAGAAACTTTCGAAAAATCTTATAGAGTTTCAAGATGTACTTTTCATGAACTTCACTCCCTGATTGAACCATATATTCGGAAACAAGACACAAATTACAGAAATTCAATCAGTAGCTGTGAAAGATTAGCAGTGTGTTTAAAGTAAGTACACATTTTGAAATCAAAGTAACTTTTATTTTTGCATACAGTCGATGCCATGTTATATTAATTTAAAAATCATAATCTGTCTCAAAGTTGTCCGCATTTTCATTGGGTCCTGTTTGCTCTGCTGCAGATGTTTCAATATCCTGGGTTGTTTGAATTTGTGAAGCGCTAGGAGTATTAATACTAGTGTTAATATCATTTGGAGCACTAGGAGTATCGATATCGATACTAGTATTGATATTATCTGTTGTAGGTGTTGATGAGGCTGTAGAATAACCATAATTATTCGGAGAATACCAACTATGTTGAAGATTACTTTCTTCAGCTGATATTACCGCATTAAAGCAGGTTTTTTTAATTTGTAGTTGTAAATAATACGGCAGCTTTTTCGCCGATGCAGCCAAATTTAAAAAAAATAAGTCTATTTCATCGTACTTATCACTAGCTGACATCATGTTTTTAACTTCTATCCGTTCTTGTTCCAACAGTTCGCGGCGTTTTTGATTTTTTTTCAAAAGATCTAGAATTTCATCGTTCTTTCTTTTTTTGGATGTGGATGGGAGAGGCCCAGAAGCTGTTGAATCATTAGGAACATCGACAGAAGGAAGATTATTTGAATTTGATGGCAACAAATTGCATGATTCCCGTGAACTCTCATCAATGGTATTTGGCGGATTTGAAGTTTCGCTTACTGAGTCATCCAAGGGCGCAAAATTTGATGACCGGTCTCTGTTACACACGTAAGGCAATAAGAATGACATGGCTTTCTGATATTTCCATTCTTTTCGTTGTTTTCTAGCCTGTCCACTCCTTGTTGCATTTTGTCTTTTTAAGGCATCTCGATGATTATCTCTCAGTTGTTTCCATCGCGACTTGGCAGTTTTAACTGAAACAATCAACAAACACAAAAAATTATTCCATGGTCTATTTATAAAAAAAAATTACTTTTATTTTTCAGGTATTTAGCAACCGGCCACTCATTAACAACGATGGGAGAAAATTTTAGAATTGGATTAAAAAGTGTATCAAGAATTATTGATGAGGTTTGTGATGCTTTATGGAATGTATTGCAACCTCTTGTCATGCCGCAACCAACAGAAAACGACTGGAAAGAAATAGCAAAAGATTTTGATGAACTATGGCAATTTAAAAATTGTACAGGTGCTCTTGATGGCAAGCACGTATATATCAAGGCTCCCTCGAAAACTGGGTCCTCGTTTTTCAACTACAAAAAGAGATTTTCTGTAGTATTGATGTGTTTAGCTGATGCCAGAAGGAAAATCAGAATGGTTGATGTGGGATCTATGGGAAGATTTTCTGATGCAGGAATTTTTGATAACAGCATTTTCGGAAAGAGTCTAAAAGAGAAGAGATTGAATTTACCTGAGCCGGTACCATTGTATCAAGGTGGTGCAAAAATGCCGTTCGTATTTATAGGAGACGAAGCTTTTCCATTAATGGAAAATTTTATGAGGCCATACCCACGTGATGGACTAAACGCAGAAAGAAAAATATTTAATTACCGATTATCAAGAGCACGTCGCATTGTTGAGGCAACTTTCGGTGTATTGACGAGAAAGTGGTACGTGTATCATAAAGATTTCGAATGCAAAATAGAAACAGTTGACAAGGTAATAAAAGCAACATGTGTTTTGCACAATTATTTAATTCAAAGACAACCTGATTATATAAACAATATTGAAAATAACATGGAGCAAACATTATTATCAGTTGGTGATATTACACAAACACAACATTCTATTAATTATGGTTTTCAAGTTCGCGAAATGTATTGTTCATACTTCAATAATCAGGGGAAGGTTCCATGGCAAGATACTCGAATTTTGAAAAGAATCTATAGTCAGTGATGTGTGACAGATTTGGATAGTTTGGCCAGCCGCGGACATTATTTAGGTATTATTTTGTTAAATAAAAAAAAGATATCAATATGTACCTACTAGAGGGTATTATAGAATAAAGATACATAATATTATTTACCATCCGATATGTTTGTTTCAATGATTATTTGGTCCCACGCAGCATCTTTTGTTTCGTTGCATTTGTAAAATTCTGAAGATGTGTTCCAAATGCACGGAAACTTTTTCACACTTTCAATAAGTTTTTCATCCATTGTGTTCACTGCGTCGGTCACATACGCACTGGTCGGACTACGGCGGCACACTGCGGGCGCAACTGGCGCCCGCGCCTGCACTCGCTTCCCCGCTCCGCTTCCCCGCTCCGTTTCTCCGCTCCGCTGCCTTGCATCCCCGCTCCGCTTACCGGTTTTGTATGAATTTTTAAACTAGTTCGCAACTCCCTGTCCACTAAAGAGGAGCGGAGATTTTGTGCAGTCCTATTGGTTAATATTTCTCCGTTTCTCCGCTCCGCTGCCTCGCTCCGCTCCGGTGGACAGGCAGCCTAAAGGTGGCGTGATTTTAGAAATATTTCAAAATTAAAAGTTATGACGTCTGTGAGACGTATAGGTCGGTAGTTAAAGGTTAAAACACCCACCGTACCACCAGGGGTACGGCCAGGGGTACTGTGGGTCTGCAGTGATCAAAAGAGTTATGCCGAAGAGTGATGCCCACTTAAGTCATCTTTAGTAGTGTTGTAGCGGTTAGCACTCCTAGATTATTATATAGAATCATATTTAATATCTAGTTGTAAACACTACACACGCACATTTCATAACCTATTACATCACATTTCTCGTTTGACATTTCATTCTGTCACATTCACATTCCGTTCACCATAGACATCAAACGAGAAATATATCATTATCTATTGCATAACATGACTAACAATTATTTACAAATATTACTTATTTACTATATCTACACTACACATAATATCTATAAACTATTTAAACAAAACTAACAATTATATTTACACTCCGCATCTAAGGAAATAAATGTATGTAAATAATGAGGGAAACGGAACGTGCGTTGGACAGTGTAATGAGACGTAGATGATGGGCAGATTTCGATTCTAAGAGGTCATCGACCTCAGTGCACGATCTTGTCTCAAGTCGAACGCACGCCCCTCTCTGACTCGAAATCTAGACTTCCTCCAAGCACTAGATTCCTTTAGCTAGCTCCAAATCGTTCTGTGTATAGCTGTGTCGTTTTGTACCAATCGTTTTGTGTCTGTATTTATTGTTATACTTGTGTGTGGCAAGGGAGTGCCGAGGTAGGCAGGAATACAAGTTAGACAGTGAACATCCTTTTATTTGAGTCTACCCCGTAACACTTCAGTGTTTATGCTTCTTCGAACCTTCATGTTGAACTGAATAAAGATTCATGTTTTCAGTGATGAGAGATCCTTTATATATTCTGAGAATATATAAAGAAAATGCTGGGAATAGTCAAGAGGGGTTTGGGACAGATGTCCCCGATGCTAGGAAGAGAGAAAAAATTCGCGCTAATCAGTGTTGCTGGCTTATACATTTTGTCAGTAGCTATAAATATTTTATCAAAAAGTTAGTCCTCTAAGCTTTTACTGAAATAAGATATAGGAGAGGGTTTATAATCCTCTCACTATCTGCCTTCTGCCTGACTAGTCAGATATCTGTTCTGCCGGCCAATTTCCAATATTGACAAAATTGACGGTCACTGAGTACTGCCATTGGGTCTCGTGCCCAACACTTCAAACCAATAATTCTTTATGACCTTCACAACCTTATACAGGGTGTCCGGTGGCAAATTTCACATTAAAAAAAATCATAATAAAAGAAATAATAAAGTTTCCTTTAAACTCTTTATTTTTATAACAAGTACATTAATGTGAGTTTTACTTTTTAAAGATAACGTTTTCTAAGTGCCGACCTTCTTGACGCAAACACTCTTCCCATCTTTGACGCATATTTTCAAACACACGTCCGCAGAGATCACTTGAAATTCCCGCCATTTCAGTTCGAATATTCTCTTTCAGTTGCGCAGTGGTGGTAGGTTGGTTTCGATAGACGACGCCCTTTAGGTAGCCCCATAAAAAAAAGTCACATGGACTCAGATCCGGTGATCTTGCTGGCCAGGGTATGTCACCAAACCGAGAGATAATTTTTCCCGGGAATAATTCCCTTACAGCAATCATGGACGCTTGTGCAGTATGCGCAGTAGCACCATCTTGTTGAAACCATGTGTTTCTGTTAGAAAAAGAACTGTTGCAAAGCTTTTTTTTAAAAAAACTATTGATCATCTCACAATATCTGTCAGAATTAACAGTCACTGCCTGACCACGATCATTTTCAAAAAAAATACGGGCCTATAATTTCTCTACCCGAAATAGCGCACCAGACAGTCACTTTTTCGCTGTGCAACGGTTATTCATGCATTTCTCTGGCATTCTCCGGACTCCAGTAACGAAAGTTTTGTTTATTTACGTACCCTCCTAAATTAAAATGTGCTTCATCACTGAAGAAAATGTTTCTTAGTCGCGTCTCCGTAGAAAAAGTTGCTAACATTCTTTCGTGTCTCTTGTTTGATAGTCATTTTCGTTCAACTTCTGGATTATTTGGATTTTATAGGGATGGAACTTGAGTTTTTTCCTAATTATTTCGTGCAATGTTGATCTGGCGATTCCTAAAGCCGACGAGCGCGCTCTTAGTGATCCGTGGATTTTGCATAATTGAATCACTTACACGTTGGATATTTTCTTCAGTAGATACAGACGGAACTGGGCCTTGATGACGCGTAGATTCAGCTGAGCCTGAAGTTCTAAATCTTGCTACCCAATATCGAATTAAACTTTTTGACGGCGCATCTCTTATTCGTGGGATATTGAATCGATTACAGAATTTACGCTGCGCCGCAATGAGCGAAAAACTACTCGTTAAGTACGCCTCAATTGCAAAAGCGCGCTGCTCTCCCGACCAACGCCCCATTGCGACTAAAAAACTCACGACACTGGCGCTACGAACGCCCCACCCCGCACCCTTCTAGCTGCCCGCGTTCAAAAGTAATAACTTTTTAAAATGTGAAAATTGCCACTGGACACCTTGTACATGATAGTACGAAATCTGCCTTTTAACATCTTTTACATAAATGATAAATGATTTATTTCTGTAAGTAGATTTGTACTATTACTTTTTCTGTAAGTAGGTTTGTCATTATATTTTTTTAAACTAGATGAGGTTGGCGTTTCCTTGGACTATAAAAGTAAAAAAATACAGATTTTGACTCTCATTACACCAACATAGGGGTAATCGGAGTCAAAGAAAATCTAGCTCATATCGCAGGCATAACCTTCAGCTGAGTTCCATCCAGTGCACTCGGCGTGAGCGCATAGCCTTTTTTTCCTTTTTAACCCTTTACCGCATGGATTTTTTAAATCCTTTGGAAAAAATATATGTCGGTATAGGGCATTCATAGGTCCCCAAAAAATATTAAAAAAAATATAGAAGACCATGTAAAAAAGATACCATATGTTCCAAATATGGAACGCCATGCGTTCTAGTTCTAAAACTTAGACGTTCCAAATTTGGTACAACATGCGGTGTGATCGAATTATGTATAACATTGAAAAACAGGAATTAAAAGAAACAACGTGAAACTATGCTATTTAATTAAAGAAATTATGTGTGAAAGTTTTTAAAACAGTTGCGATCTTTGTTGAAACAAAGATAACAACCACACTTTTCGCACATCACTTGGGATTTCTGTTTGCATCCTTCCAGTTTACACCGTTGGCGATCGGTTTTCCAATCAGGCTAGTGGTTGAACCCATCTCCAGCTACTTCCATTGGAGATAGTTCTATGCGTCGCCTTGATCGCCCCTTTTTAATTGCCTCAACATCTTGATTCAGTGGTCGTCCTCGTTTGCGTGTAGTCGGAGTATATACTTTTGAATCTTTGTGCATCAATACGTCTGCTATGGCTAACTTGAAGTCAAGAAATGGAATGTAAATATCTTCACCTTTCTGTTTCATGACTCTTCGCCATAGTAACCAGCTATTCACGCAACAGAGATCAATGAAATGGAAGAACAGCCGGTGGTACCATTTTTTACTGCGGATTTTGATCCTATAGAAGCCTAACATGGCATCTAGTAAATCAACACCACCCATGTATTTGTTATAAATAGTTACTGCTTTTTGGCAAGGAACATCAACTCTACACTTTTGTTTTTTGGAATATCTTTTCACAACTCCCATTGGTTCCTTGCCTACGTAGGATGAACACAAACTGACTGCTTTATTGTTGACCCAATTGGTAACTGATAGCTGAACGTCATCAACAGTAACACTTTTTTCGGAGCAATAACCTCGTTCTTTCTTTCCTAAAGCTTTTTTAGATATATTTATATTTGGAACTCTTCTTAGTTGTATTGTGCCTAATGGCAGAAAACCTCTTTTGTGCAAGTTTGCCATTAGCTGCAAACTAGTGTACCAGTTATCTCCAAAAATCTTATGATTCAAATTGTCTGAGACAGTCTCCATTAGTCTTTGTACCACATTTCCTGGCACTCCAAGATCAGGGCAGTTTTCTGGCTGATCAGGGTATTTTCCTCCGAATAATTCAAAATCATAGCTGAATCCGCTTAATACATAATTTAGATAACCCCATTTATGGGGTTTCTACGCATTGTACTGTCTGATACCCGAAGTTCGGGCCTTGGTAGGGATCATCTGTTCGTCGATTGACAAAAATTCCTCTTTCGGAACTTTTAGTAGCCTTTCGCGAAGGATTTTCATAAGTGGGCGTATTTTCTGAAGCCTGTCAAACTGTGGGTCATTTGGTTTTAGTTCGTTTGTTTTTTCGAAAAAATGCAAAAATCTTTTAATCTCTTCGAATTTGTTGCACGTCATTACATTTGCAACTTTTTCAATATACGTGCCTTCCTTCCAGTAATGCCGAGTAGTTGGCAGGTGTACTACCGACATGTTTATAATAATACCTATGGACCATGGGCAAAAATGTATGAAGCCTGGGCTCACCCACCAACAGAGATGAGACCACTTTGAATATACTTGTAAAGCACTAAATATAAAGATTTAAACTCATTTTTGCGAAGAATCCATGGGGTTATTTTGCTATAAATATTTTTCTCCGACCATAAATAAACTAAAATTCTGCAAAAAGTAGTGCTGTTATGGCATTGTAGGTTTGTTATTGAACATCTTTAACTAGTTTTAATTCCAGGTTTAATGTATACATAAAAAATAAAACAGCTGCTAACAGTTAACATTATTTTTATTAACATTTCAATCAATATCAATAATAATGTCGTCTAAATGTCCTGCCGGTGGATTAAATTGTATGTGCCTGCCTAACCCTAGATACCATATTATTGAAATGGTATAAGCACAACTTCCTACTGTGCGTCTACCTGTTAGAGCCAGTCCACACGGCGCGTTGCGTTGCGTTGCGTCGTCGCAACGCAAATATTTTGACGCATAGCCGGCCACACGGGCGCTGCGCCATCGCAGCGTTACTATGACGCAGTCTTAGGGCCAGGCCACAACAGTGCGTTGCGGCGTCGCATCGCAAAAACAACATTGCACAGCTATGCGATGCGATGTCGCAACGCAAAAATTTCATCGGATACGACATCGTACGACAAGACGCTAACCGTCAGTTCAGTTTCTAGTGAGACATGGACCGCACTGCGCGTGTTCTACTTCTGCTTGCGTTAAGGCGTATTAAGAAAAAGAAACAGAAAAGAAAGTACTGGGTGCACCCATTACTGACAATTATGAATAAAGATGGAAACCACTTCAAAAGGAAATATGAGGCGCTAAAAGTGGACGAGGTTAAATTTTTCGATTACTTTAGGATGAGTGTAGTAAGTTTTGAAGAACTTCTTAGTTTGATAAAGCCTCATTTACAAAAGAAATACATATTTAGAAAACCCATCGAACCTCTGGAGATGCTGGGATTAACTGTAAGGTAAGAAAAAAATAAACTATTTTTACTATAATCATACTGTTTAATCATTTTCATAATTTAGTGTTATTCAAAACTCGTATTCCGATTGTGTGTCATTCGTCAAATTTGTTAGTTCCTCATCGAAATCAATTTGTTCTGGCTCATTTACATCATCATTCCTTGGCGTTTGTGGAGACGATTGCATAGGTGCCGGTGATGTTTCGCATCCGCTTTGGAAGGCACTGCGTTGAATGGATGTTTGATAGCCACTCTGCATAGGCATTTGAGCTGATTGGTAGCCACTCTGCATAGACATTTGAGCTGTTTGATAGCCAGTCTGAACAGTTGTTTGAGATGTTTGATAGTTTGCTTGGACGGATGTTTGTGAAGTTTGATAGTGGCTGGGATAGTATGATGGTTGGTGTAAATCACTTAATATCTGTAGGACACGACTTTGGAAAATTATTGTTTGATTATCATTCTTTTTTTCCAATGATGGCAAAATTCCTTTAAAAAAAGATAAATGTCTACTTTCAGGTGTTTTTAAAGCAGCTATAATATTCTTCTCAAATTCGTCTTCGTCAATTTTTCTTTTACGCGATGCAGGCTGGTAACGTGGCATGACAGGTTGCTGGCTTTGTTGGGTTGAGGTGCTTGGTCTTATTTCTTCATCGTCAAGACTTGATGTTGTTTTATTTTGAGAATTCTTTTTCAGAAATAGGAGCTGGTCGTATAGATGATATTGTTTAATTTTTTTGGCCCCAGCTCCGGATTTACATTGCTCGTTTAATTTTTTTTCGTATTTTGTAAAATTATCCTTGATTCCTCTCCATTTCTTTATGACATCGTTACCTAAAAAAATATGACGAATAATGATTTATTTTGTTTTCTTTCAGGTACCTGGCGACGGGAAATACTTTTAAAGATATGCATTTCACATATTATCGTGGAAAATCTACAATAACAGGAATAATAAAATTTGTTTGTCGTATTGTATGGAACATTCTTAAAAGGTTGGAATTACCAAAAATTACAACAGAGCTGATGGAACAAATTGCTCAAGAGTATGAAAAAAAGACCAACTTTCCTCATTGTATAGGAGCGCTAGATGGAAAACACATTCGTATATTGAGCCCGGATCACAGTGGATCCCTATTTTTCAATTATAAAAATTATAATTCCATTGTTCTATTAGCACTTGTTGATACGAATTACAAATTTATATATGTCGATATAGGTGCATATGGTAAGGAATGTGACTCCACTGTTTTTCAGAACTCAAATCTATACGACTTATTAAAAAAAGGTCAATTATCTATACCTCCGCCAAAACCGTTACCTGGCTTTCAAAAAGAAATTCCTTTTGTCTTCGTGGCGGATGAAGGATTACCACTGACAAATAATATAATGCGCCCATATTCTGGGAAGTTTTTATCGATAGAAAAACGAGTTTTTAATTATCGTTTGAGCCGAGCCAGACGATATGTTGAGAGCGCTTTTGGCATACTCGCAAATAAATGGCGCATATTTCATCGACCCATTAATGTTTCTTACGATTTCACAATAGACATTATAAAAGCATGCTGTGTATTACACAACTTTGTATTGAATCGAGATGGCGCACAAACGTTTGAAGAAATGATTATTGACGATTCTTTGCAAATTTTACACGAAACAACACATGAAAGTAGAACAGGAGCTAACATAATCAGAAACGAATTTTGTAATTATTTTAATAGTAACATTGGAGGTCTTAGTTGGCAGTTAACAAAAATATAAATGTTTATAAGTATTTACCGAGTTTTGTTTTTTCAACACTATTTAACTCCTCAAAATTTGAATATAAACTTGTACACACTTCCTTCCATGCTTCTGTTTTTAAAAATTTGTCTTTGAATTGTGATATAGTTTTGTCCCAAAGTACGGGACGTTCGTAAATTAAAGATATCAGGTGGTCGACATCGTACTGCGCCATATCGCTTAAAAAACACGTGCAGGTCGTTCAAAGTATGGACACCGACTAAACGGCAAAGCGTTGTCGCATCGCAGATTTGTACGCTGCGGCAGCGCATCGGAAATTTCCACGATGCGTTGTGCGGCGTCGTTGATTTTTGCGATGCGACGCCGCAACGCACTGTTGTGGCCTGGCCCTTAACGTTCCGTCGGCGCAGCGGCGACGCACAGTTGCGGCAAGCATTTTGAAAAAATATCGCAGTCAGTCTATAGCAAATCATGGATCAGAAAAGACGTCTAGCATTGCTCCTATTACTACGTCACCGCCGAAATCGACGCAAGATCACAAGACGGTACCAGTACCGTCCGAAATGAAAGGACAGATCCAGATCTGTCCTTTCATTTCATTAAGAAATCGTGATGGACAGTTTTTTTTGTTAGAATATCGGGAGTTGCTATTAGACGAAAAGAAGTTTTATAATTTTTTTAGAATGAGTGTATCCAGCTTCGAATGTTTATTGAAGTCCTTAGAACCACACATACGAAAAAACTATACTAATATGAGGAATCCAGTGGAACCAGTAGAAATGCTGGGAATTACTTTAAGGTAACTATATAAATATATTTAAGTAATAAAAATATAACAGTTTTTTTGGTTTGTTTAATTAGTAATCAACTCACAAATAATCAGCAATTGTCATAATTTTAAGTTTAGACATTATTTAAGAGAGATATCATCCAGTAATTACAAATTAGAAAAATCGTATTCAGTTTCTTCACTTGCTTGAGATGTTTCTGGAGATGTAATTGAATTATTATAATCAGAAATGTATGTACTTTGAAAATTTGCTGTTTGATACCCATATGATGGTTGGTGAGACGTTGATGGGCCACTCACATATGATGATGTTTGTCCATACCGCATTTCATCTATAATTTGTATAACTTTACTTTGGAAACGGAGAGTTTCTCGGTCGGAAAATTCTTGAATAGATGGCAATATAGCTCTGAAAAAGGACATATGGCGATTTTCCGGCTCCTTGAGAAGTTTTAGTCCTTCTCTTTCAAACTCATCCATTTGCATTGCCCTTTTGCGCGCGACTGGAACATAGCGCGGAGTGTTGTCTGTGGTAATTTCATCATTTGTAGACGTAGATTCATTGTTGATTTCTCTAGGCGAGTCTAAGCTAGATTCGGTGGCATTTTGTTCCACTTTTCTCAAAAAAAGAAGTTGATTATATAAATGATACTTCTTCAGTTTCGTAGCGCCCGAGCCCGATTTTGATGCTTCTTTTATTTTTTTTGAATATCTGAAGTAATTATCTTTTACACTTCTCCATTTCTTTACCCTTTATAAGGCAGAACAAACGGCTGAAGGTACAGAAATGAAACTTAGTGGTATACATCATATATGAGCACTTTATTGAAATTTCGGAAAAAAAAGTATATATATATATACATGGTGTCGCATTATTTAGACAGAGCCGTACTACGGCTTGTGGAAGTTGGCAAAACATGGAACAATACATAGGGCTACCTCGCATCGTATGCATTGTATCTTCGATTTTTTGCTGTTAGCATTGCTGCTGCAAGCCCTGCATCGTCTGTAAGAGTCTAGTGGACCGGGGAGGTGGGATCCAACGTCTGAAAGCCGTAGATCATCTGGAAGGCCATACTTTGCCTTCTGCCGGCTATCAACTTTTGGTCTTTTGCATACAAAAGATGGCAAGTTCGATACCCTCTTCCTTCTGCTCGTAAAAGTGCCAATCAACTTTCTTCCGAGAAGTGTACGAAACTGTAAAGTAGACATTGGGTAACGCACTTTTTGCGCATACAAAATGTATGCATTCGTAATTGCTGCATCCACCATAAAATAAAATAGTCTCATCCACCACCTCCTGCTCCTCCTAGCTACAGGATAGGTGCCTCGCTTTTGATCAAAGCGATCGACACCCCCCATCCTTTTGGTATACTCCACAACACCCAGAGGGCAAGGCACTTCTTGTTTCCTTCCGTCTTTTTGCGTTCTCATGCATGTTACTTTTTCCTTAGGATGAAAGGCGGTACTAAGAATGCTGACTAATTTTGTGTCCATCCATGTAAAGCATGCTACATTTCGGTTAACCCGCCACTTATATTGACCCCTAGAAAGTTTAGGTTTACCTTTCTTGGCCATCAGATGTTTTAGTGTCCGGGGTAAGTTAGTTCTATTGGATCTAACGGTTGCTGTAGAATATATATTATTATCATACAAGCTTTGCATTAGTTGGGTCGAAGCAAAGAAATTATCAAATGTTACATGTGCGTTTTCTATCTTTTCTTCAATAAGTACTTTGCAAAGACTATTTACCACAGCTGCTCCTAAACCGAATTCAGTATCGTTGTCTTTTTTTCCCGTATACACCTCAAATTCAAATAAATAACCCGTGCTACTGTCACATCTCGCCCATATCTTGAAGCCTCTTTTTATCGGCTTGTTTGGTAAATATTGCTTCAATGTACTGCGCCCTTTGAATTTTACCATACATTCGTCAATACTTTGGGATGACGAATTCCTAGCTCCCTTTTGAAAAGCAGTGTTCATTGAGGTTATTAGTGGTCGAATCTTATATAGTTTATCATATTCAGGCTCTCCTCTTTGAGGCATTTTCGTGTTGTCGTTTAGATGTAGATTTCTCATTATCATTTTAAATTTTTTTGCAGTCATTACATCTGCTATTTCTCTCACACAAAAAAATGGATCTGTTGACCAATACAAGTCAATATTGGGTAGAGGGTGCACCCCCATCAAAACTAACATTCCTAAAAAAGCTTGTATTTCCTCATTTGAGACATCTACCCAGTTTTTTTGTTTATTTTGGGCAGCATATAAATTTGTCTGCTCTGCAATTAGAGATAAAACTTCGTCAGTGAAAAAAAAACGAAAATAAATATGAGGTCCACTTTTGTTGGGAATATTTTGGTGAGACTTTAGAGGAATATCATCAAACTTGTTTCTTGGTACATCGTGAGGGAAAAGTACTTTCTTCCAATCTTCATCTTCAGAAGAACCATCTTCAGAATCAGAAATGGATAACGACACAGGACTATTGTTTATCAGCACATTGATGTTTGGACCATCAGCTGTTTCCGATTGATTTCGTCCTATAGAAATTCCGCTTACTGAAGGGTCTATGGAATCCTCTGGTTCAAAATTGGCGGCATTCCCGTTATTTGAAGATGACGGAGAAGCTAATATATCCTCAAGGTCCGATGAATTTGGTGGCAAGAATATGGCCTCACTTTCCCTTTCATCACTTTCGTGACCATCTTCAGATTCCTCGCCATCCGATAACGCAAAAAGACTCTCTAAAGTTTCCTCAATTTTGTCTAAAGGAATCACTTTTCTCTGTAACCAAAAAAATGTTTGACTCAGACGGGCTCTGGGCAATATATGGACGTCATAACAAAACTCCAAATTAGTATCAAAAAGATTCGTATCAGCAAAAATATACTGTATTACATCAAATTTAGAATATAACTAACAAATTTTAATTCAAATCTTACCTGTCCACTCATTTTTTTCGAACATTTTTGTAGATTTACGTAGCACTATTAAAATCGACACAATTTTGAAAGATGACATCAAACATCTGTTTGAACTAACATGGCGCCAATTTTTTTTTTTGCTACGTTCCGTTTTTCAAAACATTCAAGAATAAATCACTGCTAACGACAAACTGTGTTGCCAAAGAATTTTTTAAGATATTTCTTCAAATGTATGATGTCCAATATATGGCCAGAGCCTTATAAAGGGTTAAATCATTACCTGCAAAACCAATAGTAAACATGATTTAATAATTTATACATAGTGAATTACTCGATAAAATTTAATGACATATTCAGATATCGTTAACAAACACTATGTGACCAACTCTGGAATCGTGAAAATATAACAGCTGTTACATACAAAAAGCAATACCTACTGAATCAAAATGTATGCAACAGCTGTTATTTTTTTCGCGATTCCAGAATTAATTAGTTACATAGAGAAAGTTATTTGCTATCGATGTCTGAATATGTCAGTATTTTTTTTCGGGTATCTATCTATCTCATAAATGCATATTATAATAATTATTTTCGTTTCAGATACCTAGGAAGTGGAAATTCAATAACTGATTTACATTTCAAATTCAAACGGGGAAAATCTACTATTGCATATATGATACAAAGAGTTTGTCGTGCTATATGGACCAATCTTCTTCGAGACAACATCCCTGAACTGACAACTGAAAGTTTCCAAACAATAGCGAGGGGTTTTGATGTAAAGGCAAATTTTCCTCACTGTGTTGGTGCCATCGACGGCAAACACATCCGCGTGTGTAATCCTGCAAATAGTGGCTCACTTTTTTTTAATTATAAAGCCTTTTTTTCGATTGTGTTGCTAGCTATTGTGGATTCAAATTACAAATTCGTATTTGTCGACATCGGTGCATACGGAAAAGAATGCGATTCAACCATATTACAAAATTCTAAACTGTACGAGCTAATGATTAACAACAACTTACCACTACCTCAACCCCAGCCACTCTCTGGTAGCAATATACCAACCCCGTATGTATTTGTGGGTGACGAAGCTTTTGGACTGAGCAAACATATTATGCGTCCATATGGCGGTCAAAATCTCGACTTACAACAAAAGGTTTTCAATTACCGTCTAAGCAGAGCCAGAAGATATGTCGAATGCGCTTTTGGGATTATGGCTAACAAATGGCGCATTTTTCACAGACCGATAGACGTGTCCTATGACTTCGCTACTGACATTATAAAAGCATGTTGTGTATTACACAATTTTGTCGCTGATCGAGATGGCTTTAGACAAAGAGATAAATTTGCTATAAGTGTTGATGAATTTCTCCCAATACAACCCGCACATGAAGAACAGACAGCACCGAATGTCATAAGACAGCAATATGCGACCTATTTTATGACTAGAGGAACTCTGCCTTGGCAGCTAAATAAGGTATTATTGTATTAAGAGGGTTTTCAAGATTTTCTTGCACCGCCAATTCCGCGATCAGTAAAAAATTAATATTTTATACCTACTCAGCGTAGTCTAGGTTAGTTTTGAGCTAAGTAATAAAATAGTACTCACGCTAATCTAGATTCCCTTAGTTTTAAAATTTTAGAGTGTCGAGATATTTTTGTACTGATCGCGGAATTGGCGGTGCAAGAAAATCTTGAAAGCCCTCTTAAATAAAAAAAAACATAAATATCTGTACTGTGAACTCACCAACTTTGTTTTTTCGTTCAGCTGTGAAATTCTCGTAATCAGGAAATAAAACTTTTGATATGTCTTCCCAGGCTTTTGTTTTTAAATTTTTATTTTTAAAATCTACGTTTGACTTGTCCCATATAATTTCCCTTTCCTGTATCAATGTAATCAAGTAATCTATGTCAAGTTCTTCAATGGTATTCATTTTACCCTGCAAATAAAACTAAATACAAAAACGTAAACGTAAAACGAAATGAGCTTCCGTGTATCCTCTCTGTCAACGCACAAGCAACTGAGCGCTGCCGCTCCGACGTCGCACGAGTACACCCCCTCTCGCTTCGTCTCGGGGGCTGCTGTCCGTCATGTGTGCGTTGCGACGACGCAACGCGCCGTGTGAACACCTTGGTTATTTGTATGTAAAACAACGCAAGGACAGCGCTGCGACGACGCAACGCAACGCAACGCGCCGTGTGGACTGGCTCTTAGACACGAGCAGTAATACTGTGCGATGGCATCTCGACCCATTTCGTTTCTGTTAACCAGAATGTATACATAATATGTACGTGCACGAACATGTCTTGACTGTATCCTTCCTCTTTATAGCCACACATTTTGGTGATGGATATTGCATGCTGCTAAATTATTTAATTCATTTTCACGACATACTTCCATCGTATATAAACCATTGCGTAAATGTTCGCTGCAATATGATTTAGCAAGTTCGATTTGATATGACCCAAGCGATATCATGAAAATCTCGTTTATTGTTAGCCGAGGGAAGTCTTCCAGCTGATTTGCTTCCAATGTAATAAATGCGGCTCTTTGTCTATTCAGGTTCCTCAGTTGTACATAGTCGTTCAAAAGATTTGGTGTATGGAGCCTTTCATTGACTATTCTTAATATTTCATTTGCATGTTCATTATCCACAGCTACCTTGTAAAATGCGTTAATAAGAGCGGCTGCAATTTTAAAGTCAACAAATAAATGCGGCAAGGCTCTATTAAAATAATCCTGTCGCAGTAGTTTAAATCTATTTTTAAACTTCCCATTAACAGCTTCTACAACCCACCGACACAATGTTATTAATCTTGATTTGTTTGCTTGAACTGTGGTCAATTGAGTTTCGAATCTGTCTTTTGTCGGTGGGATGTGTGCCTCATATCCCAATGCCTGTAAGTTTTCTACGCTATCTCGAAAGCCCCTGTCTAAGATGAACACATCGTTCCGGTGAAACATCCAGTGGAAAGGATTTTCCTCGTCGTTTAATATATTGTTCATAATTGCAGTGATGGGCAAAAAGTAATTAGATTAATAATTACAAATTACAGTTACATTGTAATTAGTAATTAAAATACTTTGGAACAGATTACTTATGTAACTAATTGCAATGAGTACTTACTGTAATTAAATACAAAGTAATTTAATTGCAAGTTAATCTAATTACATTATAACAGATTACATAAATGTAATGTAATGTTTATTTAATAAATGTAATGTTTATCAGATTACATAAATGTAATCTGATAAAAAGTAATTACCCATTTATATTAGTAATGGCAGTAATGTGACACCTGCATCTTACAAAAAATTAATACATTTTTGACAAATACGAAAATGAAACACATAATTATACAAAAAAAAAATTAATCATCTTTTATTAATTATATAGTTTTTATCTTTTATTAGTTATAATTTTCAACATTAGTTGATAAAAAAAAATAGTTTTCTGATTTATAATTTAAATTAACCTTTAATATGACTCTTTTTTCAAACATTTCGTCTGACAGTCGGTTTGCTTTCGGACAATTGATCATTGTCGCGTACGAAAACATACGTTCCACAGGCGCAGAAGAAGGTAGAGGGGTATTCAATTTTAAAAATATTTCTTTAATTTCTTTATGATTATTAAATATTTCAAGTTCTCTGCTGTCTTCTGCCAAAAAATGAGTGACTATAAGTTCAGCTTTGGCTCTTGGCTCACTGCTCTGGTTGTCTGAATCCGAACTTGAATCTATTTCAAAATAGTCATCCTCCCTCGACTTCGTTGATGGTCTCTCGCGAGTTATTTGATTTGGTATAATCTTTACGACTTCTTTTACTAGTAAATTCTTCATTATACCATATTCTGACTGGCCAATTAATGATGTCCATTTTAACTTTTTATATTTGGGATGAGAAATGGCAGCATTTTCAGCTTGAGATCCCGAAATTTTTAGAAAATCTTTAAATCTTGTTTGCACACTTTTGATGTAAGTTTCAGTCAGAGTACTGCAGTATTCATAGTCTCTTGTTTCAGTCAGATTTGTTAACTTTTTCTTCAACGAGAGTATAGTCGGCAAAAATATCCCGTAATAGGTTGCGTTTTCACCTTGAAGAATATCAAGCGCATCAGCGACAGGTTGAGTACATGACAGATATTCTTTTATGTAAGTAAATTCAGATTCACGAAGTGGATTTTTTATGTTTAAGGCTCTGTGAAGTGCTGCAGATTTATCTTTTATGGTTGCGATTTTTTTCAAGGCATCATAAAGGCTGTTCCACCTTGTCTCTACTGGCCTATTTAGAGTGTGTTCGATAATGTAGCCGTCACTACATACCATCAGAAAAGGTTTCAAAAGGTTTTGAAACTTATGCAAGCTGTAAGTTCTTCTCTGAAATAAAAAGTTAGAGCTTTTTTCGATGTACATATAGGTGCCGTCAGCTATAACAATGGCTTTTTTATTTTCTTCGTTGCCAAACAAGCCTTTTGGTAATAGCAGGTTTCTTTGCAGTATATTTTCTCGCGAAATATGGCCAATACCAAGGTGTCTGTTAACGAAAGTCATTCATTAAACATTCTCTGGCTAGTGCAAGTTTTCGTTCCAGTGTTCGGCGAGATATATTAAACAATGTTGACAATCTCTCATTTGACTCTCCTGTTCTTAGTTTTGTCATATAGATACCGAGGACAGTCCGTGGACGATTACTTCTTTGTGCTAGAGAAGGAGTCTCTTCCAAAATTCTATTGAATTGTTGCAAGTTTAGTCCAGTCCAAAAATATAAGTCATTATCCGTTAATGCAGCTTCTAATTCAAAATCAAATCTCTGGCCTTGGGTAATGGTTCTTACCAGCATATTAGTCATATTTGTGATCTGACGTACATTAAAGTTATGCGTAACATTACAATTATCAATCAAAAAGTTCCAATTGTCGTTACCCATCAGATGTTCTTGGCAAACTCTTGCACTTTCAGGTATGTATAAGCGGTGCTCACAAAGAATATGTACTTTAATCGTAACTGGGATTCTAAGACGTTCTGCGTTAGGGCAGCCATTAAAAATACAACGGTAAGCAACATTGGGCGCTCTCATATAATCAGGAATAACGACTTGTTGTAGATCTTCTGCTTGTGGTGGTATTCCCGGCTCTTGTGGGCCTTGCGGTTCTTGTGGGCCTTGCGGTTCTTGTAAGCTTTCCGGTTGGACATCCTGACGTAGTGGCATTTCTGGTTCTTGTTGTCAAACTGTATTTTGCACTACTTGCCAACACCGATGGCATGTAGCTTGGATGTTATTAAACGCAACCTAAAAAAAAGTTAAGACTATTTGAAAATAACATTCAATAAATAAAATACTTTCTGCGGCATACTATTGGGTTTATTTTTGACTAGCTTTTGCCCGCGACTCCGTCCGCGTAGACTTGATGATCATTCCCTTGGGATTTTTATAGCCTATAGCTGTGCCCGCAGCACAGGTCACGTAAAAGTCGGATTTTTTAGGTCCCATTTTTATAGCGAATGGGATTTCTAATTAAACGGCCGTTTTTTCCTGACCTCTCTCATATTTAACCTCTCTGCTTTCCCCTTCGATAACTTAGCGTGATGGTAAGTAGCCCATAATTATGTATTAATGAAACAAACTGTATTAAGATTGGTTCAGTAGTTCTCAAAATATGAGCAGATAGAATGACAGACAGACATTTTAAATACAGATTTATAACAGGTATATGTGCCGTGTACAGGAAATGTGTACACTTACCTCGGTGAGCGCATTTTGTTGAATATATTCTGCATACCGGGGTTGTCTTTCTGGTAAGTGTTCATCTAAATTATGCCGCCGTTGTCGCAAAACAGAACGTGGGCACAACACACAACGCCGTCCTTCGGTAGCCATTGCAAAAACAGGTAGGTAAATCAGTGTCCATAAACAGTCCAGGTCAAGTTAACAGGTTTAATATAATAAATAAATCACCAAGCGCACCAATACGTAAGCATAAACAGAGTCCAAAACAACAAGCTAGGGTCGGTAAATCACAGAACAAGAGAGGATACACGGAAACACAGCTAACTACGTGAGAATCACGAGTCGACTCACAGAGTACTTTTATATATAGGTATAGAGGCTTTACTCGACCGGTTCAGAAGGAAAGCGATTGGTGGCGCCATCTGTAACTACAAACCTACAACTTTCCTGTTATGTATATAATTAGATCTATACGTCTACCATCATTCCTGCTTTCAGGGTGTTTTAATTATTAGTTAATTTATTTTCATACCCTCATAGTTTATTCATATATTAACATTAGAATAAATTATGGGATTATTCAGGGCTGCAGAAAATAACAAAATAAAACCCATAATATTATAAGTAATTCTAATCATTTATTTTGCAATAAGTGTTGGTACCACAGTTGTTCGTAGTAGGTCATACTTGAATAATTATAATTAAGTAGATTTCCTAATACATAGCCAGAAATTGGACACGCTAACAATACATTGCTTCTAAAAATAATACTAGAATGCAGGTTTATGACAAAATCAGGTTTTTTTTATCAAAAACGTAGGCTTTTTTTATCAAGAACCAGAAGAAGACAAAATTATTACTTTATGTTATCATCAACCTGAGAAAATCCAGTTTCCTTTATCAAGCACCTAGACTGGATTAGTTTTATGATAAAATTAATGTCAAAAACCTAGACTGATTTAGTTTTATGATAAATAAAATCAATGTCGGTTGCTATTTCTTTCAAATCAAAATATTTTATTTCACATATGTTGAAAACGACCGTGCACCTAGCTTCTGCCGTTCCCAAGTAGGCTACATGGGAACGGCAGAAGCTAGATGCACGGTCGTTTTCTATCGAGAAGAGCCGGCAAGAAATTCCATAGTTACTCTTTTAATAAAAATAATCGGTTTTTACAATATTTTCAAATACTTAACAGTGTTAATAGGTATGGGAGGACAGTGGGGAGCCCTTTCAACAAGTACCAGGTACTTACCAAAATAGAAAATGGTCAACAAATCGAGAGTCCATTAAGCCTTCTCACATTCACAAAATAGAAAAGAATCTGTATAAAAGATGACAATAAACAATGATTTATTTGTTATAATTTACATATATTTAGTACAAAATCAATATTGGTTCTCCATTAATTGTGGATGCATCAAGATAATTAGATGAAAACCAATATTGATAACCTCTATTGTTAAATGTATGTAACATTATTGACCAACTAAACCCCAACAAATTATTTTTTTTTACATTTCTTGATGCAAGTACAATTCGTGCAGAACCAATATTGAATAAAATGTGCTAAATAAATGTTAAATTATAAAAGAGCAAATACTTAAATCATTGTTTACCGTTTTTGATTGTTTCATTTATTTAAAGAAATAGCAACTGACATTGATTTTATCATAAAACTAATCCAGTGTAGATTTTTGATAAAAGATTTTTTTTTTTTTTTTTGTTCGTAATATTATTACTATATTATGTTAATAAAGTAATAATTTTGTGTACTTCCGGCTCTTGATCAAAAGCCTAGGTTTTTAAACAAAAACCTGATTTTGTCATAAATGTGCGACACATACATTCATTATTATCAAATATTTAGTTAAAACATCAGTTTTTAATAAATATTTGATATTAAATATAAAAAATAAATAATATTAAGTAGGTATTTAAAACATTGTTTATTTTAAAAAATCTCATGTTTTAAATAAATAATATTATTTATTTTTTCTCTTATAGCATCGCTTAAAATATTTTTTTGCTTTGCACTGCAGTATGTCCTCGTCACTGTCGATATCCTTTTTCCCAGATAATATTTTATTTAAATTTTTACAATATGTAAACATAAAAAATCTACATACTAAATTAATTAAATATTCTATTAACCCTTAATTCGACAGTTTTTTTTTTAAATTAAATTTGTAAACTCGTTACAGATTTTGGTTCTTAGGTTGTAGGGGACCCTAGAAAAAATACCTGAAAAAATCTACCTATTTCAGTTTCCTGAAAAACATACGTCCATTATACTGGACATTATCAAGTTCATAAGAAACTGATGCACTACAACCATGTGCAGTATACTTCCCGTTGTCAAAGAGAAAGAATAAAAGAAACAAGTGATTCCGTAGGAAAATACTCATATATTTTAGAAAATTAGTCTCATGGTTACATTTGTTTACGCTTAAAACACTAATAGGAACTCCCGAAAACTTATAAGTACAAAGAACTCACTTATGTTTTGAATATAATAATTAAGTATTTATAAAATTTTCATAAAAATCAACATTTATCTTATTAAAAAACAATCAGCCTTCTAGTTCTTAAAAATATCAAAAATATCAATGTAGATTAATCTATATCAACTTGCTTTTTGGTCGCCTGCCTACCTACTTACTTATTGTGGAAGTTATAAAAGCAATTTCTTTTGGCCACTAAGCACAACCTCTGCTTACATTTGGAACAATGTGTGTTTGTTTTATTGTTCTTGCAAAACTTGCAACGTCCATATGTCGTATATTCAGGCCAGTGGTTGTAGCCATCATAACGCACAGAAACTGGAGGCCTCGGTGCACTTGGGTTTTGGATCAGGGCTTTTTTCGGTACAGGGCTTGGTGGTTCTATCTCAATTGATCTTCCCTTTTGCCTCAATTCGATTGCCAACTTCTGTCTGAACTTTTTCAGGCTTACGTTTTTCAGGCTCTTCGTGTTGCATTTTCTCCTGTAGAGTAACCAAGCATTGTTAACAGCTATATCTAACATTTGGCCAAAGATGTTCATGTACCAACGACGGCTCTTGAAAGATGTTCTGTAGAGAGCTATCAACATGTCGCACAGGTCAACGCCTCCCATATGTTGATTATAGTGTCGGACTAACTGCGGGCACATGACACCAATTTTCTTTTTCTGTTCTTTGCTCCATCTCTTGATTTCTTGAACCGGGTAAGCATCTGCATAAGAACAGGCCAAAGTCACAACTTTATTGTCGTACCATTTGACAATGGCGATCTTTTTGTCGTTGTCTACGACTTGGCTAAATGAACCTCGGCCCCTTTTATTCAGTTCTTTGTCACTTAACAGTCCCTTGCTGCAACCTTTCAGTCTGTTTTGCCGTATGGTTCCGAGACTGAAAATCCCCCAATGTTCACGTAGATACCAGATCAAGTCGAGCGTTGTGAAATAGTTATCGAAATAAACAGCACATCCTGGAGTCTGAATTGTCTTGCAAAGGGCTAATACCAGTTTAGCACCCAGTGTCATCTGCTCTTCCTCCTCGCTAAAATCTATATACCGGAAGGTGTCATCACCGCCATATAATATAAAATCATAGACGATTCCAGACGCACCAGCGCGTACTATGTTCTTGAATCCCCATTTATTGGGTTTCATGGGGTTATACTGTCTCCGGTTTCCTGCTTTAGTACCCTTATACGGTATAGTCATCTCATCAATGCTAAACTTCGTTTCTTCTTCTGTTGCAAGGCAGTTCCTCCTTATTTTTTCAATGAATGGTCGTATCTTGTTATATCTGTCCTCATCCGAATTGGCGTTGTCCACAAAGTGAATGTTGCGTCGAATCTGCTCGAATCGTTTCAATGGCATGACGTCAGCCACTTGGGCATATCTGAATTCTGTAGACCAATAGTCTAGATAGGAAGGCATTTTCACTATGCCCATGATAAGAAGAATCATAAAAAAGTCTTTTAACCCCTCGATGGTCAATTGGATACATTTTCCAGTTCTTTGGGTTGAGTACAAGTTCGTGTTGTTGACGATATCAACGAGGATATCTGGGGAGAAGAATCGATGAAAATAGTCCAAAGGAGAGTCAGTATCCGGTAAATCAAACACGAAGTCGTTTGATGGAATGTCAGCCTTGTGTCTGAATTGTCCTTTCTTCCATTTGTAGCTCACAATGAGTGTTTCTTTGGTCTTTTTTGCCCGGATATTTGGCACAGCTCGTACTGGTAGTTTCCTCTTACGCCTGGTTGTTCTTGATGTTGATGGACTAGCAATAGACGAAGCATTTGATGACGGAATCGACAATAATGAAGCCAAACTTGGTAAAGCATTATAATTTACTTCGCCAGTCGGTGGTAGCACTTTGTCAAAAATAGGAGTCAACGGAGGTCGCTGATGGTTCAAATTGTCTTCGACTTCTAACACAGGGTTGTTCTCACTGCCACTGACGCTAGGACGGTCCTCTGTTTGAAAATTTTCGTTTACTGTCTCCATGAAAGAGGCAGCAGTATCAGCATCAACGTTAGTCTCGTCACTGTCGATTGAAGTATTGCCTTGTGTATCATTTTCGGAGCTGTCTAATATATTCATGCGCTCTATGTATGAATCGATGGAACGGCAGGGTGAGGAGGACAACTCTTCAGTCCAATGAACAGCAATTTCTTCTGCATTCTCAGGTTCAGAACCACTATCTACATCTGAATGAGCATTTTCAGGCGGCACCAATGCTACTAAGCGATGTCCTCTAGACTTGAAGCTCTGAAAAACGAAAAGTAGTAAGGTGAAAACATTTTATCTGCGGATCCCTAAAAATTTTATTACGAGAAACAACAAAAGTTAATTTTCTAATAATATGGCAACGGGAACAATACTAGACATACGATTTTGTATTTAGTTTTCTACTACTTTGACAAGGGGAAGCATACTGGACATAGTATTTGGCAGTTACTTTACTAGTAATTCGACGACGGGAAGTATACTGGACATACAAGTTGTGGGCGTCGTAAAAACTAAATATAACTCAGTAAGACAATCAAAATATTATAAGTAGCCTATCGGGTATGTTATCTTTAGTTTTCAATAAAATTACAAGGTAATAAACCGTAAAACAGTGAATAAAATGCAACTTACCGAAAGCCCGCGCAGCGAGTCCTTCCTCCCCGCCATCTCGCCGGCGACTGCTCGCGTCTCGTCGATGTGCACGCGTTGTTGGTTTTTGACAACGTAGTTGGATAGTTAAGGGTGTAATTATAGCGCCTAAAACTCTAGATATACGGTCTATTTTGTGTGTAGATTTTTTTTAATTCAACGGGAATTATACTGCACGGCGTCGAATTAAGGGTTAACTTATCCTTGTGTACTGAGCATGTTAAAAAATTAAAATCTAAAAATAATAAAATTATTGTTTTAGTGTATTCCCTAAGGGCTTTTCTTTCAAAATTATGATTTAATATTTTATTTATAATGTCTTGCATGTTGGAGATGCATGTAACAAAATCTGGGCTAGGGCTAGAAAGTCAACGACGATTGGCAAATTCTTTTCTTTTTATAAAATCATCTTCAATTTCGCTATTGAGATTACCCTTACAAATTTCGCAGGACCTAAATATCTTATTTTTCGATTTTTTTTAAAAATATCCCGAAACATATTGTAGGGGCCCCATTATTTGGGGCTGACTTTTTTCCTCTAAAGGCGTAAGGGTAATCTCATTTACAATATCTAAAAAGATATCACCAGTCGTCGCAGCTTCACTAGTATTCGTAACGACGAGGGCATGTAGTGCATTACATTTGTCTTCTTCACAATTTGCTCCAGGGGCATGGGCACTGGACAGGCTATTGACCAATAATGTTGTTAACGCCGATTCAAACCTTTCAGGCGTTGGATTTGTGTTGCAGCACCCATGGCTTCTTATGGCCCCAAAGAAATTTTCTATTGGGTCTTGGTTTAGGTGCCGCATCCATAAGGACGTAATATTATGGTCAATTTCTAATATTTTGACTAATGTTTCTATGCCTTCCAGTGTCCATACCCAATTATTGATACTAGGTACACTTGCAATTTTGTCGTTTTCTGTTATAAATTTCATGGATTTTAAAACTTTTTTGGATTTAGTCCAAAACTCGTGGTGTTTTGATTGCGGTGTTACTGGTCCCAGAAGAGGTTTAGAAAATTTGTTTTTTATGAAGCTGCCATTGACAGAATCAAAAAGATTGTCAAAAAAAAGCAGGACATCTGCAGTCTCCTTGCATTCCGCTGGGAGGATTCTGTTATCTGTAAAATAATAATTTAATATTAGATTACTTTTTAAAATTGATGTGCACTTATGTACTCTTTATGTGTAGTGCTGTAATTGTATAAATGATCCTATGCTTTGAAAAATATGCTTACATAGATGGTTTACCAATATACATTTTAAGTAACCAAGTAACTGAAGCCATGTGATTTTAATGTTTAAAAAAAAAAAAAAATTGAATTATTTATATTCCTGGTGTCAAAAATACATACAGAAAATTACCATTTATGATATAATAGCTTCCGCCAGCGGCTTCGCCCACGTTTTATATTTATAAATTATACATATAAACCTTTCTCTTGAATCACTCTATTATTAAAAAAACCGCATCAATATCCGTTGCGTAGTTTTAAAGATCTAAGCATACATAGGGCCAGACAGCGGGAAGCAACTTTGTTTTATACTATGTAGTGAAGTAAGCCATTTGAGTACAACCTAATATAGCTGATCTTTAACACAATAACATTAGATTCTCGATCTTACCTGCAAGATATCCCATCGTACATGAAACAGTTCTACTGAAAACTTGGCTGGCAAATTTGACTTTCATTTTCGTCCTCGTTGGATCCACATGGCTATCTGACAGCTTGGGCATTAACCTTATTCCTTTATATGCTGGATTTTCTTGGTGCAGTTGTTTTATGTGATCCCACTTAGCTGTCTTTTCTTTATTTTCCATTGTATACCTTAAATTCTTCTCTAAAAGGTTGTTACGTATACCTTTTAACAAATGTGGGGGATCATACAGTGGAACAATTTTCTTATTATTAATTATTATTATGTTTGTGTCTTCTTTGACTTCTTGTCCACTTCTTAGCATATGTCCCCTGGTTTCGTTTAAAAGAAGATTTAAGGCATGTCTATTATTTGTGCCTTGGTCACATACTGTAGCCACTACATTGAAGCCAGTTTCTTGAAGGTTTTCAATGATGATTTTAATTTGCACAGCCAGCTCTGGGCCTTTAGTGGCAGACTGTGCAAATGTATAAGCAACAGGTTGCTTATATTTTCGTATAAGACCCCTTATCATAAAAACCTGTGCGTGGTCTGCAAATTCTGGTTTTGCCTCCCGTCCATTATTCACAAAACCTATCACCAAATCTTTTCGTTCATTATATGTAACGTTAGCTTTCAGTGACATTTCGTCAAACATTAAAACGCAGAGTTTGTCCGCTGGCTTCATTTTATCCGCTCTTTGTTTTAGTTGAGCAAATACATTGCTGTTAATACCAGGCTTTATATTGGCTTGGTTCAAAAATTTAGTGAGTATGTTCTGAGAAGGCAAAACTAACATTCTTCGCAGAAAGCGATAACCTTTGGGGCTTTGTTTCAGCATTGCCAAAGCTAATATTTTTTCTTCAGTAGAAAATCTTCTGCCTTTCGATTTCTTTTTATGTTCTCTGAACTGTAACATCGTTAAAACTTTTGCAGCGCTTGGCAAATTGTTTACAGTAGCTATAAAGCTGCTACTGTTCATAAAGTTTTTGGCTGCTTTTAATTGTAACAATTGCTTCCGTGCCTTGTTCCGGCATTTTGACAATTTAATTCTAGTGCTAACCAATTTTTGGTATAAATTATGCTCCTTTTTTGTCATTTTTACATGCTTCACCATTTTTTTAATACTGTTTGAACCTGCAAATAAAATGAAACTATTAGAAAACAAGCCAAGTTAGGCATGATGAGATTGAAACATTGTGCCTGAAGTACTCTTCAGGCACAATGTTTAAAAAAACATAATATTACAACAATTTATTTTGATCTTAAATTATGCCATGTAACAGATTACTACTTACCAATATGTTCACTTTTACAACTTTCATGTGCAGGTACAGGAACAGGTATGGGTGCTAGTGTACATTCTTGCATTCCAAGATTCTCAACAGTTGCATCTAGTTCAACAGTGGCTGGAATGCAAAAGATATAATTAAGTTCATTTACTGGGCTTAAACATAATCAGCCTATAATGTTCCCACTGCTGGGACACAGGCCTCCTCTATATGAGAGGGAGTGGGCCGTAATCCACCACGCGGGCCCAGTGCGGGTTGGTAGATGTCACATGTCTTAGAATTTTTGGTTCTAAGACATGCCGGTTTCCTCACGATGTTTTCCTTCACCGTTTTGAGAGCAGTGGTGATGAAATTATTTACACAAAGTAAAGCGCCTGTCGGGGTTCGAACCTACGACCTACAACTCGTAAGTCACGGCCGTTACCACTGGGCCACCACTGCTCTACTGGGCTTACCGTGTTATAAAGGTACAGTACGTACCTTTATTTTGACCATAAGATGAATAGAAGAGACTAAGAAGAAAGTAAAACAGCAGGTCTATCAATATTATTAAGCAGGAAAATAATTTTAATGTTGAAATTAGAAAACTGGTACTTGGGAAAGATTCAATTGTATGAACCAACCTTGTGATGGTTTTTCGTTTTCTTTTAATGGTTTTCGGAATTCTGGTTGAGATTGTGGTCCTGAAATGAGAATAATAGAGCAATTATTATAGATGAATTTGTGTTGCTGTTCCTTAAAATGTAGCAGTAAATATATATAAAAGAAATGCCCATTTGCACCAAGACCTCAATATTCAAATAATTATTACTTTGATCTAAGGTGACATGCATGGGTGAAAACGAAATTTGCCCCATATGCCGCTTAAATCAGGTCAGGGTATCATGTTCATAACAAAACAATATTACTAAGAAAGGATAGATAAGATTTTGCTAGGTAGTTAATTTTGTCAGGCTATTTAGAAGCATTTTCACCGAAAGGGAGGGCAAAGATGTGTTAATTCAACTCTTGGGATCGCTAAGTGGAGCAGAAATGTGAAAATATTAAAATCCTATTGATTATTTTTTAGGCTTGTCTCCACTCATCTCCGCTTAAGTAGAAATGGAATGGGTCCTGTCTTTAAATAAAAATTACTTAGCTCATGCTTTGACTAAGCATTATTCCAGTCACTGTGCACAACTGTCAAACTACAGAAGAAGCTATAAATTTGTAAATAACTTAATCTAACCAAGTGAAACTGGTCATTAGTTCCGTATTACATGTATGTTACTTTGAGTTGATTGAATTTGGGATTGTTTGTTTCACTACGTAACTTAGTGGAAGTTCTTTGTTTTCAAAATTATAGTTTCTCATGACGGGGACTTTAAGTAACGTTAATAAATCTCGGCCTAATGGCGTATCCACACATGCCGCCGGCTTATGCCGCCGGGTTTCAGACCGCCTTGCCGCTGAATGCAGGCCGCCGGCTTTACCGGCGGATGCCGGCGGCCTGCAGATGCGGTTGCAATTTTCGCAGTAGTGTTGTGACTTTCGTCGAAGTTAGTCGTGTACGTAGGATTGAAAGATGTTGGACTATGATATAGTTGCGTGTATCGCAAGTGTAGTGTTGTATGTTATTATTCGTAAAAAGAACCGCAAAATCAAACGAAGATATTGGGTCAGACCAAGTCTACGAAATAGGCCTAATGTGTCCCTGATACTTGAAGATTTTAGAAAGGATGACATAAACCGAAGAAATATTCGTTCGAAATTTAACACTTTTCTAAGGATCTCTAGTGAAGAATTTGAAATATTACTGAATTTAACTGGACCCATGATATCAAAAACTGACACTCGCTGGAGAAATGCTGTGTCAGCTTCCGATCGACTAGCAATTACTTTGAGATACCTGGCTACAGGAGACTCTTATTTTTCACTCGGTACGCTGTTTAAAGTGTCTCCACAAGTTATTTCTTTAATAATTCCAGATGTTTGTCAAGCGTTGGTATCTACATTATCCAATTATTTAAGGGTAAGTACAAATATCCGTAACACATTAGGTAGTTAGAAACTGAACCTTCCTAAGTAACATATCTATTCCTAGTCGAATTATAATATCTATGATTTTATACTGTACCTGGAACTTCACAAACATTTTACATACATATAACTAGAACTACACACACAAATATCACAAACAATTTTATTTTACAGATGCCGAATACACAGGAAGAATGGCTATCAGTGGCTCGGAGTTTCATGCAGAAATGGAATGTACCTAATTGCGTAGGTGCCCTCGATGGGAAACATATACGTATTTCATGTCCAATTAATAACGGTTCTGAGTTTTTTAATTATAAGTCATATTTCAGTATTGTTTTGCTAGCTTTAATCGATGCCAATTATAACTTTTTATACGTGGACATTGGATGTCAGGGCAGAATATCTGATGGTGGAGTTCTACGCAATTCAACTTTATTTGATATGATACGAGATGGAACTTTAAGTCTGCCACAAGCGATTCCATTACAAGGGAGAAATACACCTGTACCTTTTTATTTCATCGGTGATGATGCTTTCCCCATCTCACAGAATATAATAAAACCATTTTCTGGATATCATGCAAAAGGATCACCTGAGAGGGTTTTTAATTATAGAATTAGTCGCGGGCGCATGGTTGTAGAAGACGCGTTTGGCATTTTATCTAATAAATTCAGAATTTTACATTCACGCATTGGCTTACAAAATGAGAAAGCAAAACTTGTCGTGATGGCTTGTGTGCATCTGCATAATTTTATGAAGAGAAATGAAAGAACTACTGATGGAGTTTTGAACGAAGAGCAACAAAATATTCCGCAGATCGCTCTAAATGTAGAACCAAGTGTAATTAGAAATGAGCTAAAATGTTATTTTCGAAACATTTATCAATAATTTTAAGCTTTTATTAAAATAAAATAATTCAACTGAAAATATTTAAACATTGATTTCAATCTATAACACTATTTTCGGTTAAATTATTTTCCAAGACTTGTAACAGACTGTCACTTGTGTTGACATCTGGGCTATTTTGCATTTCATAGTCTGCTTGAACAGAGTAAGAGCGCGAAGTTGAGGGCGATGGTGACATTGCTGACGTTGTACTCGTAGGTTGGCCTGTGAAGTATCCTGGACGATCATTTTGATAACGAAGAGGCTGAGTAGTATTATTGGTATCAAAATTCATCGGACCCATTCTCATTTCTGCTTCATAGACAATATTCTGGATTTGATGTTGTACTGTACACATCGTGTAATGATCCATCTTCCTCAACTTGCTACTTATATAGTCTGCAAATATAGCAGCATCATCGCGTTGCCTTGCATTAGATGTAATCTCCACTATCACTATCTGTATATATCAAACTATGTATATATTATATATATTTATATAGATAAGATAATGCTTTATGTGTGTATGTATTTATTGTATATGTAAACGGTACACCACTGACTACCTGCAGTATTGTCTCTCCTTCTTACTTTAATCCATCCAAAGGTTGTCTGTAAAAGATCGCTTTTAGCGATAAGACCGCCCATTGTGTCACCCTATGTAAAATTTCTAATTTATGTCTGTAATTTTTATGGTGTACATAATAAAGAGTATTCTATCTATCTATCTATCTAATCTCCCTCAGTAATTGCAAAGCTTCATCAACTTCAGGATCTCCCTCTATGTTTCGCTTTCGTGACCTCCTTGTCGAAGGTAGCGTAGTCTGGGGAGTGATATTAACTTGAGAAGACTGAAAATAAAAAGGAAATCTTATAAATAATTGCAAACAAGCTTTAACATTATGTTTTGAAATATCCAATCAGTATGTAAATATTTAATAAAAACCGGCCAAGTGCGAGTTGGACTCGCCCACGAAGGGTTCCGTACCATTATCTATGAAAAATGAACGTATCTATTACCTACAACTAGCCAAAATACAAACATTTTTCGGCAACAAAAAATAACTTTGTTTTTCATACAAATATATGAATAACAAAGTTATAATTTGCGATTTCACACGTTATTGTATGGGGACCCCCTTAATATTTTTTTATTTTTATTTTTAGTATTTGTTGTTATAGCGGCAACGGAAATACATCATTTGTGAAAATTTCAGCTTTCTAGCTATCACGGTTTATGAGATACAGCCTGGAGACAGACAGACAGACAGTGGAGGCTTAGTAATAGGGTCCCGTTTTACCCTTTGGGTACGGAACCCTAAAAACCAAGCTTATAAACATTACATGTATACAGTCACCATTGATGACGCCTATACCTACACTATTGATGAGCGCTTATTCCCGAATACTTCGCTTTCGGTGAGCGTTTTGCCGACTGCATAAGGTTCAAATACGAGAGTATGCTCGTCCGCTCTCCGTGGTATTATATATTGTTACCGGGTTGTAGGTAGTAGGTATCTAATATTAATACGCGAGAAAAAATCTTTGTACCCCTATTTACGAAAATATTACTTAATGAAATATGTATTTTAAATTAATTATGGTCGAATTTCGATCAATGGGCGACCAACTAGTCTACTTGATTATAAGAATTTGATGGGTACTTACAATAGGTGCGTGGCTGTTCAGAGTCGGTACCGGTGCATTCTTGTCACTAAGAAATGATAACGCCTTATAAGCAAACCATTTCGGCAATTGAACATCTTCCCGTCCAGATCCACTCCTTTTAGATTCTTCATATTTGCGTTTTTCTCGAAAATAATGGCTGGATAAATTCTTCAGTTTTCTCTCAATTTCTGATGATGCTATGTTGAACACAGAAGCCCCTAGAAGCACAGAAGAAGGGATATCCCTAATAGCATCATTTCTTTTGTTGCGATTCTTGAAATCCATATGCCTTGGGTTCCACAATGGTTCATTTTCTTGATACTTTTCTATTAATAAAAGTACTGCACTATCATCCCAGTTAAATTCTGTCATTTCGTTATTTACTTCTATGAAATTACTAGCTGACCCGACAGACTTCGTCCTGTCAAAAAGATTTGTAATGTGGCAGTTTTTGTGCCTACGTATTTTAAAAAATTCTCCTGAACAGAACCGTCACCCTGGTGATAGGGCGTTGTGAATAAAAAATAATTAAATAAAACATATATAAGGATTTAAAAGTAAGTAATCGCTTTATTGTTAATCATGTGAATCATAATTATTATTATTATCATTGTAGTGCTTTGTGGTATACGATGTTTTTTGTTTGATTACCTGGCGCATAGATAAACAAATCTGATGGTTTTCCAACACGGGAACAGGCAACATACAATTGACCATGTGAGAAACATGGGTTTTCTAGATTAATACCACAAACACTTAATGATTGCCCCTGGGACTTGTTTATAGTCATAGCAAAAGCAAGCCGCACTGGAAACTGTAGTCGTTTAAACTCAAATGGCACATCTGTCGGAATCATTGGGATGCGCGGTATGAGAACATCTTCTCCTTTATACTTTCCTTTGAGTATAGTTGCTTCTATCACATTGTTTAGTAATTTTTTTATCGCTAACCGTGTACCGTTGCAAAGACGCGGTTGGTTGATATTTCGCAACATTATAACCACCGATCCAACCTTTAATTGAAGATTGTGAGGTGGCAATCCTGGCAAATCCAGCGAGTTTAAAAATTCCGGTGGATAGTTGACTACATCATCTTGATTAGTAGCCGAATCAACTGATTTATATATCCTCAATTCGCCTGTAATTTGTTCTTGAATTTTGAAATTTAATTCATTTACATCTATGTTTTTTGCAGCCAGTATAGCTCGTTCGCTCAACCAATCATGGTTTCTGTAATTTTGAGAAACATCTGGAAACACCTTCTGAATAAGTTCATCTTTTGATCGAGTTAACTGACAAAAACTTTGAGGAAAGTTAATGCAGCCAGTCAACATGTCTATAGGAAATTTGCCATTACCAATGTCAATGAGTTGTTTAGAGAATATGTTTCCAGATTGGTCATTTTGCAACTCGACACGCATATTCTTGCTTAAATGAAGTACTTTGACATGTTTCCACAAATTGGAGGACTTTAGACATGCATTGAGTTCATCAGCTGGCGTTGATCGTGGAATCACTGGCAATGTTTGACGAAAATCTCCTGCTAATAAAATCATTGCACCACCAAATCGGTTATTATTGCTCCGTAGATCTTTTAAGGTTCTGTCTAAAGCCTCCAAAGATTTTTTATGTGCCATCGTGCATTCATCCCAAACAATCAATTTACATTGCTGCAAAACCTTTGCCATTGCAGAGTTCTTCGAAACGTTGCAGGTTGGAGTTTCATTGCTTTGCATATTTAATGGCAATTTTAGTGCTGAATGGGCTGTTCGACCACCTTCAAGCAAAGTTGCTGCGATTCCCGACGAAGCGAGTGCAAGTGCAATTTTATTTTGTGAGCGAAATGTTGCTAATATTAATGAAATCAAAAAAGTTTTTCCTGTACCACCAGGTGCATCTAAGAAGTAAATCCCTCCAGTTTCATCATTTGTTACTTTCATAAGAGTTTCAAATACATACTTCTGTTGTTCATTTAACAGTGGAAGATTTGTTTGAATTAATTCTTTCAAAGCGTTGAGATCATACAGTCTTTCTCGATGCAACTCTTGGTTAAAAGCGTCATGCATTGGACGATTGGGCGCGGTCACGCCTAATTGAATTAATAGTTTGTTTGACATTATCAAGCACATGTCCTCAATTGAAATCAATGCTTCATTGTAAATTTCTTCACTGATTTGTATATTTGGATTTCCCATTCTATTCCGTATTTGATACAAAATATCATCACACATATAATCTTTGTACTTGATCCACAAATCAATTGGGTTTGATGGGAAGCATGTAGATATGATTATAGAAAACAATGTTCGTATTTGATGAGCGTGTGATGATATTACAGCATCATTGAGAGTTTGATCCCAATGAGCGTCATTTTCAAGCAATTGCAAACGTTGACAGGCTTCTCTGTAGGATCCACACAATTCACCATCAACAGTTCGTAACTGTTGGAATGATGTTGGGCCACGTACGGTCCGGTTCAAAACAGCATTAGCACGTTAAGACTCGTTGTCGATTGAACACACGATACAGTCTGTACATCTGTACGTGTAAGTACACACACTGCCGTATCGTCACGTATTCCCGCGTGTCGTACTCATGCTAAACGAACGAAACAAAAATATACTTCCCACACTTTTGCTAGATCGGCCACACACACGCATCATGCGCGTGATCTTGGCCAGTTTATCCCATTGCTTAATTCGAGTAAATTTAATATGTTCTGATAGCAGTGAGCGTCTTGCCTGTGAATGGACTGTGAAGCAGATGGCTTAGGTTCTAATCTCGAATAGTGCAGCAAAATTTTTGCAAATATTTTTATTTGCAATTATATATTATATTATTTAATTAATTTTTTTTTAATTATATATTATTATTTATATTCAGAATTGCTGCCTTTTTTATTAATGTTGTTATTGCAATAAAGGGTTTAGAATAAAAAAAAATGCGTGTTGATTGATAAGAAATATAAAAAATATTTATTCGTTCCAAGTAGGTATTTATTTTACATAAAGTTAACAAACCGTTACTAATAAGTATTGTTGTAAGATGTGAAATTTAAATAGATGTAAAAAAACTTAAAAGCAATTTTGTCAACGATTTCAAATTTTTATCAATGCAATTTGTATTATTTTGACATAAAAAGGTTTTAAATTATTTACTTATTTATTTATTTTACCATAAACATTAAGCTTCGATCATAATCGATGAATTTAAGCAGTAAATAAGAATATTAGAATATATTCAAAATGTAAAACAACTACTTACTTACTAAATAAGTGATTTTAAGGTTAAGTACAGTTTGTTTACATTATGTATTTTACATTTTATTTGCTTTTAGTGAATAGGTATTGAGGTTATAGCTTAAGTATTCATTTTCTTTACGAAAAGAAGATTGAAACTAAACCTCAAATTTTAATCCCTAAATAATAATATTACCTACTTATTAAAATAATGTAAACATGTTTTATTTCGGTTAATTTTTGTAATAACTCCCATTATTCTCGATACAGTCAAGCAGACATTTAAATTGACCAATTGAAGTCTAGTGGTCTGGTGAAGTCTGGTTGGTCTTCGATGATGTAAGCCAGTTCAGTGTTGAGTGCACGATGAACGGTTAATAATGACGTGTTGAATAATTCAGCAAAATGTCTCGTTGGTATGAAACCATTTGTTTCATATTCAATCACCATGTGACGTCACTGCGCCTCGTGAATTAGCACCGGCTTTATCTTCCTCATATATCTTGACCCACAGACTCACAGCATTTCTCTAAAACAAATAATGAAATACCTACTGTTAGACATGCCTAAAAAAAATACTAAAATAACATTATATTTATTACACATAATAATTATTTATCATTCACTAATCGAAATAAATAATCTTTCAAATTACCGTGTGACGTCACTGGTCCTTGTGAATTAGCCGGCCTTCCTCGTAAATATTGAGTTTGACCCACAGACTCACAGTATTTCTCTAGAATAAAATGTAATGCTACTGTTAGACATCTCTAAGCAAAATACTAAAACTGTTTACTTTACTATTCATAATTAAATAAATAAAATTATATTTATTAAACATAATAATTATTTATCATTCACGAATTAGGTAAATAATCTTCAAAATTATTTATATTTTTCTTTTCTTTGACCTCATATTGAATTTAAAACTTTATTTAATTATATATCTTCTGAGTAAAAGGATTAACAATGTCTTTGTTTTAGATTTATGTTCAGTAAAATATGAAATATTTAAAATGATAACACTTACACTCGGTCCGGTTTCATTAGATATTTGTTAATGCATCCAGTTTTACGCAGCGCAATAATATTTGCCCTCACTTCAATATTTATATTTGACTGCATTGTGAAAAGAATAACTACAACACCGCTAATAGATATATATAACAGTCGTCACCCACAATAATCACGAACCAACAACAACGTTCTAAGCATAGGTGAATACTCGTAACGAACTGCATCTGTCTACCTCACAGAAATCGAAATATTTTACTTTGTTTTCTGAGTACCTACAAAACTTTAATTATTTATGTGAACCAAGTCGAACGAGACAAAACAGTAATGATATCGAAATACATCTAGTAATTAAAAAAAAAAAACAAATACTTACTATTTAATTATGGAAATACTGCTAGGTATTATAAAAAGCTAACAAAACAATAAATAGTAATTATAAAAATAAAAAAGTTAACCGCAGCGCAGGTGAGATTCGATCCTAGGTCGCCATAGTAGCACCTCTCAAGGCTCATTATTTAACCACTGAGCTAGTAAGCCAATACTATGTTGATAGAAATAATAAACTTCTATCAGTTGCAGACAAAATGAGTGTGTGTGCGTGTATATACATATAGTATTGAAACAACTTATAGAAGAAGGTCGTAAGTCAAGTCGACACGACATTCAATTGCTTTCCGAGATTAACAATCCACTTTTGAACTGTATAGTACATTGACTAATAGCAGTCGTAAATAAAAACATTCATCATTGCTTGGATGTACTGAATAAATCCGGCCAATCGCATCGGTGGAATATACATCTGTATATCCTGGAACTGGTTTTCCTTGTTTCCGTCGTATAAATCTCCTTGAGGATTGATTCCAGGTATAATATTTTGGCATTTCAGAATATAGCAATGTTTGTGCGAAATCATCGTTTTGGCATGTCTCAAAAAAACTGGTTAATGTAGTAGATGGTGGCTGAGCAGCTCTTTGTACTGCGTTCTGTGCTGTAAAATACACTCTTTGTCCATTTTCTAAATGCACAGCTAAGTGAACAACAGAAGGGTGTCTCTCATGAATAGGAAAAGAAAATATTCGCCAAACTGCTTCATTACTACTGACATAGCGGCCCATTTGGTATTGGGTAACTTCATCATTGGAATTCTCTGCACCAATTCCAATCACAGCCATATCACTCCCTTTGGTTACATATTTGCAAATGTATTTTATAGATTTCACTGAATGGCAAGATTCAACGTTGATGTGTGCTTTGAATGTCTTTGATAAAATGGGTGAATATGGAACAATCCAACGATTATCTATTTCAATATCTTGTTGATTTAATTTGACAATTGTTGATTTTCCATTGTCTGCTGTCGATCTGCGACGATACAATGGATAACCGTCATTACCAGTAATTGTTTCCGATATTAATGTCCGTGGATATCGTTTTGAACATTTACCATCCATCATACACGGTGAATTTTGATTAAGAGTTCCACAGGGACCATGTATCATGTTTTTGATAACTACCTCATGCAATCCAGGATCTACTTGTACATTAGGGATTTCAGCTGATATCACTGCATCAACTTCATTTGGCCTTATCTTTTCAACCAACCAAATCAAAATGTGTGCATGTGGCAATCCTCGTTTCTGCCACTCCACAGAATACATCCAGCAGCGTGTCTCACCAAACACATTATGTTTTACGATGAAATCCATTAAAGATTTCAACTTTTGTCTAAAGACTCTGGCTGTAATATCATGACGATCAATGGGTGATTGCCCAGAGAATAACTCCTGCTTGATTTCTATCCATTGCGGATTGCATGTAAATGTGATAAACAAATCTGCTGTACCATAATGACGAACATACGACATGGCATCTTGAGCATATTCGTGCATATGCCGAGGGCTTCCGATGTATGTTGCTGGAAGAATAGTCATCCGACCGATATTCTGTGCATTTCCATCAGTATTAATCGCATCTCGAAGGTGAATATACTCTTCAGATCGGAGTTTGGTTTGATTCAACCTGATGAATGTTAATCTCTCCGTTTCAATTTTAACATACATGTCAACAACATATTTGTGATATAATCGCCGACATTTCAATATGTGATTATCTTCATTTTCCCGAATCATTAGGCGGTATGAATAATAGTTCATTGAACTTACTTTTTTGTTGGTTTCAGAACCTGTAAATAGATTTTGTTTTAATAACATTCAAATATAAAATTAAAATACATAATATAATGACTGAGATATTATCGCCATAGCTAAACTAATATTTTAGTTACCTGTAATGGGATTTATCATTTTTATTGAGAAATCGTAGCCATCTTCACCTTGCCAAAATATAATGGGATATTGCAGTGCATCATATGAGCGGTGTGTTTCCTTTATACGTTGTAATTGATCATTCCGACGATGTAAAACAATATCACGGGATTCCAAGTTTTCTCCAACTACAACGATAGCAACTTCATCAATAGTTGGTGCATTAAAACGTCTTGTATGTTGACCTGCAGGTGTTTTATCAGCTCTGATTACAATTTTGTGATTATCGGATGGCATCAGATCCAGGGCAGTTTTAAACAATATAATCAATTGATTGTGTTGATGAAATAAAGTTTGTAATTGTTCTACAATAGACCTCTTTACTAAATTGTTATGTGCACAACGCAGATCAATTTCTTGTGGTGAATTGCCCATAAAATAAATTTGCAGGAATTTGTTGTCGCTATCTGACACTGGTAACAGTGAACCTGCTCTGTGATATATTTGCCCTTGTATCTGTAAATAAAAAAAAAATATTATGGTGTGGTATAAATTAATGGATTGTCAGTGATCAAAATTAAATAATATTTGATCTTAAAAAGTATATTTTTTTTTTTTTTTTTTGAAAAACGTTGCCCCACCCTAAGAATTTCTTCCTGTATCGTGGGTGCGTTTACAAACATAGAAACTCACATACACTAACACCCAGACCCGGAACAACTACTTGCAGATCATACAAATATTTGTTCCGTATATATATATATATTTAGTTTTAACTAATATCTATCAAATATAATAAAATATAATAAAAGTGTCACTGAAACTGAATCACCATATAATATGATGACTAAGTGATATATTTCGTAATGATTAAGAAATTGAAGATTAGTGACACATCTTAACTTTGGTGACAGAAAATTTTGTTCGCTAAAATAATTATGAGTAACTGCTATAATACATACCTTGAAAGTTGGCATAAAATTTTCCCGAACTACATTTGTTGCCCCAAATGAAGTCATTTGAAAGCAATTGTTATATTGTTAGATATGTGTCAAAAAGTGTATAGAATCTGTTCCTATTCCTGAAACCAATGAGTACAATGGTTCTGGTGGTGGATCCAATGGTATCAATTTCACTTTACCATTTGCGCAACACAATCCATTGGCTTCGTTTTTGTATTTTAATGCCTTACAGTGTGAGCAAACCGTGTTCATAGAACCAATAACAACACATTGGTAGTTACTGTAGTCAATTGACACATCGTAACTGAAAGCAGCTCGATTCAAACTTGCGCGATTATTAGTTGAATGTCGCGCTCGCGCTTCACGCGTTTGTGATATCCGAATTCTTCAAATCAAATCAAATCAAATCAAATCATTTATTTGCATAATACATGTCAAAAAGGTGTTACAGGTATATAAGGTACATTGTATTATAACCTAATGAGGTGTGCAAATTAATATATTAGGTACTAATAGCAACATTAAATACACAGAATAACATTACATTAAAAATAGAATGTCAAAATAAAAGTATATAAGTCAAATCAGAATTACAATATTAATTATTGGATATTTGTGGTCATTTCAGATAAAATCAGTCATCTTTCATTTAAATTTTCTTTTCTTTTCTTTCACGTTCATTTCCGTCGTCACGTTCTTGTGCAGTACGATTAGATCGGTAATTAGCTTGGTTTGTAGCATTTCTGGTTCTTCTACCTAAATTGCTTCGTCTTATAGGAGGCATATCAAATATAAATTATTTTTTCACTAATCACGAACTAAACAAACACTAACTAACTAAACACTCTGCACAAAACACGATATACGAATTTGTTTCGTGTATCAGTTGTCAAAAGCAAACTCAGTAGATTAGGTAACAGACAACTTTTTTTTTTTTTAAATTTGATATGACTTGAAGTCAAATCCTTTTAAGCCGTACGAATTGTTTTATTTATTTAAAATTTGTATATTAAAAATAATAAAACACTGTTGGTAACGCGATTTTTGTTTGACTGATGTAATGACGTGGAAACTGATGCATTTTATCTCGCGTGCCGAAACTAATACAAAAGAAACGCGAGTTTCGGAACGCGACATTAAACTCCTCCAACTATGTATTCTGTGCTCCAACGCACACACGCACATTGTTTTGATAGATATGATCTTTGACGTTAGGAACACACCTACATTGCTTAGACAACAGTGAGTGCTTGTAATTTAATATGAACTTTATACCATAGCAATAAAGCTCAAATTGACTACGTTTTAGTTAGAAATCATTTGTATGGGAAAAAGAAAAGGGCTATTTTTAGGGTTTTTCCAGCAATAATTCTAATTTTTCTCGCCGTAAAAACCATCCTTGAACTTCAACGAACATTTTAAAAAAAGATTTGGCCAAATTGGTCCAGGCGTTCTTGAGTTATGCGCTTACCAACACATTTTGCGATTCATTTTTATATTATAGATACGACAACACTACCACTCCGTATCGAAGCCGCAAGCAAACTGCCGCCGGCAACCAAAAGCCGCGCGTGCCGCGGCTGAGATGCGGCAAATGCCGGCGGCACGGCCGCCGGCCATGCCGCCGGCCGTGCCGCCGGGCATGTGTGGTTGCGCCATAAGAGTCTTGTCGAACTAACCTTTTGATGTTGATGGTAAATTTTCAACTTCCCTGAACGGTATTCTATCAGCGCAGCGTAAGTAAATGATGATATGGATAGTGGACCTGCAACAACAAAGTTAATGCAATTTTAATAAGATCAATACACACTTGCTGCCAAACTGTGTGGTAAGAGAGCAGAAAAAACTCTCTGAAACTGTTTTAATAACACCCACATTGAATTTCTTCAAGAACAAGCCTGGATAAAATCTCCAAATCTTAAGGGTCCCTCCAAATATTGTCTTCCATATAAATTTCTTGAAAATGAATAGGCCGATTCTCATAAAACATTCTACATGTAGACAAAATGTACAATATATTTTTTTAAATTCAATTTAATGTTTAAAAATGCCGGGACCTTTACAAAAACACACAAAAGCTTATTAAGCTAATAATGTGGTTATATTATAAATAAATAGAACATACAGTCATAGCAATAGTAATTATAAAGCTACATAGTGCACCTACCTGGCATAAGCAGTGTTGGTATGGCTTTGTTAGAAATTCTGTTGTTACGGCAACAATATTTCTCTTCAAAATGAGCATGACACACTCTACGAAGTTTGTAAATGTTTTCATTACTCAGACTCAAAATGTCTCCACCAATAGCATGGACCCATGTTCGAAAACGAGCAATGTCCTTTTCAGGATTTGGAAACCAATGAAGAACTCTCTGGGAATCTGCAAAAAACAGGAGTTTATATTGAGTTCAGTGCAAATCTAGGTAAATGTTACAATTACAGAAGATAAGCTTGTGACACAGATTAACATCAAATAGTTTTGATCTCTGACTTTTCGAATTCATGTGCGTACCTATTTTTGCAAACTTTAAAAAAAGGAAGGTTATATTATTATCACTCGCTTCAAAAACGGTGAAGGAAAATATCGTGACAAAAGTGGCATGCCTGAGCAATATTTCTCGACTGCATGTGAAGCCAAGTCAGAGGGCCATGGGTGGCTTTAAAACTCTGACTCCAGGTTAGTCACTAACCTCACGAAAAGAAAATAAAATGTTAAAACCATTTTTCAATAAACGTTATAATATACTATTAATTACTTACTGGTTTCAATTTCCGCACACTGAGGAACACAACAACGTTTACTAGACATGGTAAAGTCACTCAGGAGCACTTTAAAGTCTTAAAAGAGTCTCTGTCTCGAACAATACTAGTGAAAACACTCAACGCTAATCGGAGGAGCAGGGCTCAACTCAACGAATTCACGGAGAAGCACTAGGTTGATGAAAATACTCGACGTAAACCCGAGGAGCAGGGGCTCAACTCGATGAATTACGGAGATTCGGAGAAGCACTGTAGGTTGTAAGTTGTTGAATTTATCAACAAAAACGACCGGCACTAATGACAGACAGAATGCCATTGATTGTTTGACAGATTCATTCCTGCAAGTAAAAAGTACAAAATAACTACTACGATACGAAAGTATGAAATGTTTATTACAGGTTCGAGAATATCATTTGAATTTAAATGTATGCTAATAGTAAAGATTTATTTGGTAAAAACATATTTTGTGATGATAATAAATAGATTACGCGTATTTCGTATTTGCTTAAAAAAGTTTGGTGGCCTAGAATAATTTAATAAACTCCTAAGTAGACTATTTATTTTATTAATGGTAACATTTGGCATTCACTAGATGGATTTTATGATACAAGATTATGATAGTCACTTAGTCAGTGAAGTTGTAGTGTATTAAATGCTATTTTTAATTTAGTCGGTTAACGTCAGCAAGCGACATCTGTATTTACAAACAAGAAGTACATGATTTTATAATATTTCAAAATTAAAAAGACATTAGGAGAAGGACCTGTTAGTAGATTAGAGTACTCTTTCAATTTGGTATCATCATTTTCCCCGACTTGCATGGTAAAATGTTCTAAGATTGTACAGCCTGAGTCGACTGATTGAGAGTAGACGGGCGCCCGCGCAGGCGTCCGGGAGGTGTAAAAGGGATGGAGAGTGTTGTAAATCACACGGGCGTAGGCGCATCTATTGTTTACCACTATTTAAGCATTTTAAGAATGAGTATATTGTTTCAATAAGTTTTACGACTCCTAAAGGTGCGATTCCACCAAAATAGTGTGCAGCACATTTGCTTGCAAACATTTTGTGCAAAACTCCAACAGTGCAGGTACTAAGCTGGTGTCGCATTTGGCTTCCGTCTCCACTGGTAAGGCTGTGCGTAACTTTTGTAAGCGCACAGTTCAGCACACTTGTGCGCGAACATGTTCACTGAGCAGAGTTTCTGCCGAGACAGTTCAGTAGTTAATATGAACGGGCAGGAAAACGTAGTGCTTTGTGCTGCAGCATGTGTTTTACTATGTAGTCTCCTTAAAAAGAAACGAAGGAAAAAACCGCGATGTTGGGTGAGGCCGTTACTACAGCGACGGAAAGAAACGAATAAATTTCTAGAAGAAATAAAAATAGATCCATTGAGTGGATTTAAAAACTTCACACGTATATCTTGCGAAGATTTTGAGTTGCTGGTTAATGTAACTAGTCCTTTTATTGCTAAGCAAGATACCAACTACAGAAAATGTGTCCCTGTTTCAATAAGGCTTGCAATCACCTTAAGATATCTTGCTACTGGAGATTCTTTTGCAAGTTTAATGTTCTTATTTAAAGTTTCAAAAGAGCTTATTGCTCGGATTGTACCTGAGACTTGGACGATTGTTTGTCGAGGACGCATCTCCATTTTTTCTACAATTAAAATAATTTAGCAAATTTACTAAAAATAATTACGTACCTATACACATAATTTTATATTATATATACTCAGGGCTGGGAGATCATACAAAAGCCCATAAAATACAATTATTTAAATAAACTCGTTATGCGCTACTTTTAATTATCCTACTTAAAAATTACATTAGCTGCAGGGTTTAGTAATACCCTGAAAGTATAAAAGATCTTACGCTGCATAATGTTCCCGATTCGGAAATTGTAAATGATTGATTGGAGCGCATATTGTTCCATATTTAGTGATAAAGTATTGTGGTCTAACACTGCGTAATGTTCCGGATTTGGAACTTTCAAACTATTGACTGGAGTGCATAAAGTTCCATATTTGGTACTTCAAAAAACATAACAACTGCATGGTGTTCCAAATTCGGAACATTTAAAAAATGATAATATTCACTACATATTATGGTTTGAACTTACTTCTTTTGCCGTAAAAAGCCTGTGGGTCTATTTTTGTATCAGGTGAATCACTAATTTTCTTCAGATATTAACAATACACCAATAAAAAATCGTATTGAAAACCAGCGAATTGACAATCTGTCAAATTTTGGAAACCAACTGACGAAATAGTCGATTTTAGTTCCTAGGCACCTCTGTAGAGGCGCCACTGGCGCATATTAGGTGAGTTACACTCCCTACATACGAATTAGTTCCAAGAAAAGATCATAGATGTCGCAGGAATAAATATATTATACCAAAAGCTGAATGTTCCAAATTTGCGGTAAAGGGTTAACAAAACACGGCCGTTTCTCAGTGGTGCGGGCGCTGACTGGCGCGAGCCGTTCGAGGCTGTTCCGAGGGCCAGAGCAGGGGATAAGGACGCTGTTTACGCGTCGCTCGCATGTACTGTTTCGTGGATGTGAGGGTGACTCCCATTACCCGACTCTCCCCTAATAAAAAAGCATTTCTGCATAATCCCTTGTGGAGTACGCCATAGTAACAACTCACAATATCAAAGTTCAGTAATCGTGCCGAGTTGTTATAAGTGTTAATCATGTCGAAGTGGCGGTGCTTGGGGGCCTATGTCCAGCAGCGGACATAGACTTTCGGCTGAAATGATGATGATGAAATACAAACATATTATTATCAACATACTATTTTCTAATACACACCGCATTATTTAAGGCAGAATTCATTTTATGGTTCCCACCATTAAAATCAGTTTTATTTTTACAGAACTTTTTTTTTAATGTCAAAAAAACATATTATGACATCCCTTTTTCACCTGTCAATTTGCACATAACTCTTTAATTCACTTAATTTTTTCCAAACCCTTTAATATTTTTACTTAATATTTTTTTTATTTTCTAAATACGGTACGATGACTTGTTCTCTACTCTGTATTCTACAGGGTTACTTGTAATTCGACATAGATTCTTCAGGAGTCAGGAGCTGATAGGGGGGGTCAGAATGCAACAAAATGAACCCCCCATATATATGGCCTGTGTTGGCATGTGCTGGCCACGGAATTGCCCCGTCTAGCCACTGCCGGACAGTAATCCGGTAATGTGCTGGGGCAACCATTATGTTGAAACATGAGGTTGTTTTTTATTTCATCGGAAACATCCGCCAAGAAATCGTCTAGGTTGTTTCTTAAAAACTCCTCGTAATTTTCGCCGTTTAAATTTTGGGGCAAGAAATGAGGGCCCAGCAAATAATTATCAACGACATCCATCCATACGTTCAGGAAAAATCTCATTTGCGACGCAATTTCTCTTAGTTTTTTTGGATTCCTGCCGCTTTAGATGCCCAAAAATGTTAGTTATGGTAATTCGATAAATCATCCCGACTCAAACTTTGACTCGTCAGTCCACAAAATATTTCTTAGGGATTGTTCCATGTCAGCTTCAGCGTTTAACATAAACCGAGAAAATTCGAGTCTCCTGCCTGGATCTCCCTAGTGCAATGTTTGGACAGGTTGATAATGTTACGGGTGTCTACCTGATAGATGTACCACCGACCACACTTTCCACTTGGACATACCAAGCTGTCTTGCAACAATGTTCGTTGAGGAGTTTGGGTCATGAACTGAAGAATGGTGCCCTCTTCGTCAGCCGTGTACCGTCGAGGTCTACCAGCATCGAATTGTCTTCTCTGAACACTGCCAGTTCAGACAATCGTCGATAGGTGCTCCCGAAAACAGTAACGTTGGGAAGTCGACGATCGGGAAAGCGGCGTTGGTATTCTCGCCGAGCCGTAGCCGCGTTTCCATCGGCAAAACCATAACAAAATATTATGTCGACGTATTCGTTATTAGAATACAAAGCCATGTTATCACGAAATAACAGAAAAAAAAAAACAAGAAATAAACAAAAAGAAAGCCCTCACTCCAGAAAACGATTTCTTCCCAACCATCGCATTTGCTTCTTTTCTTCTTGAGTTAAATAAAAAAAAGTAAGCGGTGGTTTAACCAAGAAAGTTTGTGTGCTCATTACTTACGATTGCCACTTCTTTGACACTAAAATTATTGTACCAGTGCACATAACATTGTAATTGACTATCATACCTAACAAACACCTACACATACAAGCAGTAATATAAATTACGTTGACAGAGCCTGGCGGGTGGCGGTGCTTTCAGGTGCTTGGCGCTTCACCGCCTTTTTCTTAGATGTCTTTTTTATCACCTCTGCTACTGCAGCTGTAAGATGTGGTGAGAGGTATTCTGATTCCGATTCAGACCTGAAATAAATAATTTTGTAACTATAGGCAACTTCAATGGAATATACACTCGGCGTCACAAAAGTCATTTTAACCCTATTAATCAATGGTATCTTTGGAAAGGCATTTAAATTTCAGAATAAATCAATAGATTTGGTTTTTTGTTTACCAGGAAATAAAAAAGTACGCTAATACAAATGATTAAAAAGTTAAATTTTCTCCTTAAAAACCACTTAAACCCTAGCCCTTATGACTGCTTCCATGCGTTCTCTCATGGACCTAATTAATGTGACAACAGTCTCTTAAGGAATTTTGTCCTATTCTGCAACGACGGCATCTTGGAAGTCCTGGAGAGGTAGGGGCAGGATCATGCGCCCGTACTCGCCGTTTCAGTTCGTCCCAAAGGTGCTCAATAGGGTTCAGGTTTGGACTTCGCGCCGGCCAGCGCATAACAGGGATCTCAACTTCTTGCAGGTAGTCTCTTACAATTCATGCGGTGTGACAGCGGGCGTTATCGCATAAGGGACAACCTGCTCCTTTAAGATCTCTGTTATGTACCGAGGAGCAGTCAGCGACCCTTGTCCGCGAGCACTTCCAGTCCGAGAAACACACACAAGGTTCGTTTTGCCGTCGATTGACATGCCGCCCCAGAACAGGCACGAGCCACCCCCGTATTCCACTGTCTCTTGAATACAGGCTTGTGCGAATCGTTCCCTTTGCCTCCTGTACACTCTTCTAAGCCTGTCGTTGCAGAAAAGACACACCCTCGTCTCATCCGAGAGAGAGCACAGCCCTCCATTGGTCTATTGTCCAATCCACATGGTCGCGGGCAAATTGCAACTGGTCTCTCCTATGCTGTGCAGCCAATTTTGGCCCTGTAGCAGCCCTGTGAGCTGCAATTTTCTTCTCCCGCAATCTTTTTCTAATCGTGGAGACGCTTACGGAAGTTCTGCCAGCTGATCGCAGTTGTAGTTGCAGCTCAACAGCATTGGAGAACCGATTACGTAAAGAGTGTAAAGACGTCGAAACAATGAAGCGATCGTCTCGGATGTGCACCGTCGTCGCAACCGCGCTAGGCTGGCAATGTGGACGCACACTTAGGGTGATATCCACTGTCTCCTAACAGTTTACCTCCAGCCAAAACTTTTTCTGCTACTGTTGTGAATACATCGCGTTTTAAAAATTACTGTCGCTTTGATTACTTTTTCGAGTTCATTCTCCACGTTGGTGTTTTGGAATCGCGATATGCGTTTGATATCATTTTAACCTCCGTGCGATATCATAAATGACTTTCTCCATATATCACAAACTGCTTTGTGAACATAATAATATATTTTATGTCAAAATTAAGTAAGTTGTTATTATCGTCTATGTGTTGATTTTCGGCGCTGGCTTTTCATTCGTGAAGCTTGGATATTATCTTGGTGTCGTGCCCAACCAAGGTACCAGATTATTGTCATAACGTGACAACAACAACCAACGGTCCTGTTCCCCACAAGGCAATTGCAATAGTACCCTAAAATAGCTTCCTAGACAGAATCACTATCATGTTCAGTGTCAAACAAAACAAATAAATTTTCTGGGAAACATGACGAGACTACTACGTCCTTTGCACCAACCCCTATTATCATTCTTGGGAGTGTCTCAGTTTCGGGCACACTTCAACAATACCATTATCCCTAACATGTTCACCGAAGTATGAACGCGCTTGTTTCACCTGATATCATCATCTGCCTAGTCTTTTCCCAACTATGTCGGGGTCGGCTTCCAGTCTAAGCGGATGCAGCTGAGTTGTTTCACCTGATAATTAATTAGAATTAATGCAAACCATATTAAATCATTTTATCTAATAACTGGGAAATTATTTAGTTGAGGCAAATTACCGTCAATACGGTTAAACATAACTCGTCTTCTGTTTATAATTATAATCATTATTCAATTGTCTTAGATGATTAGGTTCATCCTTATAACGCAATGCTCTTTGGATTATATTTTCAGCGTTAGGACTATCCCTTAAGACAGGATGGAATTTATTTAATAGAGCCCCAGCAATTCTGAAATCAACCATTAAATGTGTTGAGGCATTGATTAAATTCCTTTGCCTAAACAGTTTAAAATTCCTCTTGGAACGTAGATCCACGCGAGACAATGGATTTTTAATTGTGTCTGTAAATACGAAGGGTAAAACAACGTCCTTTGGTGGTACTTGCATTATTATGTCGGCGCTTTCACATCACAACTATTTCAAAAATCTACTTTTTTTGGATAGATTTTCCTACTCACCAAGCTTACCCAGTTAGTCTTCTCCACAAATTTTATTCATCAACATATACACCTTTTCTAATCACTGACAGCTTTTCTTTAAATTCTTTTTCCCTTTCTCACAAACAATTAACAAAATCGATCAAAATCATTTGATGTTGATTTCGTGCACGGCCCTTTAAACACTTTAACAATGTCTACGTAAAACATATGACATTATTACCAACCAGTGGTTCTTCACTGTTGCTAAATAATTAGTTATAATGTTAAACACTTTAACAATGTCTACGTAAAACATATGACATTATTACCAACCAGTGGTTCTTCACTGTTGCTAAATAATTAGTTATAATGTTAAACACTTTAACAATGTCTGCGTAAAACATATGAAATTATTACCAACCAGTGGTTCTTCACTGTTGCTAAATAATTAGTTATAATGTTAAACACTTTAACAATGTCTGCATAAAACATATGACATTATTACCAACCAGTGGTTCTTCACTGTTGCTAAATAATTAGTTATAATGTTAAACACTTTAACAATGTCTGCGTAAAACATATGACATATAATTATCAACCAGTGGTTCTTCACTGTTTGTTAAGCAAGACCTTATGTCATGTACGAGTATGAAGGATCTTGGGAAGGCAGAGTATTTTTTTGGGAATACACATGGGAATCAAAGTTGACCAGGAGAAGTATAGTCGTTGTGTATTATATTAATAATCTATCGATTGACACGTTTCATCATTGGCTGTCACCATTTTTTTCCCCATAGTGGCTCCTCATGGGTGAAATCACTATGCCAGGCTTCCTAAAAAAATGTCAAAATCTCTTTAGTAATAAATGGAGGTACGATTTACGATTACGATTCAAATTATATCTAACTATACTAAGTAGATATTAGCCAAGGTATGTGTGTGTGTGTGGTATACATTATACAATTCTGGTTGTGATTAAAACTAAGCTCAAATTACTATCTACTTACTTGTTTTATTTTCGTTCCTCGCAATTATATCCCATGCTCTTTCACTTTTCAACCTGTTTTTATAGTCCTCACTCTGTTTATTCCAAACAACAGGATGTAAACGTACTTGGTTAATTAAATCTTCTTCGAATGTCATCTTGTATGTAACATAATACGAGGCATGCCTTTTAAGTTTTGTCGTTTGAAGAAAAAAACACAACTAGAACCTTATAGTACTTTTTATTGTTTTTCAAAGTATTCACCACGTAGCTTAATACACTTTTCCATTCGCTCAAACCAGTTATTATAACATTTATTCCACTCTAAAGTGGGGGGTGTTCAAAATGGCTGACTTGAAAGCGTCGACTGCTTCGTCACCGGACTGGAACCTTTGACCACGAAGACTTTTCTTAATTTTAGGAAATGTAAAGAAATCGTTAGGGCTTAGGTCAGGACTGTATGGAGGATGGTCAAGAATTTCCACTTTTTCCTGCTTCAAATACTCAATCGTTTGACGAGCGCTGTGTGAGCTTGCGTTGTCGTGGTGCATGATGATGCGTCGCTTTGAGTTAGTATTTCGAAGTTCGGCGATGACTTGTGGTAAACAAACTGTGGTATACCACTCTGCGTTAACCGTTCTACGATCTTCAAGTGCAATAGTCGCAACATGGCCGGTTTTTCCAACGAACGCGGCCACCATCTTCTTTGAAGTGCTTCGAGAACGAACAACTTTAGTCGGCTTTGGCTCGTCTTGAAAGACCCAGATTGTAGATTGTTGTTTGGAATCAGTATCGTAGGCATAGATCCAAGATTCGTCACCACTGATGATATCGTAGACGTGATTTGACTGTCCTCGGTTGAACCTTTGCAGAGTTTTCTTACACCATCTGATGCGGGCCGCCTTGTGATCGTCGGAAAGCAGATGCGGTATCCAATGGCAAACTAGCTTTCTCATACCAAGCGCTTTATGCAAGATCTTCTGAATGGTTGTCCCTGAGATGCCTAATATGTGCCTAAATATATGCCTCTCCGTACGTCACATGACGATCTTCGAGAATTAGTTGTCTCACAGCAATGATGTTATCTTCAGTGAAGGCAGATTTTGGGCGTCCTTCGCGAGATTTGTCACTAACACTAGTATGTCCACGCTGGGCTTCATCACTGAACACAGATGTTAGCTCTTCAAAACACTGAAGCCGTGTCAGGCCTCTTCTAAAGTTGTAGAAAATTATTGCACGAACATTCTCCTTAGAAAGGTTCATTTTCGTACGTAACCTGACAGATTCCAATCGACGCTGTGACTAAACAATAGCATTAATCCTAATACTTTCAACTGTTTTGAGATTCCAAATTTAAACACATTCGAATATAGAACAGTTCCAAATTCAAAATTGCCGGGAAATATGGAAACGACAGAACTTAAAAGGCATGCCTCGTAGCCAAACGCTTTACACAAACAATGAAAACACAAAATGGTATCCGGCCGCAAGCGAGCCGAGTGCTGTGTGTCACTGGTGTTGGCTTGGCCCTTGCCCCTCTCGTCCTGCGCCCCTCGCGCGTCGACGCATCGCGTCGGAAACCGATTAGGACACTCAAAAGAGATCTGTTGCTTTGATTACATGATTACCTTACAATTTTGCCTGCCTTACAAATTTTCTATATTGTCCGAACGCACTTCACACTGAACACGTTTTCCGGCGGTCCGTCCGCCGAGGAGGGCGCCACCATCAGCGCTATTCTAGTCGGTCGGAACCTCACACCTCCTTCGCTAGATGGCGTTGGCCGATCAATGAACACTATCTGTACTAGTATTTGCAAGACTTAAATCGTTCTTTTTACTTTATTCGTCTTTTGCTTGACGATTTCCATCAGTAACTATTTTGTATTCATCTGGGTGTTGCGACGATAAATGGTACAAAAGATTCGTCCCATGTTCGCCCTGAAAAGAAATGAATTATTCTTCAAATTCATGATTGTTACTAGTTTACTTAATAAATTAAATACAGCATAAAATATAATAGGTTTAGGCTTTTGAATTAAATAAAGATAATGAATAAAATGTGTGCGACAAACCTAGCGCCTTTCATCGGGATCTTCCCATCAACCACTTGCGGCCCAGTCTTTGGGCCGCGCGATAACTTGTGAACTAATGAAGGTAATTGTTTATTTATTTATAGGAGAACTAATAGCTATAACAAATGGATAACAATTATATAAAAAAACATAGACTATAGAGCCAATTACTGTATTGTAATCCTAAATCCTATCCTAAAAATGGTGATTTCACCACCAAGATTTGCACACCATAAATTATAACTTCCTGGCTTCGTTATGAGTTACACCACACATTTATGGTAAAATGTTATTGTTATGGACTCGCCTGATCTCGCTCTGATGAGATAATTTTTCTTTTTTATAATTTCCACTCGCTTAACCTAGAAACTTTATCACAATATCAAGAAATCACACATTTATTCACTACACAAACACTTGATAACGTTAGCACAATGCATAGGTCTAATCGTAAACACAATAACAGCTCCTCATTTTACTTGTAACACGATCTTTGCGATAAGAAACTTTTTGTTTACATTTAGATTTTTGTTCTGCCTCTTTTTTCAACCATTGATTTACCATGTAGGTAGTCATTAAATGCGCCATATCTAGCATTATTATAACTTAAAAAAAAAATAAGTCAATCCATAAAACAAAACTTAAAATTTTCATTTCATACATGATTCTTGCGACCTTTCGATTTTGGGACTTTTTGGAGCTATGGAACTGAAAATATAATAATTTTCACTGATGATTACCTAGTCGTTTGAGATTAAATGAATAGCGTAAGGTAGATAATATTTTTATAGTGAACAAATGATAATTACTGAATAAACAGACAAAAATTGTAACAGTTATACCTGTCTTCCATCACCAACAAAAATCCTTCTTTTACCGCATGCCGCGGGAGCAGTGCTAGTGCCACACATTTTTTGATGTAATTTGAGAATTCTTCAAAGTTTGTCATGACAAGGGTTTCAGCGTGTCGCATTATGCATCTTGTGAAATTTATTTTATTTTATTTTCTTTCTTTCTTTCTGAAATGCCCGAAGCATCCTTTAATAATAAACCTGGAAAAAACTTTTTCTGCTGCTTTGATAGCTGCGATTTCGAAATCAAGCATTAATTTTTCCCGCTTGAACTTTGGAAATACTCTGCGAATTAACGTGAAAAGAGTTTCTTGTCCTGCAAGCAAATGATTTGTATGCTTTAGATTTTAAATTGCGAAACGATTAATATTTGGTAGAATCCATGGAATTAGTAAGTTCTATGGTTCTATGTAAATAGTAAGTACGACTGGAATAATGCTTTCAAGCACCAGAAAATCGGTCTTGAAAGGGAAAACTTAAACGGCAGGGTTGGTGTTTTTTTTATATTATTTTGAAGTGTACTATGGTTTTATGGAGTGATGTGCATAAATCTGATGGCGTAAATCGCGGTTAGTGGTATTTAAATTCACATTTAAAAAATAAATCCACTATACAGCCAAATAAAATAAAATAAATATATGAACTTACAACCTGTCAGTGGGTAATCTAATCTGGAGAAAGAACAAAAACATTGTCTTGAGTAAGTAGTCGTTAATAGAGTAGTACGCCTTTGAATATAATAACAATAACACTGAGCTTAAGAACGAGTTTGCTGAACTACATAATTATACAGCTTATGGACATAGGGTAAGATCGTGTAGGAGTGCGCACTTTTTAAACAAGGATTTGTATAAAAAAAGTATTATAGCAAAAGAAATCAACTTTAATTAGTCGTGTATGAGTGCGCGCCGAGGTGTACAACAGTGCGCATTTTAAATATGAGCGTATAAGTCGCACGTATATGAACCTTGGCCAAGATAAGCCGTGCACTTCTCATGCCACCATTCTTTGTATTCTGAACACTCAATCCAATAAAATACAATAGACGCTGATATATTTAGTAACCTATTCCGCTTGACTATTCTTCAAGAGTCATAAAAACCCTGTAAGAAATCGACACGTGTTTCACCTCTCAACGAGGCATCTTCAGGATGACGATTGACCAATTGCAAACCAGAACGCGACGTGTTACCACACCGAGCGCTGGACGCAGAGTGAGTTTCTGCGTCCAGTCGCTCGGACTCATTGGTCATGAGTCATGTATTAACAAGTGCTTTGACACTAGGTGGTGTTCAGGGTCTGATGATGAAGCCGGAAGGTGGCCATGGGAACTCCTCAATCAAACAAGGCAGCACCATCGTGTTTGGACTCATTGGTCATGTATTAACAAGTGCTTTGACTCTAGGTGGTGTTCAGGGCTTGATGATGGAGCCCGAGGGTGGCCATGGGAAAACCTCAACCAAACAAGATAGCACCACCGTGTTTGGACTCATTAGTTATGTATTGACAAATACCTTTACACTAAGCGGTGTTCAGGGTCTGATGATGGAGCCGGAAGGTGGCCATGCGAAAACCTCAATCAAACAAGATAGCACCACCGCGTTTGGACTCATTGGTCATGTATTAGCAAGACACTAGGTAGTGCTCAGGGTCTGATGATGGAGCCGGAAGGTGGCTATCGGAACTCCTTAATCCAACAACATAGCACCATCGTGTTTGGACTCATTGGTTACGTATTAACAAGTACTGTGACACTAGGTAGTGTTCAGGGTCTGATGATGGAGCCGGAGGTGGCCATGGGAAAATCTCAATCAAACAAGATAGAACCATCGTGTTTGGACTCACTAATTATAAATTGACAAGTGCCTTGACAGTAGGTGGTGTTCAGGGTCTGACGATGGAGCCAGAAGGTGGCCATGGGAAAACCTGAATCAAATAAGATAGCACCATCGTGTTTGGACTCGTTGGCATTGTCTTGACAAGGAACTTGCAGAACTTGAACTTGAACTTGCAGAAGGAAGGAAGGAACTTGAACTTGCAAGGAACTTGAACTTGCAGAAGCTGGATTTTCGCCAATGTCCTTTATAACTTTGGCAACGTTTTTCTGTCCAGTTGACCGTGCAGCTACCTCTGCAGCAGTCATTAATTCCCCAACACTCCGCGATTGAACTAGATCAGCAACTCTACGTTTCTTAGTTTTAAATGATGAATCTTCAAAGATTTTTTTAGGTCTTCCGGGTCGAGAAAAGTCAGTAGATGAGGTAGAAGGTTGCGGTTGAGTCGATCTCAGGCAGAATTCTTTCTTTTCGCCTTCCAGCCACAACTTATTCTTATTCAGGAAACGCTCTTTTGACTTTCCTGAATACACCCACTTGGTAGCAATTTTTGAAGAAATGCTAGCTAATTTCATCTTAATTTCCCTTTGACATTCTTCAGTGATGTCAGAGAAATCACACTTAGATAAAATAAATTCAAATAGACGATCATTTCTTTCGTCTTTTTCGTGCTTAAGCCATTCTTCGAAAAACTCTATTTTACTAATAGAGTAAAGCTTTTCTGCAAAAAAAGAAATAAATATGTTGTACTCAAGTGTGCTACATAAAATATATGTCATAATCATCTATAGCCATGTAGCTAAAACATATCAAAAATTCAGAGTGGATACATGAGGATACATGGCTTTTCCAAGCCTGATAAGTTCGAAAACAAAGAAAAATATTGTATTTTTTTGTGTATTCACAGATAGTCTACTTTATGAATATTTATGACACATTATAAGATCCTAATAAGAAAATAATATAGTACATACCTTCAGAAGTAAAATCCATCACTAAAACTATCCACAAAATTAGAACTGCCACCATGAGATGTTAGTGCAAGTGTCGCGAAAATGCAACTGACCTATTTCTTTAACTGCATTTACCTCATTAGCTTACTTTGATAAACGATGACTCATCAGTATGGAATGTTAGACGTAAACAATTCTTGGAATCAGAGGTTTAGGGATGTTGTTTACAGGGAGAAAGTACAAATTTCCTGGAATTAGATAATGACTTTTGTCCACCTGGCTTGTTCTAGGGCCGACACTGTGCGTTGGTCGAGGTGTAGCAGATCTGAAAACAGGATAAAAAATTAATTAAAATTATTCTCGCTAGTATAATACAACCAGATACAATGTAAAATTAAAGAGTGAAGAGTGACCTCCAGGCCCTGGCCCTGCGGCAGCTGGTCAATCTCCATCACTGATATTCTGGAATTCAAAATTATATTAAATATAATACTAGAAAATGATAAACGATTTCGGGCGGGATACAGCGCGAAATCGAGCCGGGCGCTCGTGTATGGTATCGCGAATATAGAGGCTCTGATAAATGGGTACCTGGAACGATCGTCAAACGCTTAGGTAGTACGAATTACTTTGTTAGATCTGATGTAGGCACTGAAATACACAGACATGTCGATTAGCTGAGGCTTAGAAGCGTCGTCATAGACTCTAGACATTTAAACATTTCCGAACTAATTGTTGTCAGATGTTTGACATGCGATGCTTCCGACAACAAAGGTCGTAAACACCAAAATAGCACTTTTGGTAATCAACGAAAAACAAAAAATAATTTCGTTTTTGGCTTATATCTTTTTAACTTTAAAAGTTGTAAAATTGTGTTCTATACAAGAAATACGTAAAATACGATGGTGTTTCATAATATATTATTGCTATTTATGTCAAAGCCTTATTTTAAAAGTTAGCTTGGACATACACCCCAGAAAATTCAAGAAGTTGGTATTTACGATCACTAACAAATCAATGGAGAACGATTTGTCTAACGGAAGTTAGAAGTATGCACCAGTTTTTAAATACAATAGTTCTGGGTTTGGTTTTAAAAACCATATACTGAAATAAAAATGAGTGTAAACACCACGATCTGATGCGATGGTATGTAACAAACATGGAAATATCTGAAGCAAATCAATGAATTTAAGACTGTAAGTTGAGTTTTCATTACTTGTAATAAAAACAATAAAATAAAACACAAATTGACATAATTAAAAAAGGTTTTTTATTCATTGACCGTCATCGTTTAATCAAAATAATGGTTAAGCAAGGCACTAATACAAATTCAAAGTAAAAAAATGTCTAAACCAATCACTTAAATTTCCATTAGAGGATCTTGTACATCAAACATCATTAATCATCATTGTTTGTGTCGCGGCTCGAAATTTTTATAAATAAAGGTATAAAAATACACTTAAGTAAGTATATTATAGGCATCGTCCCGTATAATTTAATCAAGCGTTTGTTACAAGATGCCTATAGTGTTCTACCTCCAACGGCGTACCTAACCAGCCAGACATAATTCAAAATGTTAAGTAATCATTTTGTTTCATTGATTTCAAGAAGATTTTATAATCACGACATTTTTTTTAAAACGTATTGATAATGAATTACAAAAAAATATAAGTAAACATTCTACCAAGCTTACTGCTCTAATAATTTTAATAAACAATGCCCATTTTCACCAACGCCCTTAAAAATTTAGGTAGTTCATCTTTCTAGATCTTGTTTGTTCGGAAAGCTTCTGTACTATGGTCTACCTAACTTTTAGTGTCGTTGGTGAAAATGGGAAAGTGTTATCGACAAGATAATAAAAAAGTAGATGCAAAACATAATACGACGACGAGTTATAGAAAATCAGGTCTTCAAATTTCTGATTAATAATCGTCTGTCATTGGATAGAAGATTATTAACCAGAAAGGCGAACGGCAGGCTTGTATGGGAACTTCGTACAGCTAATAAAATTTCGTGTTTCGGGATATTTTTGGTTTTAATTGGTAGTTAATATGATAGACAACCCCCTGGAAGATTCTTAGATTTTTAGAACTTGGGACGTAAAAGTTATAACCAGTTTTATTTTTTAAGGTTATTTACTAGTGTACCGATGTAGATTGTTACTTGTAGGTAAGTATATAAACATTGTTTTGGTGATAAAGTAATGTTCTAGATTGCTTGTCGCTATCTTTGTAGTCATAGTGATATAATATTACATAGAGTGCGCGCATTGCACAAATCGCTTAGTGCGCATCGTAGACAAGTAGTGACCTATAGATTAGTGTTGGGTAGGACATAAAAGAGGCACTTCAAATGTCCCCTACATAATGATTGAATGTCCCAACACCTCAAAATAACATTTTGTACCGCTTCACTGTGACATACAAATGAATGAATCTCAAACTGACAAGTGAGTGAGTGTGGTGAGGAACGTCTTGTTGTTCAAACCCGTGTCTACTGTTCATAGTTTGTTGCGCGCACTCTATACTATAATTATATCTTTTTTTTTGTAGTGTATTACTTACTATAAAGTAGTTAGATTGCGATGAGGATCGTACCTACTCAGTGGGGTGCATTAGGACATACTTACCTAATGTCCAGCAGCGGACTGCAACAGTTTGATAATGATGAAGTTATGATGGGGTTTTGAGTGTAGGTAAATGAAACAATACTTTGTTTTTGTAAGTATATACATTTATTTTATTGTAAGTACTTATAATTAATTTAATCTTAATATTACTTCATCTAAGAAGGGGGCAGGTCGGGTCATACCTTCATGGCGAGCATAACTAAGATACCAAATAATGCTCATGACATGTGAGCAGCATCCCACTGTTCTTAAACCTACAATGCAGTTACAGCAATAACTTCTGATTGCGTCCCGACCATTCATGTTTGTTTCTGCAACTATAAATACAAAATAAGTTCTAGCAGAAGAATGGCGGGACTTTATTTTTGCACGAAGCAACATTGGGTTTATTCCCTCTAAACCATTTATTCTCTCTCGAGATACCTCTAATGTGTATATTCCATGAAAGCGGAAATGCTCACCCACATATGAACGGGCCTGGCGAATTTGGTATACACCACATGCAAATAATATCAACTCCTCCATGGATAGCCGCGGAAAAGATAGGGTTGTCGCATCTATGGGTACAAACCAGGAACCGCGCCTGTTTAAATTAAGTTCCATAGCTAATTCGGCTATGGTATTGGTTAAAAACAGGCGCTCATATATAATTGAAACAAACTGCTCTGCATGTATATTGTCTGCGAAAGGTGGAGTAAACGCATTCAGCAGAGCAGCTGCTATTTTAAAATCTGCCATTAAATTGCGACAAGCACGGTTAAAATATTCATGACGGAATATTTTGAAATCTCTCTTAAAACGGCCATTCACAGCTTCTACTACCCATCTGTTTATTGTTACACAGCGTGATCTGTTGGCTTCAAGAGTGGACAGCTGTGATTGGCCGTCTTCTCTAGTTTCAGGCATATGACCTATGTATCCTTCTTCATGCAAACTATCCATGCAGTCACGAAAACCTCTATCCAGAATAAAAACATCATTTTCTCTATAGAAATCATTGAATTCTGTTTCATTTAATAAATCATTCATTATGGTCGCATCATTTGTAGTGGCACTATAAGGTCCGCGTACATCTATAATATATCCATCAGAGGCACAGAGGATAAATGGTTTTAATAAATTCCTATATTTATGTAGGGAATATGTATCCTTTTGGAACAAGTAATTGCTACTTTTTTGTGTATATATATATGTTGCATCAGCTATTGTAATTCCGGGTTTTTGTTCAGCTGATGCTTCTTAAATGAGAAAACCCAAGAAATTGTGGAACATAGTCTGTTAGCAAAATGTTTCTTGCTACAGACATTAATGTTTCTAGGGTCCTTCTTGGTACCTGAAATAAGCACGACAATCTGTCTCCCGAATCTCCAGTTCTTAACTTGCACAATAGGACTGTTAATGCAAAACAACCCCGATTCATATTCCTAAGCCTGGGCGTTGCTTCTAATATTTGTTGATGTTCTTGTTTACTTATGCCTATAAAGTAGTGCACTTGGTTATCAAGGTAGTTTTGAATATTCTCATAAGATATGTTACGAAGTCCTTCCATTAACATAAAAATAATCTCTTCTATGTGTATGGAAGTAAAGTTGTTAAGGCTATATTCAGCAGTATAGAGATTTCCATAATTTGCTTCCTGTCTATGCAGAGAACAAATACGAGCACCTCTTGGTATAAAATATTGATACCTAATCAATACTTCTTGCCTGGTTTCTTCGGGCACAACATTTCTCTCTGGTTCCATGCATTCTTGGAAAATGCAATGCCCTGGTGTTTCAGCCGCTCTTCTTGTATTGGGCAAGACAATATGCTGGGGTGTTTCTTGTGGTCCTTCTGGATCATGTAAGCTCAAATCTCGAGCTTGGTTCCAGCAAACTCCACAAACTTCATTCATGGATGACATCTGTAAATAGTTCATTTGTTCATAGGATGGCCATATATACATCAAAATAGCATTTATGAAATACAAATTAAACACTAAGTTCGATAGAAATAAGTTGTGCCCAACATGTTCAACCATAAAAGAAACAAAACAAAAAAGAGGTAGGACACAGCGAGTCTTCCCCATTAAATACCCAAGCTGGAGAATGGTTCTTGAGATATAATAATTGGTTTTCTTCACCTCACAGATAACCTTTACCAAATATCTTGTGATACTATGAGTGAATAAGTTTATTGCTCATTGGAGTAGAGGAGAATTGCTCATTTGATAATGGAGGGACCAGTATCCATTTGTTGTTAATAGAGCCAACCTCATGAGTGTCCCAGAGTTAGCAACATATAAGAGTAATGCCCTTTTCATGGCAAGTGCCTATAAGCTAGTTACTATAAATATAATTATCTCATAATATACCTGCTGGTGCTCCAGCAAACGGCAATGTTGTTGGGACTCCATTCTTCATTTGATGTTGTGGTGGACAGACTCTGACCACATACAGCACACATTAAAGTAGAATGATCATCATCCACGTGATCAGGTGAAAGGGGTTCAATGTCTTCTACTGGTGGAGCAATCCTAGTTCTTCTAGCTCTTAGCCAACATGGCACACAAGCTTCATCTTCAGAACGAAGCTAAAATAAAAAATATAAATAAAGAAAAGCTTGCATTTAAACATCCATGGTATTAGTGGGAAATAATTTATATTATTTTATGTCTTAGTTTGAATCAAATAAAGATAATTAATAATAGTTATTGTAGGTACATGTTTTTTATACCTCTCGGGGTTGGATTCAAGTAGAAACTGTATTAGCCACCCTTTGTTCTTCTTCATTTGCCCCTTCAATCAAAATCCTGCGTCGACTAATTCTTAGTATAGATCGTCCGCATACAACACAAACACTTAGATGGCCAACTCGTCTTCTCGGCATATTATCAGACGAATGTGGATGAGTAGCTAGCTGCCAGCATGCATGGCAAACATGGTCAGCAGGTGTTATCTGGAAATAGTAACGTGATTTAGTGTACTGTTCAACACTATTTTATACACCGTGACATTTTAATCGTCTTACAAAGGTGGTCCACTCAATGTATCCGACATAAAATACCTCCAGACACGTTTTTTTTTTTTTAACCATTAATTAATATACACTCAGCGGCACGGAATGTGGCTCAAGCGCGTTATGTGGCTTATTATCAAAATGAAACGCGAAACAGGGTTCTTTTTTGTTTTAAAACTTAAATGTTTATTCGAATCTTAAATGCGAATGATTAATTAACAAAAACGTGAGTTAACTTTATTAAAATTTTACAAAATTACAAAAAAGACATTAAGCTCTAAGTTTAAAAAAAATGTTTTACGATGAAATTTACAAAATAAAGCTATGGTACTTAAAATTAATAGCGGGTATTTCCACCTCTGGCTCTGATGACCGCCTGCATGCGATCAGGCATGCTGTGGATTACGTTTTTAATGTCTACATGGGGTATTTCTTCCCAGGTGGCCACTAGAGCAGTTTTTAACTGACTGATAGTCTCTGGAGGGTTGGGACTGGATCGGATGGGATTCATGTCCGGGCTAAGTGCTGGCCAGTCCAATTTTCTAATTCTCACCTCCGATAGGTAATCATCCACGCAACGTGCTGTGTGAGGTCGGGCATTATCTTGCATTAAGATAAAATCTTCGCTACCGATGAATCCCACGAATGGTAACACGTGTTCTTGGAGGATCTCTTCAATGTATCGCACTGCCGTTAGACGACCTGCAACTGCTGCCAACTCTGTGCGTGCATCTGAACAGATCCCTCCCCAAACCATTACTGATCCACCTTGAAAACTGACGGTTTGCCTGGTAGTGATTGGCAAAAACCTCTCCCCATGCCTTCTCCATACACGTTCGCGGCCATCTGGAGCTCTTAAGGCCACTCTGCATTCGTCAGTCCACAGAACTTTACTCCACTGCTCGTGAGTCCAATTTGCGTGTTCGCGAGCGAACCGAAGTCGAGCTACGCGATGGTGCCGGAGCAGTTCTGGACCTCGAGCTGGTCTTCGAGCATGCAGATCCCGTTCCTCCATTCTCCTTCTTATTGTCCGCTCACTTACGTTGACCCCTCTTGCCGTTTGTAGCCGCTGCCGTATTTCGACCGCAGTAAGGAACCGATTTCTCATAATTGCGAGAGCGATAAATCGGTCATCCCGCGCTGATGTACACCTAATACCGCCGCTTCCTGGTCTCCTTGTGTATAGGCCGGTCTGGTCGTACCTTGTTAAGGCGTACCTGAGAGTTGTACGCGGTACATTTAATGTTTCAGCAATCTCTCGCTGCGTTCGCCCCTGACTCCGAAGCAACACAGCTTGAGCAACTTGAGCTGAAGTTAGAGGCATTGTGTTCCAATTCTGGAAGCATAAATTACTACAGATTAATTAAAAAATAAAACAATAAAGATTAAATTCACCACCATTTCAATATCGAATTTTAACTCACCCGTGTTTTGTGCGTTCCAATAACGAACTAACGTTAAGTATCACAGAAATTAAACAAATGAACTTTTGTTTTGTGCTTACCCTCTTAAATTAACTAAAACAAATGGCCTGACAAACTGCCACTTGAAATTCTCATACGCGATATCAAAATCGCCTGTTATCGGTGTGTTTAGGTTTGGGCCACATTCCGTGCCGCTGAGTGTAATAGGTACAAAGAAAAATAAATATTGCATTAGAATTCTGAAACATCCTGTTATTAATGTTTACGTATCAAACGGTAGAACATACCTACGCAGCGCACGGGTCGAGTAGATCATTCCAATACCGAAAGCCAATCAAGCATAGTCCACGTGGACTGTCATCCAATGAGGAGCTCTAATGCTATCCTTTGAGTAGAGCCGCGCGTGTCACGCCCCGCCCCTTTCACTCGAAAAATAAGTGAAGGTCAATCTCGCTCGCAGCGTCTCAGTTGCGGCCGAATACCGGAAGTGGAAGTGCGCGCGCGCTACCGGATATCAAACGTTGTTCGCGATAATTACAGTGCAAGAAGTGAATAGTTCCTCATAATCATTGTGAAGTAGGTATTCACAATGATTATGAGGAACTATCGATACTCGAATATCGAGTACCTACAAATGGTGCGCCTGTACGCAGTGAGTGGTGACAATTTACGGGGAGCAAGGAGATTGTACGCTGCGCCAAATAATCTGAAAATGTTACGCAACCGAGGTGTGATCAACCCGCAAGTGCCAGGACTGCAATTTCAGTAACTACATATCTTTTGTTTGTTATTTGCTAGGTTAGTAGACATGAGTCAAATTTCTATCTTCAATAGGGTCGAACGAAGACAAATTGATCAGTTATTGAAATCGGCCGTATGTTTGTAACTTTCTTTTTTATTAATCTGCACTTACTATGTACAGTCACGGACTTTAATTGATGAGCCACCTGGTACTGTTCGCATTTTAGCCGTGTAATGCAAATCGGGTTTATTCGGTTCCCGACACGCAAAGTCATATGTCTTCGTATTAGAAGAAGAAAATTATATTTCATATCTTTACCGGTTGGCTAACCTGGGAGCAGAACTACAAACTTGACAGCAGTGACTACTCAAAGTCAACCAATTGCAGGTCTAGCAACAGTAAGCTAGCAGCGATAAACAATTGTTGCTAGGTTACTGCTGCATAGTAACGTTAACGTACGGAGAAATTCTCTGACATCGATATTTCAACTGTCACTGCCTTCAGTTAAGTTTTCAGAATTATTGAGTTAATGAGCTATGATTCAAAGGAGGTCAGTATCAAATAGATTGGATAAACTTAATGCAACATTGTATTTATTTTTATCATTAAGAACTTATTAGTCAACCTCTATGGATAAGACTATTTCCGATTAAAAGTAATTTATTTGTCATCTTGATATTTCAACTGTCACTGTCTTCAGTTATGTTTTCATAATTATCGAGTTAATGAGCTATGATTCAAAGGAGGTCGGAATCAAATAGATTGGATAAACTTAACGCAACATTGTATTTATTTTTATCATTGAGAACTTATTAGTCAACCTCTATGGATATTTCCAATTAAAAGTAATTTATTTGTCATCTTGATATTTCAACTGTCACTGTCTTCAGTTATGTTTTCATAATTATCGAGTTAATGAGCTATGATTCAAAGGAGGTCGGTATTAAATAGATTGGATAAACTTAACGCAACATTGTATTTATTTTTATCATTGAGAACTTATTAGTCAACCTCTATGGATATTTCCGATTAAAAGTAAATTATTTGTATTCTTGTTTACGAGCGTGCGATGTGAGTTCGTGTTTAATCGTGTAATCTCGTGAATGTATGAAACTGCAAAATTGAAACGTTTGAAGGTGGCTCATCAATTAAAGTCCGTGACTGTACCTATACCCCATTTGAAATAAGATTAGATATTGAAACAAACCTTTATACAGTCCGTTCAACCGATTTTGACTTCTATTCCGTAGGCATAAGGATGGCATTAAAAGAAAAAAAGGTTACACACATTTTTGCAATAGGGGGAATGAACTCTGTTAAAGATGCCGCCGCTTCAGTCCGTGCCGCCTTTGGAACGCAATGCTCGGACCGCGCTCATAACAGGGTGTTTCAAACTACGTCATGCGTCTTACTATTGAATTTTTTTTATTTTTTTTATTTACTCAAATGTTCATAAATACCTATCTTTTTTTATGAATGTGTAGTAGTCATTGGATACATGAAGTGGGCTGCGGATGAAAGACGATTAAAATGCCACGGTGTATAAGTACTTTCCTCTCCTTTTCAGCGGTCATATTATCAAAGTAATACCTGTTCTAACACTTAGGCAAACCAATTTAGATACATTAGGTAACAATTTGTATGTTATATATACACATTATCGGGTTTGTTAGTTTTTCGAATAGTATTGAGATTAGTTTTAGCAGGCATACATATTATAATGTGGTAAAGTGGTTAAATTACTACTTTTCAAGACGTTTAACTTATCACATAGTTCGTCAATGGCCCACTCATATCTATACATATAATAAAATCGTAAACATTCCGTGTCTGTACATTAGACATTTTTGCAAAAAAGGTACTGGATGACGCGAGAAATAAGTAATAGAAAGTAAAAAAATATATTTTGACATTTTTGTCTGTTTGTTTGTTCGTTTGTGGGCGCATCACGTAAAAGCCAGTCATTGGATTCAAAATCTAATTACTGAAAGATAATAAGCTTTATTGTGAGTAACATTTAGCGTTTATTTCATCAAAATCGACCTACACAATCAAAAGATATTCAATTTTAAACATTTTGTTAGAAACCTCATAGCCCCACGTGACGCGTGCCCGGTGGGATTGTTGCGGGGCGGTGTGGCGTATCTATATGAATATAAGCGAGCAGCCTGTCCCTTGCTGTCCTTCCGCAGCGACGCCCTTAGTCGAGGTCCGTACCCCACAGGGGGTGCGTGTAGACGCTTAGTTTATAAGTTGTATGCCCTGAATGGAGGCTTTAATTTTTTGGACAAAAAAGTACTGTATGACGCGAGAAATAAATAATAGAAAGTAAAAAAACATTTTTTGACATTTTTGTCTGTTTGTTTGTTCGTTTTGTATGACGCGAGAAATAAATAATAGAAAGTAAAAAAACATTTTTTGACATTTTTGTCTGTTTGTTTGTTCGTTTGTGGGCGCATCACGTAAAATCCAGTCATTGGATACAAAATCGAATTGCTGAAAAATAAGAAGCTTTATTGTGAGTAACATTTAGCGTTTATTTCATCAAAATCGACCTACAGAATCAAAAGATATTCAATTTTAAACATTTTGTTAGAAACCTCATAGCGCCACGTCACGCGTCGAGACACGCACACACACGCGTGCCCGGTGGGATTGTTGCGGGGCGGTGTGGCGTATCTAGATGAATATAAGCGAGCAGCCTGTCCCTTGCTGTCCTTCTCCAGCGATGCCCTAGGCCGAGGTCCGTACCCCACAGGGGGTGCGTGTAGACGCTTAGTTTATAATTTGTATGCCCTGGGTGGAGGCCTTAATTGAAATTGAAATTGAAGCAGACCGGCTAAGCAGCCGACAACCTTCGAGATGGGGTAACATGCGAGATGCCAAACATACGACTGCGGGCAGACGCATGAGGGCAGATTTCTAGAGAGTATACAGTGGAAATAAATTATAATGCATAGGAACTAGCTGAAATATTGTAGAATGATCTCACAAAGACGGTGGAACAACGTAGAATATTCGAGCGAGTATGTCAAAGCGTAGCTATTGATTTGGGCCTGGCAGGGTTGCGGGCAAGTCTGAAAGGGATAGCGGGACCTTGGCAACAGGCCACTGAAGGAACACGGGTGGGTTTTAGTCAGTAAAAGTTTGACACGCCCTGCCGCTCCGCCCAGAGCGGGAGAAGTCAATAGACGACATCACAAACTCAAAAAAAAAAAGCTATTTAAGCTATATTTGGGGGAAATCCTGTTTTTAGATGCGGTGCCGTGAGTAAACCGCCTTGCACACGTACACACGGCTACACATCAAGCTATACATTTCCAGCGTAGGCTGACCTCGCATTGTAAGGAATCTCTATACAATGCGAGATCAGCATAAACTGGAAATGTATAGCTTGATGTGTAGCCGTGTGTACACCGCCCGACCGCGCGGTCGAATTGATAAAGACCGCGGCGGTGCGCGGTGTCGCCTAAAGCAGTTGAAGCGGTGCGGTGGACAGAATTTGGCGAGATATTAGACAAGACGATCGGCCCATGAGTGGCGTCGCAATGCTCTTCTGGGGTGATTCTGGACAGACATTTCCAGTAATACCTCGATTTTTTACACAACATTGGTGACGAAACATCAGAACACGGAAGTTATCTTACCTGAAAATATAATTATGTAATACAGTTCCATCACTGCAGGACCTTATGTCATATGTGTAAGGTGACCCAACATCATTGAAAAATCAATCAAATTCATAGCTATGCTAAAGCGAAATTCTGGCACATCGCAACGATCAAGCCACAGCAATTATAATGATACAATATTGACGAGTGTCCCGGGGGAAAGCACTGAATATCGCTCTATATCAAAGTAATGGAACAAGAAGACACTACCAACTATCCTATAGAATTTTTAGTTTCTGAGTGCCCCCGGTTGCCGTCACAAAATATCAAATTAAAATTGTGATTCCTTTTAAGAAGTTTAAAAGTCTTCCTAAATTATGTAATGTAACGGTACCTACCAGATTGAAAGTTAAGTTGAAGACATTTTGACAGGTTGCGGCACAGGAGATAGCGTTTTCATAGCTCGAATGCCTCTAGCTCCTGATAATTCCCCATTTAATTTTAAACGCGTACGCGTATCTGCTTAGCCTTTTCCCAACTATGTTGTGGTCGGCTTCCAGTCTAACCGGATGCAGCTGAATACCAGTATTTTACATGGAGCGACTGCCTTTCTAAACTAACCGAGTAACTGGGTAATACGATACCGCTTGATAATTCTGGTTGTCAGACTTTCGGGCTTCGGACGACCCGTAACGATCGTTATAGATCCACGAATAACAGCCAGCACCAACGGCTTAATTTACTTTTCGAGACACGGAGGAGTCTCGGTATGTAAAGAATGTGACCCATCCACGGACCAACCCCTACAAGTGTAGCTTAACCTGTTGGATCGACCAGTGCGGCTGTTATTCCTTAGCGACGGGCTTAACTTAGCAAAACTTAAAAAAACATGTTGCAGTTTATAATAACAGGATAAGATAGATTTAAGTTCACGCGGACGGAGTGGCGGGCACAGCTAGTACAGAATATTATTCGTAAACTACTTACATCTCTAGGATATGTCCACAGTCGAATAGTATTGACGAGATCTTCACTCTCATCGGATAAAGAGTGCCTTCTTATTCGGGACAACCGAACGTTGTAATTAACACATTGCAAACTCGTCATTTTAACGTAGCACTTAGACACACTAAACACAGTTAATAAAGCGTCCTTTCGCGAAACTACTATCAAGAGATAGTACGGAGGAACGGATGCTCGACTCAACGTAAAAACGGCCAGATAATTCGCTAAATTGCTTAGATGCAGTCACAAACCACAATCCAAAACAACAGCAAAGAACTGAACAGAACTGGAACTGAACTGACAACAGTGACAACTCAAACTCACTGACTGATTTTCTTTACCTGTCAATAAATAATTGCCATATGAACAAAAAAAATCTTTATGACTTAAATCATTCCTATTATTAAATCGTTAACTATTATGATTTTATGCAACAATTATGCATTCTTAGTTAAAATATATTAGGTATTTAATTATATTTAATGTTATTTCTAATTAATTATCATTTCGATATTTGTTATTTTACATATGGCAACTTCTAAATACATAATTGCGTTTAGTTTACGATTTTATAACGTTTAATTATTCAAATCTTTATAATGATATTATTAATGAATCCGAAGTTCTAAAATTAGTACACTTACATGAAAATAAATGGCTTAGTTGCCTTAATAAGTGGTGCAAATTCTATAACATAACAACAAAAAAAGTATGTTGTACGAATCCTGCCGTTCGTCTTTGAAGACCTGATTTTCTGATAGAAGATAATTAATCAGAAATTTCATCTTCCTCGTCAGTCTCAGGAAGAGTATCAATGACATTACTGATTATGAGACTGACAAGGAAGCTGTTTGTATTCGGCATGGAACCGTTTGTGTATTGTCCCCTGATCCCAAGTGACATTACGACAATTGTTTCTCAGCAGAGCTTACGTTTTAAAAATGATTGTGGGGTGTAATTACAATTAATTATGTATTCATGTTTTTACGACCGACAGCTGTTTGTACGTTGTATTATACGACCTGCACGGTTATTCGGTTCTAAGCAATATGAGTTATACATACCCTCTTTTCTACAAAATCTTGATTATACTAGTAAAAATTTTGGGTGTAAAAGTATTTTTTTTAGGCGAATATTTTTTTCACATTTTTAGATCGACGCAGCGCCAAAAATTAAGTAGGGCTGCATTCTTAACTCATTTTCGCCAAAATGGCGTTTACGACATTTGTTGCCGGAAGCATCGTGTGATGGGTGTACAGTTTTGTATGCCCGGGTAGGGGGCATACAAGACTGCGCACTAGAGTGTAATTTAAAATCGCGTAGGCGCGGAGGGGCGAGGCGGCCCGCGAGTTGAGAAGCAGGTGGTTGTAACGCTCACCGCCGCAGCTGAGGCTTGCCGGCCAAGCAAGACGAAGCTGCGGTGGTGAGCGTTAAACCATTTGCGACGATAAGCTCGCGTGTGACCGCCCGCAGCGCTGGAGCCGTGACAGAAACTTTGCCTTTTTTATGTTTTTTTATGTGCCTTTTGTTCGTGCAGCATAAACCATTTTTCTGTGAATTATTAATTTTAACATAACATCAAAATTGAAGGCGCTTGTACTGAACTAGCATTGTTGTGCTGGTATGGGCAAATAAATATTATTTGGGATTTCATCCATCGGTATTTTGTCCATTCGGGATTTCGTCCATTCTGGGTTTTATCCATTCGGGCATTTGGACATCGGTATTTTATGTTTGGATATAACGGCTATCGGCATTTAAAACTTTCGGTATTTTGAATTTCGTTGTTTTGGACGTCGGTATTTCAGTCTATAGTTATTATGAAATTTCGGGATTTTAATACGTACCCGTCATCATTGCCACATGCTTGGTTACGGTTAAAATATACTAAAATTGTATAATATTTTGCACTGGCAATAGAAACTTCCACAATGTGGCTAATTTACCCGCCTTGTTTGGATTTTGTCAAACAAAATAGAAATAGCTGTCAGGGTTGTCGAAAAATTGAAAAGTTAAAAGTTTTTTTTTAATAATAATATATTTTTTGAAATGATAACTACAAAACAAACTTATTCAAGATAGTCAAACTCAAACTCAAACTCAAACTCAAAGCATTTATTTCAAATAAACCAATTACAGGCACTTTTGAATTGTCAAAGGGTCGATCAGTCAGAAAATATGAAGCTAGTTGCCCATTCCAAAGCGTAGTAGGTTCCTATGGAGAAGAATGGGCAAGAAACTCCACGGATACTCTTTTAAATCAGAATATTGTTACAATATGTTGTTTACATCATTCATGTTGGAATCATACATGTGAGTACAATGTAGAAAAACGTGCAGGTTAAAAGAGTCCGTAAATAAAAGATAAAACGATACAAAACAATTCAAAAATTAAAATAAATCAAAATAAGCCGTGGCAGCTAATAGATGACCAGTCCCTACTGATGGCGCCCGTTCACGAACATGACGCATGGATCAGCACCATTCAGCTCAACCATTTTGAAGGGAACTTAATGATCCAACACACACGCCACCACCAGCGAGACATTAAAGTGAGCATGACATGCTTTCAGCCGCCAGGGCACATTCAAGTCAATGAAAGACGTACCTAGTAAATGGTAGCTTTAACGTACTTAGGTAAGTACATAGTGCTCACACACACATAGTTTACATAATACCTGTGGTAATTAATATTACCAATAGACAAGCATAAAAATAGTTTGAGGAACTTAAAATCTTTGAACATAATAGCAAATCTAAAAAATGCTTTCTGGTGAACAATTTTTGTAGACTCTGCTCCCCAACTTACGGCTCGATCGATCACCCATTTTCTAAAAAAATATTATATTTTAATTAAAATTTTATATAGGTACTTAGGTTTTATAAATTAGAATTGAAAAACTTACAAATCCAAATTTAATAGGAGTTAGTAAGTAGCAGACATTATAAAATTATTTAATTTAGTTTAATTAAATAATTTTATAATAATTTTGTGACAGCCGTGGCCACTAAGAAAACATGGCGCCTTATTTATTTGTATTAGCATTGGATTGGTGAATTTGCCAACAGTGGTTTCTAAGGTTAAATTGCATAAAGAGACGTAAATAATCATGATTTTAACTAAAGAATATTAATACGAATGTGGTATTAAAATGTGACTTACATACACAACGTTTATCCCATTAATTTACATTAAAGTTTCGGAGCTCGAAGTTTATCGCAGTTAGCACACGAAAAAAATAACCGCCAAAAATGAGAGCTGGGTTGTCAGATAAAATCAAATGTTGCCTACCAAATTATCAAAGGGGATTGCCCAATTTCTTGCTTTGGCCACTCATAAACAAACCGTTCAGCTAATAATATAAGCTATTAAATAAATCAGTAAGAATGAAGGTATAAACCTAGTTTTGTATTAAGATGTATGTTTAGATATTTTTTTACATTTAATTGAAACAGGTTATCAGGCGCCGCTCGGCCGCCGCGTGCGATAGCTTAATCTGCAAATCGGCCAACTCCGTTTTATGCAATTTTAGGGGAAGACAAAAAAACTCAATAAAAAATTAAATATTTACAATATCAATATTCCAAAATACAATTTGGTGCTTTTTTATTTTGCACACAAAATTAACTGAAAAAATTGAAAAAATATACTGACCACATACCTATTGTTGTCGCTTCGAAGACAGACATACATATTTACGTATAAAATAAGTTATTTTGATTTAAGATTTAATTAGTAGTTGATTTATTTGTTAAAACATATTTAATTAATAACCTTTTAAGGTTACGTTTGATTATTTAAAATCAAAGATGTGATTATTATTTAGGTTGGCATCACTGGTGTCGCGCCATTATTGTTCCGTTGCGTACTTCCGGAGCAATGGTGGGGCGACACTTGCAAAACGAATGTTGGAAGCGTTGATCGGCAGTTGGTTGTCGGATTCAGTGCGAATAACATCTCCAGAGTTCTATAAACTAGTGTGATCATAGTGTAGTTATATTTTGAGAAGTGGAAAATAAACTTATAATTGTGAGTTACGTGTGTAGTTTGATTATAGACTCTTACATCAGAATTGGGATAAGAAACGCGCCCAAATGCCGCGAAGCCGCAAGCGCACTCGAGGCAAAAGAAGTGCGACAAAAATAAGTCTTACGAGTAGCTCCTCATCGAGCTCTGGTTCGCCTTCGTCAAGCAGCAGCAGCAGCTCTGATGATCACAGGCGTAGAAAAAAGAGACGCACCAGGCGTGCGTCTCCCGCAGTAAGCCAAAATGTTATTTTATCTTCAGTGATTCCTGATTTTGACCCATTAGTGGACGATATTGAAATGTGGATAAATGTTGTGGAAGCCAATGCACATGCTTTTCGTTGGTCTGATCGTGTCCTACAATATCAAGCTTTGCAAAAATTGCGTAATACTGCTAAAACATGGTATGACTCACTTCAAAAAAATAAAACAAGTTGGACTACCTGGAAATGGAAGGATTGGCGAAATACACTATTAGACACATTTCAAATTAAGCGTAATATGTATTGTTTGCTAAAAGACTTGGTCCAAACGAAACCCTCGGATGGCCATTCATTATACGAATTTTATTTTGTACAAAAAGGCAAAATTGACAATGTATTGTAAATTGTAATCGTAGGATCAATTGGCGATAAAAATATAATCACTGCAGCAGATGCTGGTAATTTTAAATATTGTGATGACTTGGCCTCATTTTTGCACGGGAAAATTCATGTTGACCCTGAACAAAAATCCGTTCAGAAGCATAACAATTTGCATGGTAAAAATGTAACTCGCTTATTCTATAGTAATGTTGATAAAAAGACTGATAGTTCTTCCAACTCTAATGGAGTACCAATGCATAGTTCTGTTTCTAATGCTGGTACAAATATAACATGTTTTCGCTGTGGTGAACCTGGCCACAAAAAGACCAGCTGCAGTCAGAAGGATAATGTCAAATGTAATGTGTGTAACAAATTTGGTCATTTAGAGCTTGCATGTAGGTTTAAACCTAAAATGAAACCTGAAAAGGATAGCGAAGTTAAATTAATTGTCGAACCTACACCTAAGGATAAATTTTATAAGACAATTGTTATTAATGGATGTAAACGACAGGCTTTTATTGATATGGGTAGTGGTTGCTCTCTAATAACGTCTTCTTTGGCACGCGAGTTAAACCTTGCAATTGCCCAATTGTATAAACCTGTTCTATTAACAGGATTTAAAACAGATTCTCGCTTTGAGGTCACACATGGGGTACAGGTTGACATTATGGTTGATAATGCTGAGCTTAATGTGGTCCTATATATTTGTGATGAATTAGCTGGCTGTCCTATTTTAATTGGTAGGAATTTTACGGAGGATAAAAGAATTATGTATGCACGTGTAGGCAATAGCCTTTCCTTTTGCCCCATAAGTAACTACCAAGTCGCTTTAATAGAGTCTTCTAAGTTCAACCCTGATTCTGTTGAACACATCTCTGTGTTAAATGAAATATTTTCTAGATACCCCCGGGTTATTTCAAAAGATTTAAAATCGTTAGGGCAGACTTTTTCTGTTGAGTTACACATTGAACTAATAACTAATAAACCTGTATACCATAGACCCTACCGTATGTCTGAATCCGAAAAGGTAGCGACTAGGGAAATTATTGATGACTTACTAAAAAATGGGATAATTCGCGAAAGTAATTCCGCTTATGCCAGTCCGATTCTGTTGGTTGATAAACCGTCGGGCGAAAAACGTATGTGCATTGATTATAGATCACTAAATAAAATTACTGTCAAAGAGAAGTACCCGATGCCTATTGTAGAAGACCTTATAGACAAACTTAGAGGATGTAAATACTACACATCTATTGATTTAAAAAGTGGCTACTATCAGATTAATGTCAACGAAAATTCTATTGCTAAAACTGCATTTATTACGCCTGATGGCCATTTTGAATTCAGGAGGATGCCATTTGGATTATGCAACGCACCATCTGTATTCCAAAGGTTAATGAACACCGTCTTGGGTAAACTACGCTTTGATAAAGTTATTTGTTATATGGATGATTTGTTGGTGGCCACAGTGTCGATGGATGAAAATGTTAGGCTTTTAGACGAAGTATTAAAAATATTGCAAAATAACGGTTTGACAATAAATTTGGAGAAATGTCACTTTTTTCAGAGCTCGGTTAACTTCCTTGGGTACGATATTTCTGAAGATGGTATACGTCCAGGTAAAAAGAAATTAAAGGCTGTAGAAAATTATCCTGAACCTAAAAATGTGCATCAAGTAAGACAATTTTTAGGCCTAATAAATTATTTTAGAAAGTTTATAAAGGATTGTGCTCTTATAGCAAAACCGTTGACAAAGCTCTTAAAAAAAGATATTACATGGGAGTGGGGATCCGATCAAGTTTCATCTGTTAATAAACTAAAAGATCAATTGTTACGTAATGCTTTATTAAAAATATATGACCCCAAATTACCTACTATTTTATACACTGATGCCAGTCGCGATGGTATGGGTTGCATACTAACTCAAGTTTTAGGTCACGACCGCTATAAAGTAAAGGATATGCGTGGCGCTGAAAGAACAAGCAAGTGTTATGAGGGGACCACGTGTGCTGAGAATATGAAACCGTGGATCAAGTTGGCAGATGTAGATGTTGAAGGTTCGCACATGGCCTAAGATGTTGTCAGGTATTTATTAAACCCAAATAATGATCCAATTTATTAAAATTTTATCTTTCATAGGTAGTAATTACTACTACTTGTAAGCTGTCTAGTGCATTTGCTTCAAACATATTTTGGTATTTGGAGTATTTTAAGTTACAGTATTTATCCGTGTAAAATAAATCTGTGACGAATGAGTTTAGGGTTTGTAGTGATATGCAACTAGGGTTGGCCAAAGGCATCGCCTAGGGAAAACTGCAAACTCTAAACATAACTGACCGCTGAAGGAACAGTTAGATACTTATTGAAAATACCAACATATGTCATTATAACGGTCTTTTGGGTTGGAGTCTTTCTCTGCTGGCCGTTGATGGAATAGTGGAGTAGACGCTCAATCCAGAGGACGAGTAGTTAGTGATCGCAGTTTCACACTATGAACTAGTATGACTTATTGTTTATTACTTTGTTCTCAGCAGTTGCACCAGACTGGGACGCTATCCGAGGACGGATGCGTGCGCAGGACGGCCGGATGTTGTCGCTTCGAAGACAGACATACATATTTACGTATAAAATAAGTTATTTTGATTTAAGATTTAATTAGTAGTTGATTTATTTGTTAAAACATATTTAATTAATAACCTTTTAAGGTTACGTTTGATTATTTAAAATCAAAGATGTGATTATTATTTAGGTTGGCATCACTGGTGTCGCGCCATTATTGTTCCGTTGCGTACTTCCGGAGCAATGGTGGGGCGACACTTGCAAAACGAATGTTGGAAGCGTTGATCGGCAGTTGGTTGTCGGATTCAGTGCGAATAACATCTCCAGAGTTCTATAAACTAGTGTGATCATAGTGTAGTTATATTTTGAGAAGTGGAAAATAAACTTATAATTGTGAGTTACGTGTGTAGTTTGATTATAGACTCTTACACTATATAATAGATTTTTGGAGTTGGCATATTTGAAAAGAAGAATGGCAGGCTAGTATGGAAGTTTTGTACCGCTGTTAATTTTCGTGTTTTGTCTTGTTTTTATATTTAGTCGATAGATAATATCATCAATAAATAGATTATAAATTATCCGATTTTTAGAAGTTAGGGTTCAAAAGTTATTTTACTTTATTTTATGTATGAGAGGTTACATTTTGAGGTAGATAAGTAGGTATATTGTAAGATGACAGTTGATTGTCAAATGTGGTTGTTTACAAACTAAAACCTACTTAGTCACTATTATTCCTTTTATTCCTCATATTTAGTCTGTGGTTGATCCTGTCGACGTTAAGAACAGCCAAGATGCTCACCGAGTTTTATAGAATATTGCTAATAATCCCTTATCATTATTCATGGGTACCTCGAAAATGCATTCATATTTTACGTAAATAAGGTGCATACTATCTAAACCTGTTTTTAATAATATGTTGTATAGTTTTCAGTAAAATAAAACAATAGTTTTGTTTAAAAAAGCTTTTATTTTAATGCATTCAAAATGTTCGAAAAATCACTTCATCTAAGAAGGGAGCAGGTCGCGTCATACCCTCCTCATGGCGAGCATAACTCAAGTACCAAATGATACTCAGTACATGCGAGCAGCACCCCACAGTTCTTAAGCCAACGATACAATTACAACAATAACTTAATATTGCTTCCCGACCATTCATATTATTTCCACAATCGGATAGTATTGACCAGGCCCTCACTCTCGTCTCCTAGAGCGTGCCGTCTCATGCGAGACAAACTCAGGTTGCAATTAATGCAGTGTACACTCGACATCTCGTCGAAATCCAACACACTATGCACAAGAATGAAATTGAGCGTCCTTTCACAATTGTCACAACAATACCACTTATTAAGCGTCCATTCGCGAAGTAACGCCAACAATATCAATCGCTACGGAGGAAAAATGCTCAACTCAGCGTATCAACGTAATCAAAAAGACTTAAAAATGCATAAACGGATTCAGACACAGCAATTCAATAAAACAGCAAAGAAGCCATTGACAAGTGACAGATGATTTTCTTGAAATATCATTTCATCAACCATTATATGGTTTTATTTTACACATGGCTAGTTTTGAAAATGTGCATTGCGTTTTGTTGTCAATAAATAAACGTTTAGTTATTTAATTGTTATCATTTTTTAAATCCCTTTTTTTAAACGTTTCCAAAGTTCTAAAAATATAATAAATACGTAAAAAGAATTACTTTAAGGTCCTTTATAAGTGCTGAATGTCTTATAGCGAAACACCAACTAAAGTTGGCTGTACGAAATCTGCCGTTCTCATTTAAAAATATATGGGAGTTGTCCACTTTTCTGTTAATCCTGTATTTAGATTTATATAGATTATTTTTAGGTGTAGGGTAGGTTAGGGTAGGATTAGTATTAGGTAATAAGAGGAAAAAAAAACTATATTTTTGTCACAAAATCAGTTTTATTTTATTATTTTCTTATAAGTCTTCACTCATGTGGTATGTTATCATAGAAATCCCTGTAGTCCACCGGTAGGGTATATTTTAATTCTTGGAGGTCTTTAAACTTACGATTTTATATTTTAAGCCTATTTTCATGAAGATTCGGTAAGCTTTCAATCACCGTGGGTGTGATGTTTCTATCACATCGTTGTGGAAGTAACTGCCACTCATCTTTAAATCTCAGCTTATAGTGTATGTTCCCCTTTACATATTGCAACGCACGAATGTCTGTAACCTGAACACAAAGAATGTAATACTTAAATTAATTACAAAGTAAAACGTGGTTTTTACACTTCGACTCAAACCTGAAGAAACATACTAATAAAATTGAATAAAATAATAAGATCCAATATAGATAAAATCAAAGATACCTTAGCGTCTCCTGTCACTTTTCCCGGTCTTATAGATTTATAATATTGTAGACTTCCAAAGGATTTAAAAAAATTGTGCGTTAAGTAAGATACGTTGTAGGGCTTAGGATGTATGCGTGCTCCAAGACAAACTCCTACATATTCAGCTGGTACATGAATAACTTTATTTTTCAGCTTCCTCTCTATGCTGGCATGCATAGAGTCAGCCTACATCTGGGTGTGACCAACCTCTAAATACTTTTGCTCAATTATAATATTGTTTAACGTTGCCACATTCAGTAAAGCATTTGCCAATACGACGTTCCTATTTTGTGCTGTACATCCATCGCTGTATAATATAATTTTAATATCCTTTTCTGGTTCTCTGTGAATGTTTGGCAGAAGATTGTCTGTAATAAACTTGACAATGATGGTTGCATAGTTGTCAGACGATAGGCACCTTCAGTCTCGTTCCAAAGATAGTAAAATCCATCTTTGTTTCTCAAGTTGAATAAACAGAAATTGTGTGTGCATAGCTTGGTTTTTTAATATAGAGATGAAACATTAGATTTAGGTGCTAATAACACAGCTTGTGTGTCCATCGTAAATACGAATTCTTCCGACTTCTTATCGTTTTCTTTTTCGATTCGGGCTTCATTTTTTCTTTCTATGTGCTCCTTATGTTCTGTATCAGGTACATTTCCGAGTTTATGGGACAGACATTTTTCGCACTCATCTTTCTTCGGCTTAAACAGTGATATGTTTTTAATTTCTAAAGTGTTGCTGAATGTTGCTATAGGCAGAGGTTTTGTATTCCGCGATGCACACCAGTCTTTTTCGTAGAATTTGTACAGGGCTCTTTTTGATGTCCATTCTGGTAACAAATAAAGTTTCGATGTAGTTTTGCGGCAATAGTGGGATTACATTTTTGGTATGTTGTTCAAAAACTCTTTAAGTGATTCTACGTCGGCTTCGTGCGGATTTTTTCTGGAAGACACATTCTGGTTTTCGTTGTGAGAGGTATTTTCTTTACCTTTTTTCCAGTTCCAGATGGTCATTTTGGTGATACACAAAGTGTTTTGAAACATCGTTTTGCAGACAGAAGTTATAAATCATGGGTCTTTTCTATCTTTTGGGCGTTTTGTAGGCATCTCTTGTACAAGACTTTTCACGAAAACCTTTTTTTCTCCCCAAGTCATCCCCCAAAACTTGTTATATATTACTTTTCTATCATCTTCTGTAATTTCACAGCATTTTAAAGCAGTTTTCTCATTTGTCTTACATTGGCATCGAGTTTTAAGCACTCGCTCATTCTTTTGTGTTTTTTCCCATTTCCCATCAACTTTTTTTCGCCCAGTGTACTGCCTCCCCTTTTCCCGATTAAGCTTGTTATTGAGCTTGTCCACAAAGGGCGAATTCGCCGCGATTCTCTCGTGCGTATCACGCGCGACCGTTTCGCCCAGAAAGAGCGTACATACGCGCGAGCATTTGGGGACGAATTCAGTCAGTACGGAAAATGAAATTGAACGAAGCGGTCACGTTAGCGGTTAGCTTACCGTCGGTTAGCTTACCGTCGCTGGAAAAGACAAAAACGGAGGGAAAATAGGACCGTTTTCCACCCCGAAGTGAAGAAAACGATTATTTCAGGTCTTGCGGAGGCTTGACCTTCGGAGATTACCTACCTTACCTATCTGTACTCACATGCGTCTACTTACGTCATCTCATCTCTGAGCGTGTTCCAGGTGCGGGGGTGCGGCGTGGCGACGCGCCCACCCCCGCGCGGGGGGCGGCGGCTGCCGCGCGTCGGAAGAGCGCGCGTTCTCGTTAGTATCTTACTCCGAAGAGCCGGCAAGGGCTTGCTCCGGTCAAGCCTCGGCAAGACCTGAAATAATCGTTTTCTTCCCTTCGGGGTGGAAAACGGTCCTATTTCAGTTCTGTGCCTTCGGCTTGACCTTCGGGGACGTGTCTATTTTCTGCCGGCGCCCTATAACTGTAGCGTACTGTGACAGAAGTGGGTGTGAAACATCCTTGAAATGAAAGCCGAGATTTATAGAAATCAATACCCTTTTATTTCCTTTAGGAATCTTAAATCTAGCAAGTCTTTAACTCAAAAATCTTATGACTACCTTACAGAGTTCAAACAGTAAGTACCGTTAGCAAATATAGCCTATTAAAATGGAGCTCTGTTCAACAACAAGAAAATCAGACCTTACGAAATAAGATAGGTATTAGGTATTGCACTAGGTTTTATAACATAAAATAAAAGATAACAATTACTTAAATGTGTCAATTGAAATAGTGAGATCTTATTCAGCCTTTCAAATCTTAATTAAATCACGCAAAATTTTCACAATAACAGTTAGTTAAACTGCAGAGAATGAACTATTAAGAACATTTGAGTTTTCTTTTCTGGGACGTTCTAGCGATTTACAATAGTGCTTAAAAAAATTGTCAGAACCTCTCCAGTTCCCTCTTTTTAAAATAGAGTCTAAAGGTACATTATTTTGAAAGTCATTTGACGCAACAGCTGATCTGATCGAGCCGGGACTATAGTTTATGCCTAAATCACGAAAAGGAGCCTTAATCCAACCAGCAATTATTGCTCTTGAGGCGGCCTTCACTTCACCACGTGTAATAAATAGACTATGCAAATTAGATCGTGCACTTCTTCTACTTGCTGACAACTCTATCAAATAATTCACCCATTTGACCAAACTTAAATCAGGGTCTCCTGAACAAGATAGCTGCCATCCAGACTGCCGATTCTTGATATTATCGGTCTTAGAGCCAAATTTAGGCCAGAACGTTATCGTCAATACATAACAGTGTTAGGTCGTGGATACGACGTCCTGAAGCCAACAATAACAACAAGGCAACATGCCTAGAAACCTGAAATATGCTATCTTTAGTTGGACAATTAGATCTCAACCATCTCACTAGATCCTGAACATCCCAAATCTGTGACTTAGATGATGAGGATGCACACTTTTTAATGCCTATAGCTTTGACTATCGCTGAAACTAACGGGTGAGCGGCCAACCCTTTTTCCTGCGTGGGATCTGCCAAAGTCAAAATAACTGACTTTTGGACCAAAATGGTCGAAACTGCGAGCTTTCTACCACGGGATAGGAACCCTAAATAGGTGGCGACATCTTGAGGTCGAGGACTACTAGGACTTTTCCCATTTTGTCTGCACCACGTGACCCATTGTTTCCAGGCAGACTCATAAGTGCGCCACGTGGAATCACGCCATACTGACTGGACAAGATCGATATCACCGGGATCCATATCCGCTAGCAGCTCATCCCACCCCGTATCCTCCAAACCTCGAAAAAGAGATCTCCTGCGTTCGGCAGAGGGCAATTGGTGGATAGGTCGACCAGACTCCTGCTGACGTTGCGTATTTGAAAGGGGGCTTCCAGAGCTCTCCGTTTCAGATCGCCCCTCCAAAAAACTGTTTCCCACCGCGGAACCATCAGCAGATAGGTTCCTGAGGACTGGTTGAGGTGTCGTAGTACTCTGGGTATTAGAGGTGGAGGTGGGAAGATCCATGCCAGTTTGTAGTGCCAGGTCCGACTGAAGGCGTTGATGAACGCCGCCTGCGTGTCCCATGCTTCTATCGAAACGTACGTCGAGACTACTTTCGATCGATTGGTTGCGAACAGATCTATCTGAGGGATACCCCATTTTAAAAACACTTTTGTCGTGACCTCGTCTACGACATGCCAATCTGGGAGACTCTTTCCCCTCGACAAGCAGTCGGCTATGGAATTGTAACGGCCTGGTAGGTAAAAGGAATGAATGGTTACTTCTAAGCTTTCCGCTAGTAACAAGATCCTTTTGGTCTCCTCTAACAACGCCACGGACCGAGTTCCTCCCTGATTTCTCAGGTACGAAACCACCGTTCTGTTGTCGGATTGAACCATAACTGACTGTCTTGCTACGTCGTTCTGGCACTTCTTTAGAGCTATGTATACAGTAAAAAGCTCCTTTCTGTTTATGTGCCAAGCAGCTTGCTCTTTTGTCCATTTCCCCAACAGATGACGATCGCCGATCTGAACGCCCCAGCCTTCGTCTGACGCATCTGTCGTGATAAAAATCGTAGGCTCTGGAATGAAGATTTTCCCTGGTACTCTTATGTTGAGAGTCCAAAAACAACAATCGTTGAGAGCCTGCGGTGGTAAGACGCGCAGCAGGTTGGGCTGGTTTTGAGGTAGTTTTATACTGGCGCGTTGAATATATCTGGTGAATAGACGACCTAGAGGAGTCACCAGAGCTGCAAAACCTAGTCGACCTATTAGTGAAGTCCCTAACCGCCATGTCCATAGACCTTTCTTCAAAACCCTCTCTAAATCTGTCAGCAATCGAACTATTTTCTCTTCTGGAAGTCTTTTCTCGTTCATGTTTGTGTCCCACACAATCCCTAGAAATTCTATATTTCTTGTAGCCTTCAGAACAGACTTTTCCAAGTTTACACACCAACCGAGACTTTGTAGAAGACCCAGTGCATAGCCCATCTGGCTTTCCAGTACACAAGGGTCCTGATGTGCCAACAGAAAATCGTCCAAGTATACTAGAACTCGTAGTCCCTTTGTTCTTAGGAACCCTGCTACCCATTTGCTGACGCGGGAGAAAGCTAACGGCGCGCTGGATAGACCGAAGGGAAGCGACGTCATTTGGAAGAGTTCGTTTGCATAGCCAAACGCAAGAAATCTTCGGTGGCTCATTTTTATTGGCACATGAAAGTAGGCTTGACTTATGTCTAACTTCCCTAAGAAGTCGCCGGGCTGGAGAAAGTCTGGGACCTGAGCCTGGTTTATCAGGCGAAATTTTCGGGGGCTTAGATAACGATTCAGGCGACGACGATCGAAAATTTGCCGGAGCTTTCCGTTTGTCTTTGGAATTAGAAACATTCGCGACAGGAACCCAGTTTCGGAATGACATCTCTCGACTACGCCTTGGGCTAGAAGCTCTCTGAGCTCGTTGGACATCGTGTTCGAGGGTCTTGTCGCGAACCTTTCTAAATTTTGTTGCAGGGGGATGGAAGGCGGTTCGGATACGAATTGTAATGTATAACCTGAAATTATTTTTAGAATCCCGCTTGGAGCCCCGATTTTTTCCCATTGTAACCGGAACTCGCACAGCTGTCCCCCTCGAAAACCGTCAATATGTACCACGGGACTTTTGGGGCTTCTTGGCGCTTCCGCCCCTACCCCTGCGTCGGACCGAGTTCCTCCCTGATTTCTCAGGTACGAAACCACCGTTCTGTTGTCGGATTGAACCATAACTGACTGTCTTGCTACGTCGTTCTGGCACTTCTTTAGAGCTATGTATACAGTAAAAAGCTCCTTTCTGTTTATGTGCCAAGCAGCTTGCTCTTTTGTCCATTTCCCCAACAGATGACGATCGCCGATCTGAACGCCCCAGCCTTCGTCTGACGCATCTGTCGTGATAAAAATCGTAGGCTCTGGAATGAAGATTTTCCCTGGTACTCTTATGTTGAGAGTCCAAAAACAACAATCGTTGAGAGCCTGCGGTGGTAAGACGCGCAGCAGGTTGGGCTGGTTTTGAGGTAGTTTTATACTGGCGCGTTGAATATATCTGGTGAATAGACGACCTAGAGGAGTCACCAGAGCTGCAAAACCTAGTCGACCTATTAGTGAAGTCCCTAACCGCCATGTCCATAGACCTTTCTTCAAAACCCTCTCTAAATCTGTCAGCAATCGAACTATTTTCTCTTCTGGAAGTCTTTTCTCGTTCATGTTTGTGTCCCACACAATCCCTAGAAATTCTATATTTCTTGTAGCCTTCAGAACAGACTTTTCCAAGTTTACACACCAACCGAGACTTTGTAGAAGACCCAGTGCATAGCCCATCTGGCTTTCCAGTACACAAGGGTCCTGATGTGCCAACAGAAAATCGTCCAAGTATACTAGAACTCGTAGTCCCTTTGTTCTTAGGAACCCTGCTACCCATTTGCTGACGCGGGAGAAAGCTAACGGCGCGCTGGATAGACCGAAGGGAAGCGACGTCATTTGGAAGAGTTCGTTTGCATAGCCAAACGCAAGAAATCTTCGGTGGCTCATTTTTATTGGCACATGAAAGTAGGCTTGACTTATGTCTAACTTCCCTAAGAAGTCGCCGGGCTGGAGAAAGTCTGGGACCTGAGCCTGGTTTATCAGGCGAAATTTTCGGGGGCTTAGATAACGATTCAGGCGACGACGATCGAAAATTTGCCGGAGCTTTCCGTTTGTCTTTGGAATTAGAAACATTCGCGACAGGAACCCAGTTTCGGAATGACATCTCTCGACTACGCCTTGGGCTAGAAGCTCTCTGAGCTCGTTGGACATCGTGTTCGAGGGTCTTGTCGCGAACCTTTCTAAATTTTGTTGCAGGGGGATGGAAGGCGGTTCGGATACGAATTGTAATGTATAACCTGAAATTATTTTTAGAATCCCGCTTGGAGCCCCGATTTTTTCCCATTGTAACCGGAACTCGCACAGCTGTCCCCCTCGAAAACCGTCAATATGTACCACGGGACTTTTGGGGCTTCTTGGCGCTTCCGCCCCTACCCCTGCGTTGATTGTAGTTAGACGGCTTTTTAGCTGGCGGATTGCGGGCTGAAGAGTGGTTAGGAGTTGAGTGGTAGATGGTGGAGTAGTGATTAGATGCTCGGGGGTGCCAAGTTCGTTTCGTGACTTTAGATCTAACAGATGGGGTCGGTTGACGAAAGGAATTTACGGCCTTTTCCGTAGTTCTTGGGGAAATAAAAACAGCTGCCACTCCACCGTTATCCTTGATCAAGGAACTCAGCTTTTTCTCGTCAAACAAATGTGTAGGTGAAGGAGGAATGTTGTGCAGGGCACTGTTAAGAATCTCATTCTTTGTCTTAAAAGTCTTACGACGAAGATCAATTGTTTCGGACCGATGCGCGCACACGAACTGCAGGAGCTGGTCTGATACTAATTTGAAATTGGAGTCTTCTGCCACTAACTGCCTCAATTCCGCGCTAGCACTCGGACACTTCTTAATTATAGAGTTCAAACTTTCAGCAAGGGCCCTGCGTTGAAGCAGCAATCCGTGCGTAATTGTGCCTAATATACCTTCCTGTTTTGTTACCCAGGGTTACGGTTGCGAGGCTAGAGTCCCCAAATCAGTGTTCACTTTAAGTGCGCTAAAGACAGATGCCGCGTGCAAGTGTTTTTCTACCTCCTTATAACGAATCCGGCTCCAGCCTTCGGTACCTAACCTTTGGCACTCAATGTCCTCACTCTTAAGTTGAGCCGACGGCTCGGGGATGAGGGGATCCGCTTCTTTAGTTGCGGGCAGAAATTCGAGCTCCTTCTCGCCGCCTTCGACTTGTCAATCCGGATCCAAAGCAGGAGCTTTCCATGAAGAATAATCAGAGTTCTCTGAAACTGCCTCTTCTTCACAGTCAGAATAGTGATTTTCCTTATCGGATTCGGAGTCATACTGTTGTCGCTGCTCGAGTTTCTCCAAGAGAACAGAAAACATTCCTTCAACTTCCTTCCAAAGCCTCAATTCGAGCATCCTGCGATGCGGATGGAGAGTCTGAGTCGCGCTTGCGCCTTCGTGCCAAAGGTTCCTGGCTTCGTGAAGTCAAAGCAGATGTACTCCTCCTCTTCCGACTAGTCTCCTCCGTTTCCGAGAGAGAACCAGAAAGAATCTTATCAGCCTCGGCCCTAGTGTGCAACAGAGGAGGTAGTGCCTCGACTGACTGTTTAAAGAGCTCAGTGCGTGCTGCTGAGCCCCGTATGCGGTTTGCAATGGCTGGAGGCCCAAGAATAAGACCCCGCGTAAATGCCCAATCAAGCAGTTTACATCGTATCTCTCGATATCCCTTCTCCGAAAGGTGATCCGCCTCTGGTACAAAAGCGCGGGCTAGGCCCACAGTAGGCAAGGCGTATACTAATTTGTTTAATATATTCGGTTCAATCTTCTCACCAAATACTTCTTCTTTTGTCGCGGTCGTGACTTGCCAGCGAGTCCAGCCATCCGGAAGATGCTCCTGTGCCAAAATCTTCACACGCTCCAGAATCTCCTCATCCTGGTCCGTTTCCGCATGCTCATCTAGTAGTTCCCCAAGGGTCACAAGACTTCCTTGTTGCGTCATCTGAAGCAAAAGCGAAGCGGTCCAGAAATACCCAAGCAGGTAGTTAGTCCAGGGGTTATTATAGAAAAATTATTTAATTTGACCTGAGGATTAAGCAAATTAGAAATTCATAATCTAAAATACCCAAGCCGCGCCGCTCAACTTTTAGCGCGTGACGCCCAAATTTTTTGAGCCGCGCCGCCCGATTACCGAGCCGCGCCGCCCGAATTCTGAGCCGCGCCGCCCGAATTCTGAGCCGCGCCGCTCAGAATTCGGACCGCGCCGCTCAAATTTCAAGCCGCGCCGCCCAAAACCCGAGCCGCGCAGCCCACTACTCGGGCTATGGCTTTGGTCAGGCGGACTGTGGCTGAATGGCCGACATGTCGCACAAACGCAATTGCTGCGTCGCGATCAGGCATGCAGGTAGGTACGTATATTGTGGATGGTATGTCCGACAAATACGATAACTACTTTTACATATTATGTGGATGGAATGTCCGACAAAAATCATGCCACCGGTAATGCCATATAGCATGCTAAGCTTGCAAAATGTCGGAGTCAAATTTTATTTAACCCACACCTTTGAACAACACAACACAGAGACAAAAATAAAACAATTTTAATGACTTACCCCAATATCCAACGGTAAATCACTCACAAAACGTTAAGGTGCGATTCCACCAAAATAGTGTGCAGCACATTTGCTTGCAAACATTTTGTGCAAAACTCCAACAGTGCAGGTACTAAGCTGGTGTCGCATTTGGCTTCCGTCTCCACTGGTAAGGCTGTGCGTAACTTTTGTAAGCGCACAGTTCAGCACACTTGTGCGCGAACATGTTCACTGAGCAGAGTTTCTGCCGAGACAGTTCAGTAGTTAATATGAACGGGCAGGAAAACGTAGTGCTTTGTGCTGCAGCATGTGTTTTACTATGTAGTCTCTCTAAAGAAACGAAGGAAGAAACCGCGATGTTGGGTGAGGCCGTTACTACAGCGACGGAATGAAGAAACGAATAAATTTCTAGAAGAAATAAAAATAGATCCATTGAGTGGATTTAAAAACTTCACACGTATATCTTGCGAAGATTTTGAGTTGCTGGTTAATGTAACTAGTCCTTTTATTGCTAAGCAAGATACCAACTAAAGAAAATGTGTCCCTGTTTCAATAAGGCTTGCAATCACCTTAAGATATCTTGCTACTGGAGATTCTTTTGCAAGTTTAATGTTCTTATTTAAAGTTTCAAAAGAGCTTATTGCTCGGATTGTACCTGAGACTTGTAAGGCGTTGATAAGCGTGTTGAAAGAAAATATTAAGGTAAGGAAATAAAAATAATATACCATTTTATTTTAGTCACTTTTATTGCATTACATTTCATGCCAAGATATTGTTTCGCCATCATTCTGACGTAAAAGATCTGAATAATCATTATCGCGGACCTGAAAACTTGAAGCCGGTCCTTGACTCTGACAATTTGACGAATCTGAATACGGTGAAGGCATTGGAGTTGTAACATATTTTCCAGTACCAATAATAGCGTCATACAATAAATTATCTATATCCCTTTGTACTAAAATCTTGGTTCGCTCATCTCTAATTTTCCTTAATTTCGTTGCGGCGCCACAGTGTTCGGATTGACTATATTACGAGCCACTTTGATTTTTTATATGAATTTATTTATTTAAATGTAGGTAGATACATGTTTGTGGACTTATACGATAAAAACACAGATTTTATTAAGTATATTGAGGGATAAACTGTTATGTATGTATGAGCGGCTTGTAGTGTAGTGTACCGCCGCTCAGTGACTGTGCGGGTCGCGGCCCGCGTCGCGCCCGCACACGTTATGTTTGGATGTCTGTATAGTGGTGGTTAGTTACGCAGCATGCCTATATTAAGGCGCTAAGTCCCGTTTAGTACCGTAACACGGTCACTTTAAAAAGCCTACTCCTCATTAACGGCTGGGTTAAGAGATCTGAAAAAAATATATGTTTGCCATAGATTCATGTACAACATTTTGTATTGAGCAATTTTTTCGTATGACTAATACTTTTGCCTTAAAAAATATTTACCAAAATGCAATTTTTGGCTAATATTTCCCTACTACTTCTAAACGGCTTTGATGTTTGGAAATATTTTTATACTGAAAAATTGAGGATTAGAAGTACTACAGATTGTATTGAGCAGAAATGTAAATTAATCAATATATTTTTTTTTATTACCCCTCTTAGAGATAGAGGTTTAGAGGTGCTCTGCGCGGGCGCGCGCGGCAGTCGCGCGTTAGCATTGAGACGAGACGGCTGTGTCGCTCGCTGCTCCGCCCCGGCTATTGAACGACTACGTACGTTTGTGTATGTTAGTGCAAATAATCACGAACAAATTACAATAGTGTGCGTGTCTAGACTAGCTCGCTGCAGAGAGTCTTGTTTGCGTGGACGCTTTATTAGTGCTGCGGTTTCTACGTATACTGTTTTTGTTTATATTGTTTTTATGTAGGTCATCATCTGCCTAGCCTTTTCCCAACTATGGTATGGTCCATACTAGGTAGGTAGGGTAGGTAGGGTAGGTAGGGTAGGTAGGGTAGGTAGGGTAGGTAGGGTAGGTAGGGTAGGTAGGGTAGGTAGGGTAGGTAGGGTAGGTAGGGTAGGTAGGGTAGGTAGGGTAGGTAGGGTAGGTAGGGTAGGTAGGGTAGGTAGGGTAGGTAGGGTAGGTAGGGTAGGTAGGGTAGGTAGGGTAGGTAGGGTAGGTAGGGTAGGTAGGGTAGGTAGGGTAGGTAGGGTAGGTAGGGTAGGTAGGGTAGGTAGGGTAGGTAGGTAGGTAGGGTATGCGATGCGACCGACCAACCGACCGACCGACCGATGGACCGACAGACCGACCGAACGACCGACCGACAGACAGACGATAGACAGCGAAGCCTTAGTAATAGGGTCCCGTTTTACCCTTTGGGTACGGAACCCTAAAAACAGTGCATTAATGATAAGATAAAATTACTACGCAGTTGAAAGAAAAGACTTAAATTATTTATTTTATTATTTAAAATCGAGTAGGTACCAGGGCCAAGCCACCTTTAGACACCAGCGCCTTACACCAGGGCTCGAAATACTTTCAAGTGTTTTCTTTCTGCATTGAAAATAGATCCGTAAAGTCTTACAAATAAGGAGTACAATCGCGTATGCAAAAAATGATACGTCCAACTTCCAACCAAGACTTGGTGGAAGAAAAATACTTGCATAGAACATTGATCCTTAACTCTATAGAAATAAAGATTACAATAGCGTTTACAAAAAAAAACTACTAAACCTAAACGTAAAAAAATACTTTCATAGGAAATTGTTCCGTGCGACCTTACCAATAAGGATCATGATCGCATTTGTGAAAGAGTAACGTGAGTCCCATTGATTAAAAATCTTTAATGCGTTGCGCGTTGATGTAAAAAGTTCGTTCCATTTTCAAATAATACAACACAACAGATCCCACACACTGACCGCATCGTCACTTGTTTTTGACCAGTACAGCAATTTTGATTTATCTCGAAGAAGTAATCGGTGGAGTACTTTGAGAATAATTCCAGATACCTATGGAGCAGAATGGGAATAAAATAATAAGTATTTTTTAATAATACAAATTCCTTGGAGTAACTTGGGAAATAATGTATGAGATTTTTATCTTTTTAGATCAAAAGAATGGAGTACTTTGGGACTAACGCGTTTAAAATAAAGAAGAAACAAATGAACATATTGGCGCGTGAAACATTATCCTTGTTCGTCATTAATTCTGAAAATTATAATTAATTTACTTAGTTTGAATTTCCGCGTATTGTGTGATTGAGAAAAGTTCTATAAACGACTTGGCCGCAACCAGGCATTGATGGACTCACGTATGTGTGCCTCGGTTTTGCCTCGGCCCACATTTTCACGATCGTCCATCAATAGCCCAGTTGCAGGCCGCGACAGTAATGTACGGAAGAAAGAATACTTGCATAGAACATTGATTCGTAACGTAATATAAATAAGGAGCAGAATTGCGTGTACAAAAAAAAACCTTTAAGCCTTTAAAGTAAAAATACTTGCACAGAACATTGATCGGTACCTTCATATAAATAAGGAGCAGAATCGCGTCGAGAGTCGACGGAGCAAAATACTTTGAAGTCTTGCGAGTATTTCGGGTCGGCACTTGGTCGGCGTAAGTACCTACTTACAAGTAAAAACCTGGTGTAAAAAACTTGGTCGCGTAAATACGCACCTTCCCTAAAAGAATAAAAAGTAAAAGTAAAAGTTCCCTAAAAGTGAAAAATTATCGTGGTCCGACATTGATTCTGGAATTTATAATTTACTCCGTTTGAATTTCTGCGCATATTTGAGAAAAGTACTATTTAAGTCTTGGCCGCAACCAAGCATTGGTGAACTCACTTATGTGTGCCTCGGTCCACATATTCACGATCGACCATCAATGCGTCAGTTGCAGTAATAGTAATGTACTATTGTAATCATCTGGTGAGCGATTGTTTATTCATTCTTTCATATTTGAAGTTAAATAATTACGAATTGTTCTAGAAAATCTAGATCACATTATGTCTAAAGTAGGTAATAAAATCAACGTGTGCGGTCGGAGTACCCCCGTCAGGAACGAAGTTCCTTCTCATGTACGATTTAAAACAAAACAAAATTTTCCCAGCCGCCATCCCGGATTTACATTTTAATGTCACCATAAACAAAATATTTTTTTCATGGTTTTTGTTTACCATTTTGTCGGCGTGATTTGTTTGTATACCCATACCAAATTACAGCTTTCCAGTACTAAGAGTCTCTGAGCTAAGCCGTGGACAGACAGACAAACGGACCGATATGGCGAAACTATAAGGGTGCCTTGTTGACTACGGAACCCTAAAAACTGAAAAGTAAAAAGCACCATTGCGAAAAAGTCGCACATGCATTGTAAATATATTTTTAACCGACTTCTTCAAAAAGGAGGAGGTTCTCAATTCGACTGTATGTTTTTTTTTTTTTTGGTATGTATGTTACGCGATTACTCTGTCAATTATGAAAATACACCAGCAAAAACACCGACTTCCGAAATTAAAGTTATTTTTCACTTTTTTATTGTTTTTTTGTGAAGTCGGTTGTTTTTTTTTTTGTAAAAATTTTTCTTCCACATACATGCTAAAAAATAATGTCCTGTTCAAAATATAAAATATACGTATAAGCACAAACATAAGTATCTATCTATACAAATATCAGCCTTGCATTTACCATTAATGAGGCACAAGAATCGTAGGCAAAAATGGCGATCTACGTGCGCATGTCTGCGCCCCTGCATATTCTTTGATCAACATTTTAGTGTAGCGCGCCACCGCGCGTGTCTAGAGTAGGGACTTAAGCTCCGCCCACATGCGCAAGGTCAGTGAGGAAACTATGGCCCTTAACTTAGAACACGCTACGCAACAGATGTATGTATATACATGTGTGGAGTCTTTTTGTATCGGGTGGGCCGCGTGTAACCTGGGTGCGGCTCACCCGAGGCGTCAATCCGGTATGGAGGGGGCAATGTCCGCAACCAGGTCGCGCGGGAGGGGTCTTGCGTCGGGGGGGCGCGTATGCAACGGTGCAATCTGCCTGACATGGGGCCAGGCAGACGCGTCGGCACGCGCGAACGTCCCCTTCGCTAGGCGCCGCACAAACTCAGATGCTTAAGCAACATTTACATTTGGTATTTATACTTATACGGACAATAGCCCCACTAATTACAAATTATATGATAACCTGGACTTAACAGAAATCTTTTATTAAGATCACTCATTAGTTAATTAAGTTACCAATAAGCACAATAGTTTTCCACTAAGCTAATTAGGTGAATTGTTATCCTAAAATTCCATTGTGTCAATACGAGATCTACGTTTCGGCCGATACCACCGGGTATGTACTTGCAAAAGATAAGACACCATCTTTTGTTTCATTATTTTGTAATGTTGTTGAGTCATAAGGACATTCCTTTATGATCCACTGGATAGATTGGTACTGTAATTGGTTTATATCAATGACATAACATGAATATAACAGAAATACAGAAACATTTAAAACAAATTAATCCAAGTCTAGAAAGTAATGTATATGCTGCAAACAGATTACCAGTATATACTCAGGTACCAACGTATATGATAAGCAATTTGGATACCGATGATAAGCCAGGGTCTCATTAGGTGGCCATACATATTGATGAGAATGGTGTTGGCCAATATTTCGATTCATATGGACGAGCACCTAAAGGATTTTACCAAATATTTTTAAAACGGAATTGTAAAAGATGGGACTGTAATACGGATAGAATCCAAAACGATTATACATCAGTTTGTGGCGAGTACTGTTTAATGTATTTAATACATAAATTTAATGGATGTAACATGTTAAGTTTTGTAAAATTATTTACAGCGAATACCTTATATAATGATATTTTAATAGATGAAATGTTTCATAGATATTTTAGGAAATAATGTAATAAAAGTAATGAATACCGAAATATACAGTTTTATTGTTATGAGTCATGAACATTGTCTATAATGCACATTATAGTTACCTACTGTTCAGAATTGGGTTAGGTTAGGTTAGAACATAGACCATGATCATGACCAGATTCCCTAAATTGTTGGTGAATACAAATTCGAACAAACAACAAACAAACAACGAACAAACACAAACTCGAACACTCGCAAAAAAAACTCGCAAGTTCATTTACATTGCGAAACTCTTACGAGTCAGTGCTCCTAAGCACATATGTTTACAAGTTTACATCTCTCTATGTCAGTCTGTCCTACAATACTGCGTAAGTGTCTGGGGCAGCGCTTCCAAGACATGCATGCTGGAACTGGAGCGAGCCCAGCGTGCTGTCCTCAAGGTACTTCTGGGTAAGCCGCGGCGTTTCTCTACGGATGAACTATACACGGAATCTGGGGTTTTACGCGTACGTCAGCTGTTCATCCTAAGGTCACTTCTCAACCTCATAAAAGTCAACACAGAACGCTCTAGCTGCAGTAAGAGGGGTAGAAAAACAGCTGAAAGAATCCCCCTTCCAAAAACAAAAACCCTCTTTGCGACCCGGTTTTCGTCGTATTTACCCATTCGCGTGTTTAATGCTATAAGCAAAACGTTCACTGTACCGAGTAACTATTCTGAGGCCAAAACTAAACTAAAAGTATGGTTGCTGGGCCGGACTTATGAGGAAACAGAAAGCTTACTTTGCTGCACATAATTAAGACTCACAGATAGAACACACTCACACTCACACCACACACTCACCTGTTACTGTTTTTGTATGTATAATCTAGGTTATTTATTTCTTTGCACTTAATTATTGTAAACTTTCAAAATGGTGTAATGAACTTAATTAATAAAAAAATCTTGCGCTAGCAGAACAGAACAAATATTGTTAACCTTGGTATTGTTTGGGTCACCAAGATACAGGCTGTGCCTAGTTTGGGACCCGCTATCTAATCTGTTTAAGTCTTCTGTTAGTGAGAATTTCATACCATGCTACTTGCATAATTTAAAAACTTTGTGTATGCTAAATAAAATTAATTTGAATTTGAATTATTTGGATTAGATGAGGTTGTAGTCGTAACTATAGAACCACAGATATATAAATACAGGAGATATGCTTTGTAAACAAATGTATTCGTGTTCAGATGTCGCCGTGTTCTCCCCACTTAATTCACTAACACAAAAGCAAAAACTATAAGAACGGCACACGAGCTCATATTTCTCCCGCACACAAAGAAACTTACAGCAACACTAATAAACTCAGTAAAACACATGCATACAGGGGGCGGGGCTTCTACCTGTAGCTACAGACTCAGAATAAACACACATCGCAACTAGTGATGTGAAGAGGTAATCGTAGAAAAAATAGTATCGATGAAATTCAGTTACCTTTAATCTGCTCTTTTTATATATAAAAATACAGTAAGTACTATTTTTTCACCTGAAGTCGAGGTGTTGGTGTGAATTTTAGTTCATGACAATTAATTTTATTCCACACCTTTTTAATCGCGATTAAAACTAGCCTGCACCCTAATTACGTAACTCACTAACGATCGGAATTTGAATCATTCTGAAACAAATTGCTAATCCATTGCTTCATATGTTCGAAATTTTTGTCTTCTCAACACCGAAAATAACGCAATGAATGTTGTTGAGCTGTCAAAATGAAACAAACTACGATTGATAGTGTGTTACGCAATTAGGGTGCTGGCTTAGTTTGACAATCCAAATTTTAGGTGAAAAAACGTCAAGTTCAGAATAGCAAAAATGCCATTTTCACTAAATTAATAACACGGTGCAATCTCAGTGCTGTCAAAATAAAATATAGTTAAGTTGTGTCAATTTCAGAATAGGAAATCGTCGTTTGACAGGAATAAACTAAATTTTGGTGATTTTTGTCTAGTTTAGGGGCATTTGTGACTTGAGAAGAGAAGGAAGGGATATCAACTTTTTGAATCTAGACTAGGAGAACACAAGTAAAACTTCAAGATTTTATTGATATGGATTTTACTGACCAGTAAAATGTAAATATTTATTTAAAACTTGCCGCTTAGACAGTTTAGGTGTTGCATTCTTAGTTAAATAGTGTAATCTTACGTTTACATATTTTTCCATTACGGCTTTAATTAGTATTATTAAATGGTTATTCATTGGCGATTGGTTGTATTGGTGAAAATTTATTTTTTCAAAAAGATTCATGCCTATAAAATGCGATAAGGATTTTGAGCTTGCATGAGCTCCTGTCTAATATTTTTCGATGTAATTTTTGTGTTATCAGATGAAAGATATGGTTATTACGTCATTGGATGGAAATATTAGGCCGCCTTTATCCTTCAATTTTATAAACCTGTGGTGCTTGTCGTCAACTGTATCTACAATCAAACCGCTACTGCATGTATCACACTTCAATAATTTTAGCAAGCGATGAACTATAAATTCTGCTATGTATGACACTACCTGGCTACTTAATTCTGTGATGTCTTGTACAAGTATACTAATTTCCTCATCAAATATGGCTTGTTCATACAGCAAACTCATCTCGTCTTCATCGTTACTTTCGTCTAACTTGCATGGTTCGATTGTCAGATTTATATTTTTGACAGCAGAGGAGCACACCAAAAATGAAACCTCCTCTAGAGCTGTGTGTTTCCCTGATCTACATCCCTAAGCTCCGACTTTACCAAGAGCTTTTTATATATCGCTTGAAACTGTAGCGCTGTGGGGTTAGTGCTGCATCCACCATGAGACCTTATATGTCCAAACATAAGCTCCAAATGATCTTGGCTGATCTTGTAAACTGGAACGTACTTAAGTTTTTGGTCCTTTTCAACTTGTTGTACATACAATGCCTTAAGGCTTTCTATGCACACTAAAAAACCAATAAATCCGGTTTTTCTTGGTATACTGATGGCCTTTGTACCATCTGGAAGCTTTATAGATGTTAGATACCGTTTTGCCTTTTCTAAAGTTTCAAATACCTTGTCTTTGTTGCCTTGGTAAACTGGTTTTTTATAATGAAGTTGGGCCATATGCCTTGAATTTAACACATCGAACAAGTTGTTGACAGTTTTTAAATATTTTCGACGGTGCCTTCTACGTCATGAAAACCAGTCATTTGAAGTTCACAACAAATTCAGGGCATCTGCAACACTGTTGCTAAATAATTGTGACGCCAAGTGAACTTTCATTTTTTGGTTCTTGAAATAGATGTGATTTTTTCTTTTTGTTTTTTGTTTGCTAAGTGCAGTTTTACTTTATCTTGAATGTCATACAGGTTTTTTAAATGACTCCATTTTATGTACCTATTTGAAGCATCCATAAAGCATCCATATGCTTCGAAAGCATTTCTCAATAACTTCAGCATGTGGCATGAATCGAGAAAAATATGTACAGGTTGACGAGTAACGGGGTGTTCAAAATAAGATTTTATGTTTTCAACTTCAAAACAACATCCGAGTTTCTTAGCCATAGTTATGTTGGCTGGACAGCCGACGAAAGTCATTGAGGTTACTTGAATACCTGTATCTTCTAGTAATTCCAAACATTGTATGACAAGATTGGACCGCTGTTCCCCTGTGACACCATCAACGAGAAAATATCCGACTGGTATTTTCCTAGCCCCATTAATTGCGGTAACTAGAAACACAATAACTTCTTTGGCTTCGGGTAAACAATCCCCTTGTTCTGCTGAATTCGATATGTCGACATACCCATGCATTTGTTTTCCGTCCCACTCCACACGCTGTTTGATTGCCATTTCGTCTAAAACTAAATTACACAACAATTTGTGATTAGTGCAGGCACTTTTAAGTTTTATTCCTTTTAATGATTCTTGCGTAAATGCAGGCTGAGCATCGATGGATTGGTACCACTTTTTTATTGTTCGAACATGAGGCAGAGCTGTTTGGAATTTTTTCCTTACATACGCGTACGCCTTTGGAGAGTAAAAGTGAAGAGTAGTTGAAAAAATTCTTAAAGCAGGAGAATACTTCTGGGTAGCGCATTGCCCCGATGAAACATTTCTCTCATAACGCTGGATAAGGTCGGTTATCTCAATGTTTTCTAATTGCGTAACGTGATCAGCGCTAATATAGTTTTTTTCATTGAGATTATACAAAATTTCTTTTAAATTAGCGATTTTTTTCTGATACCGGCTGGTTTTCTTTTGAAGCCTTTTAATTTGTATTTTTTGTGTTTTTATAAAATTTTGTTGTACGGAAATCATTTGGCGTAATTTACGCTTTCGAGGTGTTTCAATGAGATCGTTTTTACCCGGATTTTCTTGATTCTCCAAAATGCTATTTTGTCGAGTGTTCAAGGTACCGAGACCATCTGTTATAGACATTGGAGCATTAATTTCCGAATCATCGATTGGGGGTTTTGAAGCAACGTTCTGTAATATAAAATAAAAATTACGAGTTGAAATAAAACTTAGGTAGGTACTTAGTTTTATTAAGTCAGGAAAAAAAAAATAGGTGTTGTACAATAGTTTAAATTACCAAATTAGGATCCTTATTATCCAATTCTTTGGACGTGGAGGGTTCCATATAATTCGTCAACACCATACGCAACTTCAATGTTGGGACCGACCATTCGAAGAGCCGACGAACTTTCTTCAATGGTTGAAAGCACTTAGGCTCAAAGTGAGACGAACATATCGTGTTATTTTTTGTGGGAAACCAGTTTGGACCTTTTCCTGTTGCATTTATCCACTTTTCTTTTATTTGTGGATCCTTCAGATAGCTAAAATATTAAAAAGGTGTGAATGGTGATGATGATATCAATGATACATGTGTAAGAGTACCGCAATAAATTAAAAACACATACTTGATTCAATAAAAGATAAGTCGAGTAATCAAGAAATAGTAATGAATTGTGTTTTCAATAAATAATTAATTATCATTTTTACGTCACATTAGTAAACAACATCTATATAATATAAAGTTCCATGCAGCAAAAAAAGTCTAATTTTGTTCCCTTGTGTAATCATTCGAACTAAGTAGGATCGTATAAAATATCGACAACCACAAAAGTGACATCACATCTCTAATTATCTACCTAACAATAATAGCCGGCAGCACCCGCTTCACGAAACTATCGTGTGAGTGAGAGTACCAGTAAAACACTTATCCATTGCGCTATTAGACCAGCCGATTCATTGATCGATGTGTATTAAGCAAACAATGGTTTTAGTTCCTAATGAAAATAATTGCTTTTGGTACTTTATCGTGTTTCTAGTATCACGAAGTAATGTTTTAATGAATTTAATAAGAAAAACAATCATATTTTTATACTTACGTGTGAAATGAGATGCCATCTTTCGTATAATTCACAATAGAAGTGTTATTTTTGCAAACAACCACTGTACAACGCGGCATTTTGTAAAAAATCACAAGCAGTGAAGACGTCGCAAGTTGACATTCGACTAATGGAATGGCCGAAACTGGCAACAAGCCGCTTTGCGGCTAGATGCGTTCGCAAGCGCCACGCCTCCTTGCCATAGCTCCTGTATTTATATATCTGTGTATAGAACAATAGAAAATGATATCATGCAAACGTTACTTCAAGGTAGTAATTAGTAATGAGCTGCGGACGGTGAGGTGACAACAATGACTAATGAGGGTACCTCGTTAAAGAATGCAGAACAATACAGCGGAGATAGGAGATAACAATAGATCCGTAATTGATTTATGCATCTTTGCAACGGAGCATGCTACGTAAAAAAGGACCACAGATTTGGAATCAGCGCACCCCAAAACCTTTTTTTTTTTTTTTTTCGTTCAACCGTGAAACATCCCCTCCACCAGTGCGCCAGAGCCGGTGAGACGACCGTGAAACACCCCCACCATCAGTGCGCCAGAGCCGGTGAGACGACCGTGAAACACCCCCACCATCAGTGCGCCAGAGCCGGGGAATCCCTACTTCTAAAAGGTTTTAAATTATTTATTTATTTCACCATAAACATTAAGCTTCGATCATAATCGATGTAACTAAGCAGTAAATAAGAATATTCGACTCTACTCAAAATGTAAAACAACTTACTTACTAAATAAGTGATTATAAGATTAAGTATGGGCAGTTTGTTAAAATTATGTATTTTAAATTTTATTTAATTTTAGTAAATAGTTATTGAGGTTATAGCTTAAGTATTCATTTTCTTTACGAAAAGAAGATTGAAACTAAACCTCAAATTTTACCTAATCCATATCTAATAATATTATTATTAAATTACTTAATGTAAACATTTTTATTACATTTAATATTTTGTAATAACTCCCATTAGTCACGATACAGTCAAGTAGTCGTTGAATTGTCCCAATTGAAGTCTGGTCTTCGATGATGCAAGCCAGTTTAGTGTTGAGTGCACGGTTAACGGTAATTCAGCAAAATGTCTCGTTGGTATGAAACCATTTGTTTCATAATTATTCAATCACCATGTGACGTCACTCGTCCTCGTAAATAAACACCGTCCTCTTCGCGCTCCTCATATATCTTGACCCACAGACTCACAGTATTTCTCTAAAACAAATAATGGAATACCTACTGTTAGACATTGTCTAAGCAAAATAATACATAATTTTGAAAAAAAAACCATTAAAAACATTATATTTATTACACATAATAATTATTTATCATGCACTAATCGAAATAAATAATCTTTCAAATTACCATGTAACGTCACTGGTCCTCGTGAATTACTAGCAAGGCAAGGATACCATCTTCCGCACCCGCTTTGTGTGCGTTTTGGGCTTGACCCACAGACTCATAGTATTTTTCTAGAACAAATAATGGAATAATTACTGTTAGACATCTCTAAGCAAAATACTAAAACTGTTTACTTTACTATTCATAATTAAGAAAAAAATATATAAGTAACATTATTTATTTATTACACAGAATAATTATGTATCATTCACTAATCGAAATAAATAATCTTTCACATTACCTTTTTATATTTTTATTTTCTTATATTTAAACCTCATAATTAATTTTAAACTTTATTTAATAACGCATCTTCTGATTATAAGGAATATCAATGCCTTGGATTCAGACTTATGTTTAGTAAATTAAGAAATAATTATGTAAATGTTAACACTCACACTTAGTCCGGTTTCATTCGATATTTATGTTATATTAAATCCACTTTTACGCAGCGCAATCATATTGTCCTCGTTTCAATATTTATGTTTCACTGCATTTTGAAAATAATAACCACAACACCGCTAGTAGTTTTAAAACACTCGTCACCAACAATTCCTAAATAACCACGAACCAACAACGATCTATTAGGTGAATACTCTTAAAAAACTACAAATATTAATTACAAAAAATAAATATAAAATAAACCGCAGGCGAGATTTGATCCTGCCTCGCAATAGTAGCACCTACCAAAGCACATTAATTAACCACTGAGCTATTCTGTCATTAACATGATGGTTGAAATAATAAACTGCTATCAGTTGCAGACAAAGTGAGTGTGTGTGCGTGTATATAGTATTGAAACAACGTAGGGAAGAAGGTCGTAAGTCAAATCGACACGTCAATCCATTGCTTAATAAGTTTGCCTATCGACTTTAGGAACATATTGTACATTTGCGAGTTTGATTCATTCAAAGCTACAATCCAGCAAGAGTGACATATTATACAGTCAGTTCCAACCTGTTATCAAACAAAAAAAAGTGTTTGGTTTAGTGGTTGCACAGTTATTAGGATTATTTAAAGAAATTTAGGATTATTTAAAGAAATTATGACGATGGATGCAAACGTACCACTTGTGGAGCGAGTGCGACCCACTGCCGTATAACAGCTTCCACTTCCACAAGATTGAGGGTATGCCTTCTCCTTTGCGTGATATTAATACCACAATTCGCACATCGGATCACAGTTTCGTTCGTATCCGTACGATTCAGGTCGGTGAGTTCGATATCCATATTCAAGCTGGGGTCAACGATGGGATTGGTCTCGGAGTCCATAGGCGTGCTGGGGTCAACGTGAGACCCGGTATCAGTGTCCATTTCCAAATCCAAAACAATACTTAAAAAATAATCACAGGAAAACGAGCAAAACAATATTCACGATGCCAAGAAACAAAGTGAATGACAAGTGACTTGAAGTGACAGGTGACACGCAAGTCAGTATTTTTTTAAATAATCGATTTAATAATCAATTGTAAATTGTTATTCATTGACCAATATCGATACTTTTAAATACTTTTGTTTTCCAGTATAAAGATAAAACATGTTCGAAATAATGTAAGTGATTACAAATAACAGCTTTAATTGAGTGTTAATCTCTTATACGAATGAGGAGGACTTATTTGAACTTCAAAAATAGCAATCGGAATCTATTTGTAAATAATTATTTTAAACTAAACGACTAAACGATTAATTGTTGACATCACTATTATAAATGAAGGTGGAGTATTGACATTTTGTCGAAGAATAAAACAATTTCAGTACTTATTAAATACAATATTCATGGTCTCAAGTTGATACAAAAATAAAGAAGAAATAAGCGTTTAAAAAGGAAACATAATTTTCGAGTAATTTGTATCTTTTTGTGCATCGTGTCCACGCGAAGCCGAAATTAGACAAAGTCCTTTTTAGACACTTGGTGGTAGAAACATTTCTTCACAACATGTCAAATAGTCTACATCACATTAGACCTAGACAAGTGTAGACAAGGAATCTATTTTAACTGTTTGTTTAAATTTAGTAGAGGTACTTTAAACAATATATTATAGGTACAAGTAAAGTTGTAGAGTTAGTTTAAATTAATTTTAGTTAGGATTTAATTAATAGTTAGGAATTTGTTGATTTAAAAAATCTTATTTAAACATGTCTGGGGGCTACCGTCGCCATCGTCTTAGTTTTTTGCCGAGAAGAATGAAAGGAAGGCCGAAAGAAACGCTGTACGAGCATTGACCGGCGCTCTCGATCTTACCAAAAACGAGTTTTTAGAAAATTTTAAGGTTAGCAAAGAGATGGATGAGCGAGGATCTGTCTCCTAGTACATCTCAGGGTCTGCCTGTTCTTAAAGTACGAGTAAGTTCAATCTGTTTCAATGGTTAAGTACGCCTTCCAATTGCTTCTAAAGATAATACGCAAGACCTTATTACCTACCGTGGATCCAACAATGCCTAATCATTTCAGGTTCCATGTTCTCTGAAAGTACTATTAACAGGACATTACCAAAGAGATGTTGGTCATGAAGAAAACATGTTACGGTGAAAACGTGGAAGAAATGTATTAAAAAGGGTGAAGACGTAACTCCAGGGACAAGTAAGAAGAAAATAAGATGCTACAACTGCAAAGAATTTGCGTCACCTTAAGAAAGATTGCCCTAAGAGGAGTGTATCTCGTCAAGTTGTGGAGCACAACAAAGGAGTTTACATGGTATTACTATCTGTGAACTCAGCTGAATCTGACGCTGATTGTGGCGAATGGTATGTGGACAACGGTGCTACAAGTCATGTTACGATGCGGTTAGATTTGTATCAAGATTTTAAATATTTTGATCACACTGTAACAATAATTTCTATTGGCCAAACCACTGTCAGCAAATTTCTGAAACACTTTGTTATTGCAATAAATACAAGGTCAGTTAACTACCCTCTTAACTTACCAAAGTTATAGCGGCCTGTAAGAGGCTTATGTTAGCTATTTAGTTGGATAGATTTCTTACGATTGTATTTATTTTATTTCAGACTGAAACCGCGATGGATTCGGTTTCCAAATACCGAGACAGGAAGGCAGACCATAGCATCTGGCTACGAAACAAAATTTGGACTCCCAGATATATTGGGAGCCATTGACTGCACCCATGTGCAATTATTTCCCCCGCCAAAGCCAACACAAGCACAATTCAGGAACAGACATGGCGTTAACTCCATCAATATTCAGTTGGTAAGAAAATAGTAACCGTAAAATGGTTTGTGTACCTGCCTATTTTGCAGTAAGATAAAAATCATGAAATAGTTAAAGATGATATACTCGTATGAGATTGTATGAAAGAGAGCCTGATATCTCTTTTTTATTGGGACTCGACATAACATATCAACGAATTATCTAAAAAAAAAAAAAATTAATACAAACTTGTATTTCAGATTGCAGATGCTGAGTGTAAAATATTAAATGTGAACGCTAATTTTCCGGGCAGGGTCCATGACCAATTCATTTTTAATGGTTCTGTCATTAAGACAGAACTTAGGAGGCTTCATGAATCCAGAATTGGCCAATATTATTTACTAGGTAAGACATTCTATAGCACAAGTAATCAATAACATAGTGGTTTTTTCAGACCTATTCTTATATAAAACACATAGTAAATATTGCTGTCCTATTCATCATCTGAAATAATAAACAGTTATTATGTATATAGTTTTATTAACCCTTAATAGGGCAGAGATAAAAATGATTGAAAAACAAGGTTTTGTGTTATTATTTATACGTTTATTAGGACCCTTTTTAACATTATTTATGAAAATTTAAAAATATATAATCACAAGTACGCGAAAGTTCGGTGGTAATCATTTTACCATCGCCCGTTTACGTTTCGGTGTTGGTGGTAATTATTTGACTAGCTATTTGACTAGACTTAGCTCGTTAAGGTACTAGAAGCAGAGCTGCTACAGTCCATAGCCTCTCCTTCTTCGGGAGCAATATGGAAGCTTTTGAAGCACGGTGTAGCACATAAAGCTACTTTGCAGACATTGCAAATTATCCTTGATCGCTTTTGAGTATTTTACGTGCTGCAAAATCGGCATCTAGTAAATTTCCCTTGGTCTTCTGGATAGTGTGGCGCAGAAGAGCGTCTGATTTCAGCGGGTACCCCGAAAGAATCATGCCCACTTTCCATACATTGATTGACCTGTCACTTGATTCTTTTTACAGGTCGCGTCTGCCTACAACTAGTGTTGCATAAAAACAAATATTGTGTATAATAACACAATAACTAATCATCTTTTCATTTAGAGGCCAGGGAAAAATGCTATTATGTAAATAAGTTTTTGAGGTTATAACAGCTGTCAGATAAGGTTTGATTGACAGCTGTTATAACCTCAAAAACTGTACGGTAATTAAAATCAAATTGTTTAATCGCTGAGAGAGTTACAATCACTCAGAAATAAATCTCTCTTCAATGTAATATCATCAAATCGTCGCGCGGTCGCAAACAGCAGTTATTTTCTTGTAATATATCCCACCGATACTGAGTTTTGAAGACTTCACGTGTGATGTTATGCCATCTTTGCTTTCTATAACTACACTTTGTCCAAGTTAGAGCAATTTAGGTAGGTCAAAATCTGTCGTCGCGGTCGAAGCGGACCAGACTCCAGGAGTCGGCTTGACAGCGGTGTTTTTAGCCATCGAACTCACTAAGTCTGATGGACAGACAAGGGGCTAGAGTAAATAATAATACCAGCCTATTACTATCCCACTTCTGGACTAAGGCCTCTTCTCATACCTGAGAGAAGGCACGAGCATTAACCTAAACGATTGTTCAAGACGGGTTGATGATTTCTGACTTTTATTGATTATTATATAAGTTCAGGTTTTCTCACGATGTTTTCCTTCACTGAAGTCCAAGATAAACATAGAAAGTAAGTACCTACCAGGTAAAGACACATTGGTACTTGCCCGGATTTGAACTCACAGCCTCGTGCATGAGAGGCGAAGTGTTAACCTCTGGGCCATAACGACATAAATGTATAGTTGCCCACCTATATGTTTTTGGCGAGAACAAGGAAATTAAATAAAAAACAGGATTTGATTTATTATCATTTATTCAATGTCATGTCTTAAAACCTGCTGCATCTAAAAATGCCGCTGGAGCCACAATGTTGGTTTCGGCCTGGCCCAACCTAGGTACCACACCAATGTCATGACATGCGCACAACAACTTACAGTGCGACGTCCTACAATGCAGTTGCAGCAATACTCTATAATGCCTTCTCGTCCATTACTACCATTTACTATCAAAATGTACACATAGTACTGATGTCTTGAGATGTTTCTTGATTTTATTTTCCCTTTTATAACTGAATTTTACCCACTGCCTAACAAGGGTATACGATTAGTGTCTACACAAACTTCTATTCTGTATCCGCCATGGAAACGTACGTGTTCACCATAATATGAACGTGCTTGACGAATTTGGTACGTTCCCAAGGCGAATAATATTAATTCATTGAATTCTAGACGGGGGAACTCAATATTAGCATTATCAGCTGTAATGCTTTGAAAAAAGGATGCCCAGCGATTTAAATTATATTGAAATGAAATGAAAAGGCGAACACCAAACTTATTTATTATACTTGCAGCTATTTGGAAATAAGCCATCATATTTGGTACAGTTTTATTAAAATGGTCAAACCTTAATAATCTAAAATCTCTTTTAAAGTATCCGTTAACAACCTCCACCACCCATCTACATATAGTTACACATCTACTTCTATTTGCTTGGGTGGTGGTTAACTGGTGTTCGCCTTTCAAAAGTGACTCTGGCATATATGCCTTATAATTACACTGCTCTAATAAGCTGATGCTATCTCTGAATCGTGTCTAAAATAAATATGTCATTATTTTGAAAGTACCGTCTCAGTGGGGAATTTTCATTGCTGAACAAAGAAGACATTATTTCTGCATCAGATGTGGTAGCTTTGTATGGACCAAAACAATCATTCAACATTTTCTAACAACAAAAATCTATTTTGGGCACATAGTAGAAGTGATTACTATTAACAACAACTTATGAAATTTGGTTCTTGATTAGCAAAAGTATGCATTTTTTTTTTTGTGGCTAGTTTTCCTAAAGTATTATACCATTTTAAAATCTAGGTTAGTTGCGCTTATTTTTAAAAAAACTTGCCATAGTAGTGTCCATATTTTTTTTTTACACTACGATGAGTTAAAGTGTACTGAACGTAAAAATCTTTCAAAATTTTAGGGAAATATTTTTGTTTTGGTTGTTTTTTTGTATAAAACTAGGAAAATTCTGTAATTTTCAAAGATTATGGTGAATAGAAGTACTACTTAGGTTGCCGATACAAACAAAAAAACTGAAATATTTGAAAAAATGTGGTCATGGTAGTTAAAAGTGTCATAAGGGGTATACATTTTCGAAGAATTTCCATTTTTTTAAGTAATTAAAAAAAAAAGTAGAGGTATTTTTTTTTTTCTTTTTTTTTCTCGAGTAGTCATTAGTAGGTCCATCCTCTGGTGCGTTCTGGTCTTCCGGTCTGGCTTATCGTTGAATTTTGGGACATGTTGTATATTAAAATCACCTGCTATTACAATGTTGTTATATCGTGTGCGTGATATTTCTTTCAAAAGCGTTTCCATTTTATCAAAGCAGTAACTGAGATTATTTATATTTGGTACTCTGTAGATACATACAATAATTATTTTAAAATGGGTGAGCTCAATCGCACAACATTCAAATATGCCTGATGTCGATAATTTTGAAATTTTAGGTATTTCCTTATATTGAACATCGTTTTTCACAAGAATACAAGCCCCTCCTCTTTTTCTGCCTTCCCTACAAAAAACAGGCAGCTAGGTTATAATTTGGCACATACAGTTGATGTTGGAACCCTTCCATAATGAAATGTTCCGTTATACATAAAACATCCACATCAATCTTTTTTTCGGACAGTTCATCTAGGCATACAGTTAAAACATTTGCTTTATTTAGTAAACCAGCAATATTTTGGTGTAACAATTTAATATGTTTTTTAACGAAAAAAAATATCACTAGTGTTGTCTTTTGTGCACGAAAAAGAAATAGGGGGAGACTCACCATCAATTACATGAAAAACGTCGTAGCTATTAATCTCATTAAGCATTAAAGGAGAATGACCAGGATTGTAGGGCACCCTGTACCAAGCGAAAAGTCCGCCTGTCACAACCAAACCTAGTGTATTTAGTGGAGAATTCAATGCTTCTTATATTGTTAACTATTTTTTACATGGATTCCCGCAATTCGTATTTATTAACCATTTATCTACTTCATATTTTGAGGTTAAGTTCGAGAAAGTGACAGGCTCGAAATGGTGAAGTTGATGACAAATGAAGCGGTACCTAATATCGGTTGCTTTTTATTCTTGATTTGGCGCTTGTTTCCTGATGGATGATTATACAATACATCACTGATAGTCAATAATAATTCTTGGTGTCAGGTTTTATATATAATGATAATGGATATCAATAATCATGTAGCCTACCTACTACTATACTCATAGTATGTGCAGCTGGTAGTCTGAATAAGTAATCAATTTAGTACTGTGTTTACTGATTCCTAATATCTTGAAATCTTAACATAACAGCAGGCCTGTTTTCCCAGAAGAGTTAGGCAGAGTTGTATTTACTATATAGTACACCCACTTCTCGAACTTCACATGTTAGTAAATAATAATAAGGTGATAATATTGTTAGTACCTAATAAGGCACTTATATCAAAAATGAAAAACGCAGTTTTAAGATATATTCATATTTACATAACGTATATGACCTCGACCGCTACCAGGACAGAGAAAAGAAATATACAAATAAAACAATAGGTAGGACAATTGGGTGGCACTCGGGAACGCCTTGCAACTGTTGCAACACGTAGCATGGACTGTCCACATCCAATGCACACATCACTCCACATTGTGACCAAGTGTTAGTTCAGGTATCAGTTTGGAATCTCAGGGAGTTTTTCTTGTATCAATGCGAAACATTTGTAACATTATGAATAGGAACTACCAGGATTGATCTGAAAGCATAAAAACTGTTTTTTAATCCTTAAATTGAATAAATAGTCCCGGAAGTAGGTAGGTACTTTAGAAGCTAATTAGAATATACATGCTTCTACTAGGTGAGGTAATACTTCAGGCGTCGCGTCGGTACAATCTATGATGTTTAAACACGATCATATCCACGGATATATTTTCTATGTAATATATTCTAAATTGTTCTAACAATACTAGTGAACGGTTTAGGATACATCGGCGACGCTGATTTGCTGGCCGATGTCTTACTCTAGTTGAGGGCATCGCTAAGGATTATTACACAAAGACTACGTTATGAAAACGCACCTGAACCCCCGTTTTTGTTAATAAGTATTATAAATTATTATTCAAATAGCTCAGATGAAACCAATATTGAAAGTAACGTCATCCATGACGGCGCCACAGATTAATTATTGCAATACGTCACAGTACAAATGACATTTTACTTTTTTGAATAGGTCCTCTTTTCATTAAACGCATGTATTTGCAATGTATTCCAAAAAAAAAGTTATTACGATGTAACGCGTGACCTAAATATGTTTTTTGACACACATAAAAATATATTGTATCCTAATATAAAATGGCAAATTGGTACAATTATCTTCTTCATTTTTTAATGTTCGTTGACAGGTAGGTACTTATATTTTTAACATAGTGGCAACATTCGGAAATGAAATGCAATGTCAGTGACATAAGCGGAAAATACGTACCACAAAAGTAAAAAAAGACTTTTATTTTTGGTGTCCGAAAGCCGGGAATCGTTTTCATAACAAAATCGTATATCTGATTTAAAAAATAGGAGTAATTTTATTAACTACATTTGGTTGTGACACTCTAGCTCCTTTGTTGGCACGACAATATGGCATTCTCCTTTATATTTTTAAATATGTTCATTATACCATTATTATTAACAGATCCACTTCTTGGCAAGAACATTTTATAATCATATGTCAAATAAAAGTTACTATCAAACAAATACGTAGACTGTTAAAATTTTCTATTCTCCTATTATACATCATAGAAAAGTCATTCAATTTAAATGTAGGTGCACATATTATTATTATTTTTTTTTTTAAAACGTTGCCCCACACTAAGAATTTCTTCCTGTATCGTGGGTGCGTTTACAAACATAGAAACTCACATACACTAACACCCAGACCCGGAACAACTACTTGCAGATCATACAAATATTTGTTCCGTGCGGGGATCGAACCCGCGACACGTTGCGCAGCAGTCCATCGCTCAGCCACTGCGCCAACCGTGTCGTCAAAATTATAATATTAGTATGATTAATTTTTAAAAGTGCTTCACGCAATGTAATTATGAGATCGACATTGTTGTTCGTTCGGCGAAAGTCTTAAAGTATTTTGTTTTTGTTGTTTGTACTCAGGATGCATACCTTTCTTTGGCTTCCTCGAACTTCTGGTTTAGGTATTTTTTTATATTAGGCGCGTGATCTGACTTATTTTGGTTTTTCTTATCTGTAACTTCGGTATTATTGTCCTTGTTGATCGGGTTACATGTCTGGGAACCATTGTTGAGAGTATTTTTGTTCTCATCTTTCTTTTTCGTTTTCCTCGTTGATGTTGGTGGGGTGGAACAAGACTCGCCGTATCCGACCTTTTTGTACAATTCTACAATTTTCTGACATCTTTCCAATTCCAACTTTAAGTTAGTATTCTCTAAGTTTAAATACTCAATTTCATTATTTGCAATTATCAATTCCTCCTGTACAGATTATAATTTTATTTGTAAATTAAGGTCAGGTGGGGTAAGAGGAACATACTTTATTTTCAGTAAAATATTTTGACTGCTAGGACGAACAGTTGAAGTCTTTTAAGATATTTGGAAAACACAAAACTTGCCTTTATGTATTAGCTTCCCGTGGGCTAAATGTCATTACGCTAATAACACTTCTTACGACGATATTGACGTAAATGTCAAGATTAAATAAACGTTCCTCTTCCCCCTCACATGGGGTAAGAGGGACAGTCATTGTATTTCCTAAGATTGGAGTTTGAATTAAAATATTCGTTGCTAAATGTTCGTTAATTTGTAGGCAAAACTACTTCGATCAATATTAGATCTTAATTTCGATGAAATAAGGTATCATTTGGAATGAAAAAGAAGAATAAATCAATTCGGGGTGAGAGGGGCATACAGGTTCGATCAGGGGTGGCAAACTAAAAAGAAGTCGATCAGTTATATTTTTATTTAATCATACAAACAGTAGTAATAAACAGTCTCACCCTAACTAGTTTTAAATAACAATGGTACTATGTAACGAGATCAACATTGCGCATCAGTCTTTTAATTCTTCTAAAAAACACCAAAACTATTATAAAAAAAAACTAAAACTTTTACTCGTTAAAAATAACAATGGTACTATGTAACGAGATCAACATTGCGAATCAGTCTTTTAATTCTTCTAAAAAATACCAAAACTATTATAAAAAAAAACACTAAAACTTTTACTCCTTAAAAATAACAATGGTACTATGTAACGAGATCAACATTACGAATCAGTCTTTTAATTCTTCTAAAAAAATATAATTTTCAAAAATTAAAAAAACACGCTTTTCTTTTTGTAAAAAAGCGTGGGGTGCTCGATATTGATTGTTATAAATATTAGTTATTCGTAAACTTAGAGTTAGTATGGAAATATGATAAAAAGCACCCCACGCTTTTTTACAATGAAATTAATTTTCTTTATTAAGTTATTTTCTGATTTTTAGTTCGATTTGCTATAAAACCGTCTTTATTAAGTTCAGATGTGCTAAATTACGCATTTTTTTTCCATATACTTATCAAAATATTGTATTGTCGTCGGTCGTTGATAAGTCTACAACGTTTAAAGTAAATCTGATCGCTTAAAGTGGGGCAAAATCGAGCCCAAACGAGTCAGTTACATACAAACATACAGGTGAAACTAATAAAAGCGTGTTAAAAACACCAAAACTATTATAAAAAAACACTAAAACTATTAAAAAGTAACACCAAAACTATTATAAAATACCTGAAATTATTTTTGAAGCAAGGCACTTGAATCAATTAAATTGGCGTAGGTACAGCGCCTCTTAAATATTTATGAAAAATATGAATGATCTTCTTCATCTAAAATAAATTCTTTGGAATTGCTAGGATTTTGAGACAGGCGAACTTTCTTGACTACAGAGTATTCTAAAACAGTATCACGATCTACTTGTTTAGCGAGTTTGAATTTCAGTGGCTTTTTGTAAGTTTTGTAAAACATTATATCATAACTAGTATCGCTTCCAAAAAGTATATTTTCTATGTAACCTACATAATACACCCACCTTTTCCTGATAAAGTATCGAATCAAGACATTGTCATTTATTTTATAATTCTCTTTCTCTTCTATATTTTTCTTCATATCCCATTTGTCATTACCTGCTTTTGCCATAGTATTATTGTTCCTTTGATGCGATCTCTCACCAACTTCCTTTGCCGCCTGATATCTCTCATCCGAACTATCACAAACTTTTTCCAGCACATCGTTTCTCTCATCCGATATTCCACTGACTTCATGTACCACCTTGTTCCCCTCAGTAACTACTTGTTCATTAGATGCACAATACTCTTCGTTTTCCACTTCTGTCAGCCCATCCCATTCGCCGTTAAATTCCCCTGCTACCATATTAGTTTCATCTGATTCCTCACTAAAATTCACTGTCTCCTTGCTTCGCTTGTCCAAATTCTTACCAACTTTCTTCACCACATTGCTTTTCTTATCTAAGATAAAGATTTCATCCTCTTGTTCACTCTCTCTCTCTCTCTCTTGTTTCTTGTTGGTTCATAATTTTGTAAAAAATCGTTACTGTATAAATCTCTTGTTATATCATATTCTTCATCGGTCAAATCTATAATATCAGAATCCTCATGCACACTCATGCAATCAGATATGCTGGTAGATGAGGATGATGATATTTTTCTGAGCTTTTTATTTCGTCGAATTATTTTTTTTGTAGAATTTATGGTTTTATTCTTTTTTGACTCACTTTTAATTTTCCTCTTTTTGTTAAGACCTGATGGACGTGGTAATGACATATCCACTCCAGAAACCTGTACATCAGTCTGCTTATAATCACCTCCGTTCTCACACCTTTCCTCCCCGTTCTTTTTTTCTGCTCCTGTCTTATTATTTGTGCTCGCTCTTTTTTCCGTTGGTTTCTTTTTTTCTTTACTTGCTTTGTTTTCTTCTCGTTTTTTCAACTTTTCTTTTTTTTCTGCTTCCTTTATTTGATATCTTTCGTACACAAGATCATGAGTGATGACCTCTGCTCCTGGCGCTATTTTTGTTCTTTTGGTTGTCAAAGATGGTTTTCCAGGTTTAATCATTTTCAGAAGCAACTCTTCAAATGTGACATTGGTATATACACGCTGATTGTCAAGAATTTGGACTTTAGGACGCTGTTGAACATTTTCAATATTTAGCAATGGAGCAGCTTTTTCTTCGCTGTGTAAAACGTACTTTGGTGACGCTTCTATTAAATTACACTGAGGAACTTCCTGCTGTATTATAAATGTTTCATTTAAAACAGTCAGTGCGATTTCACTCAACTTTTTGGGGGATATTTGTTTAACAAGCTGATTTTGTGATTTTTGTAGCTGTTCATTCTTCCATTCTGCTAACTGAACTGGATCAAATTTCTCTTCAGCTATGACATTTTTATTTATTGGGTATATCCCTGCTTTACGAAAGCCTGCTTGACATACTTGAGAATCTATCTGAGTCCACACTTGACCAAGAATCGTTGAAAACTCTTTTTTGGGTAAAACCTTGCCGATTCAATCTTTGCCATTTGACCAACGCTATGTCCCATTTGTCTTTGAACGATTTATTTACCGCTAGATCCAGAGGCTGCAATAAATGACTCGTATGCGGTGGGATTTTTAAAATCGTTATGTTGTTTTCTCGTGCCTTTTGTATAATATTAATTCCCACATGAGTAGAATGACCATCGTAAAGCAAGAGAATAGGGCGTTTATTTTCAACGGTTGGCAAAAAAACTTTTTCGAAAAAGTTTTCGAATACTGTCGCTTCCATCCAACCTTTTTCTGTCGCAGCATAAACTGTTCCAGGAAACCCATCTTTAGAAACCCATTCGTTCCAGATATTTTTGCCTGTATATATAATTAGCGGCGGAGCTTTGTCACCAGCGGCACTGCATGCTAAAAGCACAGTTGTTTTCGTTTTCCCTGGAGAGGCGATGGTTCTTGTAGACGTATAGCCTCGACGACCGACAACATTTGATTTACTTGGGTCCTTGCTGAAGCTGGTTTCGTCGAGATTCCAAATATGCGATGGTTTATCACGTAAGCCCAGTTCATTGATAGTTTCCTCTAATAAATCAAAGTAACTGTAGATCACGAAAGGTCTGCATGCAGCTTTACGTGCATGTTCAACGGCCTGGGGTTTTTTAACGGAAAGGCCATGTCTATTCTTAAAAGCAAGAAACCAGTCCTCTCCAGGGATCCCATCTCTAAACGGAGTTTTAATATTAATCTCAACCACGTATTGGCCAACCAATTCAATCACTTCCTTGCGCGTTAACCCAAACCCTGACTTTTCCATGACGTGGAGATTTTCCGCAAGTGTTTCTTCCACATCCGTAGGCAATGCAGTACACCTGCCTAAAGTTTTGGATTTTAAACCTTTGCGGTCGTATACACGGTTAACAATTGTTGTTCTTGGTATATTATAAAGTTTTGATGCAGCGTATGCAGATATTGTTTCATTTTTTACTGCATTGACAGCCTCAGTTAATTTATCATTATCATAACTGCTTCTATCAGTTTTTCTTATATATTTTCGCGGCATGTTTTATCATTCCTGCAACAGTCAAACAACAACAAAATATTACAATTAAAGAGAGAGGGACACAACGCATGAAACTTTATTTATCTAAACTATTATAATATACTAAAAAGAAAAGATTTGATTTTTTATTTGTTTGTGATATATATATATATATATATATATATTTAAATCGGTTTTTTAGTTTTTCTTTTGACTTCTCTTTTTTGTTTATATAAATAGATAGATAGAAGATAGATAAATTATTCACAATGTTGGTCACCCCTGACATGGGGGAAGAGAAACATATGTTCCTCTTTCACCGTGAATAGTGAGCCTCTTACCCCAGCTATTGTTTTTGGAGGTTAGGATTTTCAAGCGTAAGAAACTCATATTATTAGTTGTTTTTAAACTAAAATGGTTAATAAAAATAAATACTTACAGTTTTCTCCATGTATCATTACATTTAAATTATTCATAAAAAAAAATTATTTCCAGCACTCTTTTTTCAGCAAAATATTGGTTAGCAAGAAAACGTGCTTACTTTGTGCTAGTCGAGTTCACAACTGTCAAACGTGTTTTCATTTTTTGTGGCGTCTGAGTTACGTAGCGACATCCATTGAAAACCGTTCAAACTATTTCGCCTTCACTGTTTTATCGACGGAACGTTCATAGTCGTAAACGCTTCGGTTTACTAGTTATGGTCCTTAGTCCCTCTTCCCCCGGTATCTCTCTTACCCCACCTGACCTTACGTACTTCTAAAGTTTCACTGGGGTCAGGTAGACTCTGCATCGTACTATTAAAGAGTGACGAGTCAGAAGCGTTCATAATCGACACATTATTATAAGAGTTAGATTTTCTTATTTTTCTTAAAGTTATGTTACTAGATACTCCACTCGCCATAATTTGAAGTAAGAAAAAGAAGTTTACTCAATTTAATTTACTTTTCTACCACATGGAAGATTATTTTGTGAACTGGTATCCCCAATCACTATCTAACGCCCCTGGTGGGCAGTAGCGGTATTATTTTAGTTCACTTTTTCGCCACGTGAACCGTTTTGTACGATGTTATGGCGCTAGTGGTCAACTGCGCTTAGGTTGGTAGAACTGATATGCTATCTTACTGTCACTTTAGTACGTCCATTCGCCACTTAGGCGGTTACATATGTCGTTTTGGCGCTAGTTGTATGTTTTTAAATAAAATAAACGAACTCATAAAAGTTAAAGTCTTACTTGAGGTTGATTAAAGTGGTTTCGTTCACTGTTTATAGTTTTCTATTTCTTCTTTTGATGCACTAAGAACGTAATAATTGATTAGAATTTGCAAAAGTCACTTTTCACTGTTTATTACTGAGTTTTGGTATTCACTATTGTTCTTTTCAGTAACTGTCCTGGAACTCGATAGTTTCACTTGAAAACGTTGTCACTGGTTTATTATGTTGTTAAGACTTTAATGATATTATTTTTCGAGTATAAACGCATATTAAAGATTTTAATTCTTTTTTAACTAAGGAGCCTATGTTTACATTTGCCAGGGTTGCCAGCATTCGAATATAAATTATTTTTTATAAATTATTATGAATTATAAATTATTATTGGAATATAAATTATTTTTTATAAAACATTCATTACAGTAGCGTCTGTTGACTGGATACTAAATCGTTAGGTAAGTACTTGATTGTTATACAACGTGTCCCAGAAATCAACGTCAAGCCGAAAACGGTCAATAGGCCAAGTCGTGACAGTTCTTAGAAAAATATATAAAAAAATCTTAGTAATGTACTTTTCAAATTTTATGGATTCAAAAATAAATCTCAAAAAGTGACACCCTGTGATGATCTTTCAAGTCCTGTCTACTACAAATATTAACTTTTCGTCAGTTTTTTTTCTGTGACGTAACCATGAATAACCCTTCTGTAAATGACAGTTAAAAGTTAAAACATATCTACCTCAGTTTTAAATAAAATGTTAGATTTTTGCCCAACATTGAATTCAAAATTATTACATCACCCAACTTTAACCGCGTGTAGTGTAAAAAAAAAAATATACTACGCTATTTTGGCAAGTAACTTTAAAAGATGGCGTGTTTAGTCTGGATTCCAAAATGGTAAGCCACTTACTAATTGCTACTTCTTAATTGAGGAAAACAAAATTATTTGTTAGTTTCAGGTGCGTTTGAAATAAAATTCAGTTGTTGGATTTCTTTAGTTATAATTTTTATTAAATCAGATTTTCCATGTTTATAAATGTTCGAACTGTTCGCCTTCAGTTGCAATGCAAGCTCTACATCTCTTTAAAAATGATCGCGTAATAAGACGGGCGTGTCTTCTCGAGTTGATGGATTCAGCGGCTTCTGCAATTCTTTGGCGCAGCTCGTCTAAATTTTGGATTGGTTTAGAGTACACGATATCCTTTATCGTACCCCAGTAAAAGAAATCTAAGGGGTTTAAATCGGGTGAACGGGCAGGCCACGAAATTGTACCACCGCGCCCAATCCACCTATCGGGGTATTCCCGATTGAGAAACTCACGTACTGTTATCGTGTTGGTGTTCAGTGGTACTTCTTCCAACAATTCTGGTAATTGGTTTTGTAGAAAGTCCAAATACCCCTGGGCATTTAAGTTCTCCGGCAGCTCGATTGGACCAATAACTTTACCAAAATTCCCGTCCACATGTTCACTTTAAACTGGTACTGCGATCTGTCTTCCCGCATCAAATTTGGATTTTCCACGTGCCATTCGTGCAAATTGTGGAGGTTCATGTAACCGTCCTTTTTAAATGTTGATTCATCTGACCATAGAATTTTTTCAAAGAATCGCGGATCCTCTCGGTGCTTCTGCAACATCGTTTAGAAAATTTTAAGCGTTAGAAAATTTTCAGGTCAAGACTGGACATGATTCTTTCCACCTTGTTTGTTCCTGAAAATAGTATTAGTGGCTCTTTTTTTGCCTGTGAATCCGTCTATAAGACTGCGAGCCAAACGGAGTCTAAATTCCATACCTTATAACCCCTCTTTATGGGTTTTTTCGGCATGTATTGTTTTAGTGTGCTTTTACCCTTGAACTTTACCATGCTTTCGTTCACCGATTGGGTGCTTGATTGAGAACATTGAGTCTCGAATACTTCGTTTAGTTTTGTTATCATAGGACGTATTTTATAAAGCCTATCATGATCTGGCGTATCTCTTGCGGGTTCTTTGGTATTATCATTCAAGTGAATGTTTTCAGTCAGTTTTTTGAATCTCTTTTGAGTGAAAGTTTGGGCAATATCAGGATTTCTATAAAAAGTATCAGTTGACCAATACAGATTGACATCAGGTAAGGGGTGCAGACCCATCATTATCAAGATACCAAGATATGCACGCATTTCAGCTACAAATGTTGGACTCCAGTGAAGCGTTTGCCTTTGTGCCGCATAAATGTTTGTTTGTTCAACCAACAACTCTACCAGATCACGAGGGAAGTAATTGTCGAAAAATTCAATAGGCTGTGTTTTATTAGTGACGCGCATGTTTACAGTCAACCGTTTATCAAACTTTGGTATACTATGCTTTGGAACCTTATCTGACCAGTTTTGTGCCACACGAATAGGTCTACTTACTGTGTTTGTGCTCGTCGCTTCATTAGGCTGCGCTAAGTCAGACTGAGCTGGAGTCGGGTAGCTTGGTTCAGAAAGAGCGCCAAAATAGACGCCCGAATCATATTCATTACGCGTAGTTCCCTCAGCGGTTCTTCAGTGACTGGTTCAATGCTTTCTTGATATTCTACCGAAATACGTGGCCCGGGAGGGTCTTGAAAATTCTCTAATCCTCTCGTCTCCAACTCAGGCTCTTCACCAAATATTCTTGAAAGACCTCGCGAAATTTCATCGTCGTAATCCAGTACACAATCGCCCAAAAGTGGTCTTCCGAAACACTTTCGTCGCTACTTTCAATAGCGGAGAGATTATCTTCTAGAATACTGGCGATAGAACTGTCAGATAACTTCGTTTTCTTCGACATTCTCCTGAAATAATAAGCACGGTAATGGGTAACGGTAACTATATTACCACCAAATACTACTATGTTGATGTAACCGGGCAAAGGTAAGAATTTTACCACCGAGTTTACGACGATTTTCTAATTAGTTCAAGTTTCATTTCAAAAGTTATTCTACGGGTCATACAGGGTAATATAATCAATTGTTTTACCAAATATCACAAAACCACTTACCAGAATCTTGTTAGAACAAAATTACAATTTATTTCCGCCAAACACCTCCGATTTTTAAAATTCTTCGCAATTTTTTTTTTTATGTTGCTACTTCGCAAACTTTGACAGTCAGAGTAATTGCCAGTACTAATAAAAGTTTTAAGGGTCTTCACGCATTATAAATATTGAATAAAAGAAAGTGTACATAGAACCACTCTTGCTCTATGATCAAAAAGCTGAGGTGGTAAGCAATTGCCCTTTGCCCTTTTAAGGGTACAATCATTTGTACAAACATGATTAGATTGCTTAGTTATGTAGTGTTGAGATGATATGGCTAGAAAGCAGGTGATGAGATGATGGCAAATAGATGTATGGAAGAAGACATGTTGTGCTGACCCCGAATAATAAATGAATTATAACATATTAAAATGGGCCCATATTAATATGTTAAGCCATTCGGGAACTATGTTATCTGCTACAAAATACAAAATTAATTATTTACATTGATTTTCAGGGGATTCAGGCTATGCTTTGGAGCTTGGCTCATGACTCTTATAAGAAATGCTCAACATGAAACACCGGAAGAGGGGTACACCAAGTGGCATTGCCAAACGCGCAACTTAATAGAGAGAACCAATGGCTACCTCAAGGGGACCTTTCGGTGTCTCGGTATTCACAGGAGCCTCCATTATGCTCCTGAGAAGGCATCAGCTCTGGTGTATACTTACTGCACATTATACAATATAATGCGACATTATCGGTAAGTTTTGTTTTTATTGCACTGTGTAATAGTTGTAGATAAGTATACCAACTTTATCTAACAATGGTGAATTTTGTTTAAGGGTGCCTATGCAAGAAACGGCTGTAACCGCTGACGAAATAGTAAGAGATAATACCATCGAGCACAGGGGTAGCCTTCTGCAAGTTGTAACTCATAGAAGAGCTCACATAATACAACATTATTTTATGTAAATAAAAATTGTACCTTTGTAAATGGCTTCGTCTCATTTTCCTTTCAGATATTTAATTTTTTTCTCTAAGACTACTGCTTATATCCTGAAAATATTTTAATTGTAAGTAACAAGATAATTTTGGAGCAAAGTAGAATAGAATTATGCCTGAATTACGTATACTACAGACGGTGGATCGAAAAAAAACCGAAATGATTTTATAACTAATTTATTTAAATATAAAAATTACAATATAATTTGATGAAACCTAATCGATGTAAGAAATAGGAATGACATAAAAAGTAATAAACTATACTTAATTCTAATATTGAAATATGCTGCGTCGGCGGCTCGTGGCGCAAAGGTTGCACCGTTGCAGTTTCGAGGCGCTTGGAGTAAACATGTAGGGATCCGCGGCGTCGGCGGTATTCATTGGGGATCCGTACTTAACACCTCCACCCGTAGAATAGCAACTATTTGCTCATATTAAGAGAAAATGTTGCGGGAACTTCTTCTCGTTTTCTGATTACGTCTTCGTAGGTGTGGGTCTTAATGGTCTGTTGGTTCTTTTCAGCATCAGCTCTGATATTCCAGCATTTGTATCTGCGACTTATTACCAGAATGATGATCATGGTTGCGCAAAGTACTATGATGTAGAATGGTATGGTTGTGTGGTATAAGACAACCGATTGAGTTTTGTCGATCTGGATAGGGCTTTCCATTAGTAATTTGTTCTGGATGCTGTGAAGTTCTTCCAGGTTGACTGAGTTGAAACCAATGATGTGAGTGGAATCTGATGTATGGTTAATTTCGTTGTAAGGGATTTTTGATAGTGTTAGTGGATGTCCCTTTATCTCGTTGCTGTCGTTGATGATGGTAAATTCTGGTGTTTCCAGATAGCAGTTCAGGGGTATGGTGACGAGATAACTTCCTTGAAGAGTATTGAAGTCTTTTCTGCCGCAGGCTAGCTGTACTTTAGTAGGTTGTGGCAGTGAGATAACGTAGTGTTGGTCATCCAGTTTTTCTACGGCTTGTTTGGAGAGTGAAATCTTGGTGAAATGACAGGTATCTTCTAGATTTTGGTTTATGATGAGCTCTTGAATGCAATCAGGCTTCGTCCGGATCTAATGACTTGTCTTCTTTTCACAGAGATGGATATTACCGTACTTCGGGCATTCAGCCTCTATGTACACGAATAATTTCTCGTTTGTTGCTATATAGGGAGAGGGAGGAATGAGGGAAAGTTGCTTCTTATTAGGAACTATAGAAAGTTTGTATAAATAGTAAAGTTCATTAGAGACTATAGGGAAACTATATATTATAACTATTCTTTTCTCAATAAAGTAGGAACCTGGTTTTATAAGATTATAATATTCTCGTAACTCTAGATTTAAGATTTGATCTTCGTTATATATTGATTTTAATCGATCTATTATTTTGTAAGGTTTTAATGGCGTCGTCATATTTCAGGGCATCTAGGTAATCTAAGTTGCCAGTAATACTCTTTATTACTGACCCAAGGCTATCTACAAGACCTCTTTTGACTCTTACAGGTTCCAGAGATTCTACCTGTTGCAAGACTTTATTGAGTTTCTTAGTGAGATAGTCAATCTGGTATTCGTAAAGATAGTAAGTCTCGTTTGAAAGTTTAGTTTTAAAAGTCTTTAGTTGCATCTGTACTGAATTTATCTTATTTTCGATATCGGTTAACTGTATGTATTGTATGAATGAGTGGTAATGGGTGGTTAGTCTTGTCGGTCCTAGTTGGTATGGTAAAATTCGGCTAGAGTCTCAAGTCTTATCTCCTGTGGATGAGTCGCATGTATTGTCAGTAGCATCAGGATTCTGTAATAATTGTTTCGATTTGGGTACACGTTTCAAACGGGCTTTGGCTATGGGGCCTCGTTTCTTTGAAGTATATATGTGTATAGGTAGATCAGCGAGTACTGTATCTTGTGTGTAACGTGGTGCAGCTTTTTGTCGACTGGCAAAGGGGTTCTTAACAAAAACTTGTTGCTGAGGGGTATATTCTACTTCGGGTTCGCGGGTTTTATTTCTGTTATTAATTAGGGCGGTACGATTTGCAAGAGATGTTTCGTTGATAATCTCATAAACTTGCTTCATCTGTTGCCTATGATTCTGCGCGTACTGCTGTAAGATGTGTTCAGTCAAGTCTACGTCTGTAGGGTCTCTAGGGTCAAAATGTCCGGTTAATAGGTCAAACGGTCTACATTTCGTAAAACTGTGGATGGAGCTGTTGTACGCTATAATGGCGTATGGCATAAGGTTAACTATTGGTTCATCTTTTTTCTGTAGTTTTAGGATCCTAATGTGCTCCAATAAGGTCAGATGAAATCGTTCAATGTTGCCATTATCGTTTGGGCTATGAGGTAGTATTTTATGGTGGGTAATTTTGTGAAGGCGTACGAATCCAGAAAAGAGTTGATTCGTAAACTCAGTTCCATTATCGGTGACGATTGTCATAGGCAGTCCATGGTGGGTGGAAAAACGTAATAGTGCTTGAATTATGCTTATGGCGGTACCGTCTCGAAGATGATACGCTTGAGCGTATTTCGTAAAGACATCTATGAAGGTTATGTACTTTTCGTTCTGAACTGTAAAGAGGTCCATGTGAATGATTTCAAGTGGTTTGGTAGCTGGTGGTACAATGTTAAATTGGGGTCTAATTGGGTTTCTGTCATATTTGGCTTGACCACAGATGGTACATTCATTTATGAACTTGGTGATTTGATCCTTCATCTTTGGCCAGTAATACTTTCGAGATAAAGCTAAGTGACATTCGTTTATTCCCCGGTGGTTCGTCTTACCGTCGTGATAGTGTCGGATAATGTCTTGTTGTCTAAGGTATTCTTTTACGTTCTCAAGTTCTGTTTTAGCTAATACAAGATTTAGTGAGGAGCTTCTAAATTTTTCTTGAATGATAGGTATAATGGTGTACATAGCTAAAGGTGGGTTAATCAGGATGGCTGTTTTGACTTTAGGATTCACATATTCTTTTATGGCATTGATGACATCGTTCTCTAAGTTAGATTCTGAAAGTTGAACTGCGATTCTGGTATGATTTTCAAATGGTTTAGTTACTGACGGTCGGCGTTTTATGTCACCTACTATAGTAAAGTGTATTTGTCTGTGGAATTTGTTGATAGGTTCATCTGTGATGGGGATTTCTAGTATAGGATGTTCATTACTAGTATGGACAGAGTCAGTCGAAGAGTTTGTCAGTGGAGGTGGTGCCTCCGATGGGTTATTTGTCATTGATCTAAGGTCGTCGTTAATTTCCGTCAGTGTCTCAGTATCAGTCGAGGGATTTACTGCTGGAGGTGAAGCCTCCGTTGGGTTGTTGATCATTGATCTGAGGCTTTTGATGTTTTCTATTAATGATGTAATCTCATCAGTTTCCTCATTATGGATTTCTATGCGAGATAGGGCGTCAGCATTTGTGTTGCATTTTCCCTTCTTATACATTACAGTAAAGTCATATTCGCTTAGTCTGAGTCTCCATCTAGTCAGTCGTGAGTTGGGCTCTTTCAAGCTCATCATCCATTGTAAGGGTTTGTGGTCAGTCAGTACTTTAAATTTTCTACCGAAGAGATAAGGTCTGAAATATTTCGTGGCCCAGACTATGGCTAACAACTCTTTCTCGATGGTACTATAATTTAGCTCGCTTTCGTTAAGTGTTCGAGAAGCGTAGCATACGGGTTTATCAGAGCCTATAAGCCCTTGTGATAACACGGCTCCGATAGCAAAGTTGGAAGCATCTGTTGTGAGGTTGAATTCTTTTTTGAAGTCTGGGTATTGTAGAATAGGGTCATTAGTTAATAAGGTCTTACAGGTTTCAAAGGCATGAACGTATTCGGGGTTAAGAGTGATTTTACTACTCTTTTTTAAGCATTGAGTAAGAGGTTTTGTAATTCGGGCAAAATCGGGAATAAATTTTCGGTAATAACCTAACAGTCCTAAAAATTGCTTGGTTTCTTTGGGGGTCTTTGGAATCGGGTATTTCTGGATTGCTGAGATCTTGTCAGGGTTTGGCTTGATGCCATCTCTACTAATTACATGTCCTAGATAAGCGGTCTCAAGTTTAAGGAACTCAGACTTATCCATCTGGATTTTAAAGTTGGAGTCTCTAAGTCTTTGGAGGACCTTTTCCAGATTATCCATGTGCTCTTGAAGAGAGGTACTATAGATAATGATGTCGTCTAGATATACGAGACAGATGTTATTCTGAAGGCCTCTTAGAACATTGTCCATAACACGTTGGAAAGTGGACGGTGAGTTCTTAAGTCCCATGGGCATTCGAAGGAACTCAAAGTGCCCGTGTTCCACGTTGAATGCGGTTTTCTGAATGTCTTGAGGGTCCATTTCTACTTGGTAGAATCCACTTGCCAAATCTAAGGTCGTAAAATATTGGCACTTACCTAATTTATCAAGGACGTCACTAATATTTGGTATGGGGTACTTGTCATCTATTGTCTTTTCGTTAAGTTTACGGAAATCAACTACAAGACGCCATTTTTGCTTTCCCGAAGCATCGATTTTCTTTGGCACGACCCATATGGGTGAGCTCCAAGCGGAATCAGAGGGTCTGATTATACCTTGATCCAGCATCTTGGTGATTTGGTTCCTAACTTCTTCCCGGTGAACAAAAGGGTACCGATAACTCTTAGTATAGACGGGAACTTCATCTGTTGTTCGTATACGATGTTTAATTTTGTTGGTGAATGTCAGTGGTTCTCCGTCGATGTAAAATACGTCAGTATAGCGAGAGCATAATGCTAAGAGATTGGCTTTTTCTTCCGGATTAAGATGGTCTGTACGCAAACGCGATAGTACGTCACTTGCGCGATCCGATTGGGTAACTGGCGTGCACTTAGCATTGAATAGTTCTGCACGTGTTGGTTGGTCTAACGAAAATATGACGTCGTTGGAAGTTGGATTTTCCAGTTCTACATAACCACGGCTGTTAACAACAGTGGTGAGGCACTCATGTATAACGCAGTTACAGATAACCTGTTCGCTTATTAAAACTTCGCCATCCGCGGCATTTATTGGTATTTTAATTAATTTAGAACTATGAGCCGGAATAATATCCTCATATAAATTAACATTACGTGAATTATAAACTTTGATCTGATTTGTGGCAGTTCGCGTTATTAATTGGAAATCTTTTAAATCTATTTTAGCCTCCCATTTGGACAATAAGTCTAACCCTATTAGTCCATCAAAGTAGTCGTGAAAACGGTATACAAATAATTTTATGCTGTCTGTCTCATTAAATTCGCTAAAACATGGTAATGTAATGGAATAATCGTTTCTACTTACACCGTGAACATTTGTAACTTCAAAAGGGTCATAGTTCAAGGGATAGTCATTAAAGAATTTTTGTACAGCTTCAGGGCTAATAAATGACTGGTTAGCGCCAGTGTCAATCAGAAATTTTAGAGGAGGGCAAGAAATTTCTATATAGGGTAACTGTCTCTGGGTCTGTAAATTAAGGTCTATGTTTGTTCTTTGGATTTCTTGTCCGTCTGAAAATTTTGGTTCTGGGTCTGAGTTGATCCGCTAGGGCCTGGCTGTGGCTCTGTTTCACATAATTCCTGGTTTTCAGGACCTATATTACAGTCAGTCATACCGGTGTTGTAGTCAGCGTCACAAACAACGTACAAGTCATTACCGTCCGTATAGTAGTCGTATACTGGCTCATAGTAACAGTCAGCAGCAGAATAATAAGTATTATCAGGCAGAGCAAGTTCAGTCATATTTAACTCACGCGTTTTAAAATAGTTAGTTGGTGGTGGGTTACCGTTTCGTTGCCAGTCATGCCCGGATACCAAGGGTAATGGTTTCGGTGCAAAGTGTTGAACGCCGCTCATGGGTTTCGGACCCGAGTTTTGTGGTGGATTATTTCTAGGTTGAAACCTAAAGACATTGCTCTGTGGATGGTAATTCGGTGGCAGTGCACGGAGCACTTGTTGAGTACGGGTTGGCATTCGGTTTTGTGGTTGGCCTGGTACGCTGAATTTAAAAGGCTGAGGCGGGGGTTGATTACCACGCTGTCCTACAGGAGCAGGCCAGTTAGGTACTGGGTGTCGCGGAATATTAAATGGATTATTCGGTACAGCAGGTTTATACAAAAGTTTAGGTGCGCTCTGAACGGCTTGGGGATTTGGGGTGCCGTTACGTTGTTGCAAGTATATTATGTTTAACTCCTCTTGCACAAATTCCAAGGCTTTTTCTATAGTCTCCGGACGCATGCATCTAATACGCGATCCTAACGGTTCTTTTAGTCCACGCACGAAAGCTTGCATTGTAACTTTTTTATACAGAACCCGTTTTGCTTCGATAGTAGTTTGCAGATTTTCGTGTAAAGTCACGTAAGTCATGATAGTACTGAATAACGTCTGGCAATGGTCGTAAAACTCTTGGGGTGTCTTATTTCCCTGTGAAGCCAAGGAGAGGTCGTTGTATAAAGCTGTTTCATCTCTTTGATCAGAGAAGTTATTAACAAGAGCGGATCTAATACCTATCCAAGTCTCAGGAATGCCATTCGAATTTATGGTGGCTGCTGCGGGCCCTGTGATCTTATTTAAAATGCCGTTCAAAAGACACAGATTGGCTAGTTCGCTGCCTGGGTCTGCACTTGCATATTGGGCCACTATACGGTCACAGATGTTAATAAATCTCGTAAGTATATTGGGGTTTCCGTCAAAATCAGGCACAAGGCGTAAGGCCTTGAAAATTACGTCTGGATCGTGAGGCATTTTTGGTTCAAATAAACTATTAAGATCTAAATCTGATTCTATACCTAATTCTCTACTATTATCTACCAAATGTCGGCGCGCCTGTCGTGATGCAGGTTCCCGCGGGGATGATCTTTCGCGATGAAAAATCTTGGACATAAAACTAGGATACTAGGATTAAAAAGGAAGCAACACGAGAAAGATTCTGGTGTACTCACAAAAGTTTCATCTCTGGCTCTTCTTCAGGAATCGAAGTCTGGATTCTCCACGCGGCTCTGCAGCTCGTAGATTCTGGATTCTCGAAGAGGGACTTGAAAGTCGCCCAGGTGACTCGCGATCGTTGTAATCGATGGGAATGATTCTAACGCGATTCGCGAACCGGCCCGCGAGAATCCTACCGACTGCGCCAATTACGTATACTACAGACGGTGGATCGAAAAAAAACCGAAATGATTTTATAACTAATTTATTTAAATATAAAAATTACAATATAATTTGATGAAACCTAATCGATGTAAGAAATAGGAATGACATAAAAAGTAATAAACTATACTTAATTCTAATATTGAAATATGCTGCGTCGGCGGCTCGTGGCGCAAAGGTTGCACCGTTGCAGTTTCGAGGCGCTTGGAGTAAACATGTAGGGATCCGCGGCGTCGGCGGTATTCATTGGGGATCCGTACTTAACACCTGTATCAACTGCACTATTGTGTTGTTACGAACATTACTAAAACTTTCTTTGACATTGTTACATACATAATAGTAATGATAAAAAGACACCTACTTGTAGAACATTTCTTGTCTCAGCATCAGAGACAAGAAAATCATTCCTCAACGAGCTCCGTGCACGCTGACCTCGTGCCGAAGCTTTGCTGTGTTATCCCACGATCAGCGATTTTGCGGACAGACACCGACAAGGCCGGACGACGGACCGTGGGAAGGTGTACGTGCGGGGTATCACAGACATCGGAAGTTCCTCGGTGCGCGGTGCGTGGCGGTCTGTGGTCGTCTGCCACACGCAAGGGTTGGTGGGTGTAGGGCCCGATGGTCCTGGGCTTGTCGAAGTGGAAGGTGTGGAGTTTAGTGGTGTGGTAAACGGCGAAGCTGGCGGTGATGTGACTGTGCGATTTATATATCAAATCGACACCAGCAATTTATACTACGCTAACTCGAAGTTTAGGTAAAAACGTTTTTCTATGTCAAGTTGCTTAAAATGTGTTTTTACATATGTCATAAAAAAATCGTGAAGAAATATACAAAAATAAGAAAGTTACAAATATCATACAACGCTAAGTAAAGGTACTTTTTGAAATCACTCGATTTATATTACGCCAACTATTATTAGCGGAGTGCGCGCGGGGAGGGGACGCACCGCTTGTTTGTTTACATTAGTCTAACGACACTTGTCGCTGTGTTAGATGTGATTGCGCGATTTTAAAACTTTAGCAGTAAATCATAATAGATAGTGTTATTGTAACCAGTTATTTAAACTATTGATAGTGTTATTTTATTATTACAAAAATGTCTCGACAACGAGCTAAATATTTAGTGGAATTAACAAAAAAGGAAGAATATTCATTGATGAGTGTTGACAAAAATAGCGAGATATCGCTTCATACTGTTGAAAGAGGTAAGTTTAAAGTGTTATTAAGGACTATTAACGTATGTTAAAGTATATAAATATGTTTTATAGTTATACGCCAGGTTTTTTTGAAAATTGGAGCCACTTTGGTCAAAGTCCGCGCAACACTACGCTAACTCATAGTTAGCGTAGTTTAGTGCGGTCGTGTGTATACTTGTTCGTTTGTAAAATTAACTACTTAGCGACTTTTACTTAGTAATAAATAAGTTAATGGTACGTTAACAATTTTTTTTTTTGTAACTACATGCTTTTAATAAAAATATTGAAATATGATTTTAATATATTATACCTGTTGTTTTAGAATCGTCGCCATTACCTGCTGAAGTTGATAATCCTGAATTCGTGTCTTTATATGAGCACATCATGTTTGATGAGCCTATTCAAGAGCGTGATTATTCTATGTCCAGTTCTGCAAGCCGAGATATAGTCAGTTACAAATATGATCCCGTATTAGAAGATGTAAATTTAAACGACTTGAGGGCTCCTAATACTCCACTTAATATTTATTCACCAAAGGTAATGACTTCTATCCAAAAACCTTCTCCATTGTCATTAACTCCAGCAAGTATTGAACCTTTGTTTTCAATCGTCACTATTGATCCTTCTGACAGCATAGATAATACCCCCGTACCTTCTCCCTATTGTGATTTTTCGGAATCTTCACAAAGTTTAAACGCTACTTTGGTGCCGACCTCTTGCTACGAAGATACTGAAGATAGAACACTGACACCTGAAATCGGTACATCCGCCCAGGAAAGTCTTCCTTTTTCGCATATGGATAACGGCTCTACCAAAAATACAGATTCAGTATCTGCAATATCTACTCCGTGTAATTCAATTTCCTCGCCTGCAACGTTCAATGATAGTGACTATTCTGCAGTATCGACCCCAGAAAATACTAAACGTAGATCAAAAAAAAGGAATGATGTGGGTCTCAAACGTCTTAAACTTGAAAATGAATGGATAGCTAGAAAGAGAAAACGTTTGTGTAACAAAGGATTGGAGTATACCACGTCAAAAGGAAAAACTAAAGCAGCAAGAAGTATTAAAGCCAGTTGTGTCAATTGTCGTCTGCAATGCTATAATAAAATAAGCCACGAGGTTCGTGTTGATCTGTTTGATAAGTTCTGGAGTACTGGTAATCACGCGAAACAATGGGAAATCATAGCTAAATATGTGATACAAAAAAGTAAAAAGACTGCCACTAATGTTGAAAGTGAATCTAGTCGTCGATCACACACTTTGCATTATCATCTTCCCATAAATTCTGACAGTGGCATCACATTACAAAAAGTTTGCAAAACAATGTTCTTGAACACATTTGATATTAGTAAAGATTTTGTTTATACTGCAATACGAAAAAACCAAGAAATCAATGATTTTACTGATGTTACTGATGACAGAGGTCATAAAAACCGTAAATATATAATTTCAACTGAAATGAAGCAGAGTGTCATAGATCACGTTAATTCTTTCACCCCTGTCGAGTCTCACTATGTTAGAAAACGTACGAGTAAAAAATACTTAGATCCTTCTTTATCTTTTTCGAAAATGTTTAAGTTGTATGTTGAGTGGTGTGCTGATAATAATTATAATTTTAGAATACAGACAGTAAGACAGTATAGGGATATAGTTAATACTAATTTGAAGATAGGCTTTCATTTACCAAAAAAAGACCAATGCGACCTCTGTCATCAGTACAAAAATACACCTAGCCCTACAGATGAATTGAAAGAAAACTTCATTAAACATCAGACAGAAAAAGAAATTTCCCGTAAGTTAAAATTAGAAAATAAACTGTTAGCTATCTCTAGTAACAATGTAGCTTGTATTGTATTTGATTTTCAAAAAGTTTTGAGCTCACCACATGGTAATATAAGTGTTTATTACTATAAGCGTAAGCTCAATGTATACAATTTAACAATTTACGATATGGGATCAAAAGAAGCATTTTGTTATATGTGGGACGAGCGAACAGCTAAGAGGGGGGCCAATGAAGTTGCCAGTTGTTTATATGATTTTTTTAATAAATTAGCTTCTAAGGGAGTTAACGAAGTCAACCTATGGTCCGACAACTGTGGGGGACAAAATCGTAATCGAATCGTATATTATATGTATTTATTAGCTGCAAAAATGTTTAAAATGAAGATTAGCCACCATTTTATGGAAAAGGGCCATACACAGAATGAGGGCGACTCAGTTCATGCTTTAATAGAAAAGACTGCAAGAGGTAGAGAGGTATATTCGCCAGATGAATGGTATTCACTAGTGCGATGGGCAAAAGTCAATGGGAATCCTTATATTGTTATCGAGGTCAATCAAAACATGATATTTGATTTTAAAAGTAATATAAGCAAAAAAAACTGGACTAAAAATATAAATAACGATAAAATTATGTGGAATAAAATCAAAAAAATTGAAGTTTCTCCTGATAATTACGGTTTGTTGGAATATAAATATAGTTTAGGTGATAGTGAAAGCAATCAAATACAATGTTTTAAAAAGACAACTAGATTATCCCAGTTGGAGCCTTTTCCCGAAAAAGCATACAAAGCTTTGTTAAAAATTAATGTGGCAAAATATAAAGATTTAAAATATTATTGTGATAAGAATATTATACCCGAAAAGTATCATACATTTTATAGAAATTTATTAACAACTGAACATGATGTGGACAATGCAAGTGATGAAGATTAAGAGGTTAAATAATTACATCTTATTGTTTAAATTTCGTGATTTAGGTATATTCACCAATTGGAAGTTTTTGTTTTCTCAGAATAACAATATTGAGTGCAATCTTGATTTAAATATAATTATGTTTGAGTTCTTAATCATTACTTATTGTTTAAATTATGTGATTTATATTTACCAATTGAGAGTTTTTGTTCTCTCCTAAAATTATCAATAGGTATTGAGTACAATCTTGATTTAAATATAATTATGTTTGAGTTCATAATAATTACAACTTATAATATTGTTTAAATTGGAAGTTTTTGTTTTCTCCGAGTGCAATCTTGATTTAAAATTAGAATTATTCGAAGTCGAATTGTGATTTCCTGATCTCTTATCGTTAATTAATAAGTAAGTACTTACCTATAATAAACTGTTGATTACCTACTATACTAATTTTGTTTTGATTATGTATCTAGGCACCTACAAAATAATATTACTATCTACACAATTTTATAAATTTGCTAAAATAGCTTAACGGCAAGTTAGATGATACGCGAACTTGTGGCACAGGGCGATGTATAATTTGACGGCTTTTAATACGAAATCCGCCAGAAACGCATGTACCGGTTAAAAAAAGCTAACTTAAATAACTTGTTATTCAGCATGTTAAATTACAATAATATATCTTGTGGGTGTATATCATACCCTAAAGTTATGATTAATACACAAAATACTGTATTTTTTTTATTGCAACGTAATAAAAATAACACTTCTTTAGCACTACGACCTCCCGTACTACACTACGCTAACATTAGTTAGACGTATATAACATGTAACATTTTATTGATGAATTACGTTTATATACGGCTAACTCGCGCTAAATCAAAAAATTTAAATAATTAAGGAAAAATAAATATGAGATAGTACAATGAATAAATTAAATATTAAGCATACCAAATTTCAAATAAGTATCTTAATTAATGTAAAAGTTATCACGTTTTTCCCTTTAAACGCCTCTACTGTAAAGTACGCTTTTTTGAGTTAGCGTAGTATAAATTGCTGGTGTCGAAATGAAAGGGAATAAAATACAGATTTACTCGTAAATCACATTAAAATTATTCGAAATATCCTGCACCCACGACGTTCATGTCAATATCGGCGACTGCTTTAATCAGGGATGCTTTAAGTGACTCCAAGTTGCGATGGGGTTTAGCGCCGGGTCGTGAGACAGTTTTGGGTACTTTTCGCCTTATGAGCCGGCGCAGAATCCTGCTGGATTACCCAGTGCCTGTTTTCGAACATTGTTTGTGAAACAGGTTCCGCAATGTTTGTTAGGACTGTGTTTTGATATACGAGGGCACTGGTTTTCACTCCTTTTTCAGAAAAAAACACCTCCGTTGGATCCAAATAGGACACCTTGGGGTGTCCTATTTGGATCCAACGGAGGTGTTTTTTGCCAAACTATGAATGCTATTGTTTTTTGCCAAACTATGAATGCTATTTACTTAGCGTTTGCAAATAATTCAGCAGGCAATGCGTTTCGGATTTTTACCATGTGCTCGCGGCGCGTATGCGCGTCCACACAATTTACTTGAATTTATTTATCTTTCTTCGAGTGCGGCGTGCCGCACCTGTGCGTTCATTGTGCATCTGCATTGAAAACATTGTTAAATAAGGGTGTCTATACACTAGTTATTTCGATTGTTATACGATGTTCGGTTGTTACATAAGTAATAATATGTTAACAGTGTCAGGGTGGAATAAAATTCGCTCGTGGTGTACGTAATTATTGAAAATGATTTGTGAGCGTGCAATAAAAATTAAGCTTTTAATAAAAACTACAGACATATTTACACAAATGTATTTTCGGGACTGATGCAAACGCATAAATAATTCTGTTAGAAAATGGACGTCAGGAACAAAATTACAAAAGAAGACATGCTAAAAAGAAAAAAACCAATAAAAATGTTGCAGCGAAAGATGGCTCTCATTATGGCGAAATTTCTCAAAAACCTGATATGCATGTACAGTCACGGACTTTAATTGACGAGCCACCTTCAAACTTTTCAATTTTGCAGTCTCATACATTCATGAGATTACACGATTAACCCTTCGTATGCCGGACCCGCGCCGCGTCAAGAATGCCCCAACTGCCGCGTAATTTTAAGCGCGCGTGCCTGTACATCTAGTGTTTTTTCATGACATATTTTATTAATAAAATGCATACCTACGTCATTCATTTAAATATATCGGATAAATAGGTGTGTATTGTACATTTTAGTAAATATTTTACATCTTTATAGCCTTTCTATTATTTTGTACAGATGTTTTCTTTCAAGGTTCCTAAATATTATGTTTCTTGGAGGAAACATACTAAATAAAAATCATTTTCAGAAGTTTCAAGCTTTTATTATGTTTTAAATTACAGAATAGTATATATTCTTTTCGATAAACTTAAATTATATGGCATTTATTCAGTATAATCATCGATAAAAAGGTTCAAAGTCATCATTTATGAAATAACACGTGAGCGTAGATCTACGTTCCGGTTGACCAACTAGAGCGTAGATCTACGTTCCGGTTCAGCATTTACAGGATGTTTCTAAAAATCATGTCTGGAAGTAAAGGTGAAATGTTTTAGGGGCAAGTGTCAATAGATATTATCTGTAATTTTTTTCAGAGTAATTTTATTATTATTTATTTGAAGCAATTTTATAATTAATTATTGAATTTATAAAATCCTTGGATTTAAATATAAGACAAAACGACACAATGATAATAAAATTCAATGAATAAAAACTAAGTTTGTCACATCACTCTTCTAGAAATTGACTGCACACAGTGTCGTGGCAGTGATGAGGACTAGAGTTAAAAAAAAAAAATAGGTAAGCACAATGTATCTACATAGATACAAACAGCAACTTAGAGAGCTACATAATTCCCAAGTAATAATGATGCTACTTTTTATCCCCGGGAAATCTATCACTTTGTTTTCATATTAGTCAGTATCAGTAGGTGTATGATATTGAGCCCAACATGGACCTATGCACAGAAATACATTGCATTTTTTGCAAATCACATTACATTCAGTTCGCTTCTTCATTGTAAGACATTGCACACAGCGACCGCGTCTATATCGCACTTTGGTATTATTAGTACGATCAGCACTTTCTAAACGGTCTGGAAAATGGTCAATACGATCAAATCTTGCTTCGTCTGGATTAACTGCACGAACGGGTCTTATGCGTTGTATTGTTAGGTGCTGCTGTGAGAGTTTTTCTGCTAAGGCATAGCGGAATTGCCTGTGGGTCAGCTTTCGCTCGTTTCTTTTGTTTTCACAATGGATTATAAAAGAATTCAGGATACTGTTATTCAGCAACCTCCTGAATACTATTATACCATTTCATAGCACGTTTTCGCTCCAATAAGTACATGGACAGCTTTTGGTCCTTCATGTCCACGCCGCCCATGTACTTATTGTAGGCGTGGACCGCTAGCGGTTTTAAGCATCGTTCTCCAGCTCGCTGTCCCTCTGCTGTGTCGGCATTGTGGTAAGTAGATATCATACTTACCAGTTTAACATCTTTCCATGACAATACACAAATGTCTCCACAGTGACGCGCCAGCATCGTACCCTTCGGCAAGCGCGTGTCTTTTAGGTTTTTGATGTCGGAAGGAGTATCGACTCTTCTACGATTAAGCGAGCCCAATACATCAGTGCGGTGATTCTTCAAAAATCGTGTTAAAGTTACACTGTTATAAAAGTTATCCATGACGAGGCAGTGGCCTTTATGTAAGTATCCATCCATTAGCGTTAGCACGATTTTTGAAGTTGCGCCTGTAAAACCATGAACCGGTTCAGAAGATGTTGTATTTTTGCCAGAATATATGCTTAATTTTAGCACATAACCCGTCTCAGCTTCACACAACTCATAACTTTTAATTCCAAATCTTGCAGCCTTAGTTCTGATACATTGTATCCAGTGTAGCCGGCCTTTCCAAAGGAGGAGAGATTCGTCCAGGCTTAAATGTCTTCTGGGAGTATAAATTTCCTGAAATTTCTGGTTGCAATGTGCAACAATTGGATCAATTTTAGCAGTTTTATATCTATTTACCCGTAGGGTTCCATTGCTTTCATAATCATTAACACTTGATGAAATTGTCGGCAATGGATGTTGGAATGTTCCATGGTATTTTAGCTAAGCCTACGTCTGAAGCAGCAAAAATATTATATACTTTTTTAAATAAGAAATTAGATTAAGTTAATTTTTGTGTGATTAAGATTAGTTAATTTAGTTGAGGAGTTAGTAACTATTTGTAATAGCACGATGGGATTGACATCGTCGCTTATGCGTACAAAAATCCCTTAAATAAATAAAGATTTCAAAAAAACAAAAAAATAATCATTAACAAAGTGTAAAGCATTAAATATCAAAAGAAAACGATTTCTACTCATAATTTTTCGAAATTCAGGCATTCCTAAAACACCTGTTGACCAATATTCATCTATTCTACCCCTGTAACACAACCCCATATACACTAATATAGAAAAAAACTTATACATTTCTTCCACAGTTACATCGACCCAATCACATAAGCGGGAATGAAAAGGTACATTATCAAAGTTTTCGTTTTGACGCATTATCGCTTGCCATGCGTATTCATTTGTTTCTATAACAATCTTTTCCATGATGCCACGATCCCATATTGCGCGAAATATCTCTAGAGGATCTTTCGAAGTTATATTAGGTCCTGGTTGTTTTCTATAAATCTCCTCTACTCCAGTGAAATTTTCAAAATTATCAGACCATACGAAGTGATCTAATTGGGATGGAGGAATTTCTTCTTCAACCACGTCATCTTCGTTACTAGCCCCTAAAATTTGCCGGAGAGTCTCTTCCGTGTAATCATCTTCATTATCGATCTCGCTTCCTGAATCGACTTCCAATGCTGATGCAAGAGATAATGGCAAGATACCCATGCCTACTTCTTCCTCAATAGGCGGGCTAGAATTTGCAATTTCTTCATGATATGTAATATCGAACTGATCACTAAGCTGCAAAGGCTGCAAGTTACCCGATGAAGTTTGTTCTAAAAGTACTTGATCATTGGTTGGTACGCGTAATGTTCCGCTAGGAGATCTCTCGACAACCAATGCAGTTACTATTTGTCGATGTAATGGAGTTTGTTTGCCAGATACATTTTCGTCGCAATACATCTAGAATTATAAGCACAACAACAACTATAATTATCGTAAATAAAACTGCTTTAGGTAAAAAACTAGTAGTAAGTGGTAAAGAAATTTATTTTATTTCATCTGTTTACAAAGCACAGAATTCACATTCTTCTGGTAGGTAATGTTCATATACCGCATATTTGCAATTTTGACACCAAAAGTTTTCAGTGCTCATCAATAATTCCATGGCGACAGCATTAGTTAAAAGAATAAAATGAGGAGGAGCCTCTGTGCATGTGGGCATATGACATATGAAGCACCTAAGCCGCTTTATAAAGTGAGTAATTTCCCATGGCCAAACATAACCATTTATACATAAGCGGTAATGCTCTTGGTGCAAATAATCATCCACGTCCATGAAGACCACCATATTACAGGGCAAAATCATAATTATGTACTATTATATTTTTTCTTATATCTGTCGTGTTTGCTCAGTAACTAAAAAAAAAGAAAGAATAAGTGATAAATAAACACCTATTAGATTCGTAAGCTGTGTCTTTCGTCTCATTTATGAACGAAAATATTATTCATTTGACATCCATTTCGTTTCGCTTCTGTCGTCGTATTAGCATTTGAAAAAAAAACTATACCTATCCCATAACACTTCGACTCCAACACAAAATCTAAGGACACCTCAATTATCCAATGGTTATGAACCCGTACATACCTACTTATATATAACAAATCAGCAATCATTAGTCTCTTTTTATTTTATCATTATTATCGTAAGTCCGGTACTAATACTTTATAAATGACTGAACGCGTAGATATGCGTTCCGGTTCCTAGTATGTCAAAATAAACATGAACATCCTGTGAACACATCGTAAGTAACTACTACCATGACTGACAAAATAACATTTTATTGAAAATTATGAGAGTCCGGTAAGACTACTGTTATTCAGATATATTACACGGAAAATGTATTTCCACATGACTTATGCAATGTACATGTGAAAATATGGAAAAATTCGTTATAATAACGTAGTTGAAAACTATGGATCCATCATCCTGCTTGTAACCAACTTTTGCAAACCTATCAAACTTGTCGAAATATTGTTACCGTTGGCAGTTTATATTACAATATCATCAAAAACTTATCTAATTATCGAAAAATAAAGATATACTCACGTTTCCTCGTATTATTCATCAAATATCACAATAAAAACACAGAGCAAATTACGCGGCACAGGTACGAACAAGTTGAATTTTCGTTCAATTTTATTTTACTATTTTGACGTTGAATGAAAGTTTTTAACGGCTGTTTTAAAATGTTCTATTAATTCACTCACTCTTTCCGGCACTTTCACGCTATTATAGGGCTTTATTTAATGTAATTAGGTGTTTTTTCGAGTACAGTTAAAATCGCGCAGATCTACGTTTCGGCATTTGAAAATTTCAAAAATTGGAGCGCAGACCTGCGTTCCGGCATACGAAGGGTTCACGAACTCAAATCGCACGGTCGTAAACAAGATGACAAATAAATTACTTTTAATCGGAAATAGTCTTATCCATAGAGGTTGACTAATAAGTTCTCAATGATAAAAATAAATACAATGTTGCATTAAGTTTATCCAATTTATTTGATACCGACCTCCTTTGAATCATAGCTTATTAACTCGTAATTCTGAAAACAAAACTGAAGACACTGACAGTTGAAATATCGATGTCAGAGACGAACTTGTGGAAATGTAACACGTTACTATCGCAACAGTAACCTAGCAACGATTGTTTATCGTTGCTAGGTTACTGTTGCTAGACCAACCGACCCCCGGCCACGTTCGACGTAATAAGGTTTACGTCGTCGCCTTTCTTATCGGAAACAATAATTCATTATTTAATATCAACAAGTTCTGCGCGCTAACAAAGACCACGGTGATCTTGAGAGTTAGCCGAGGACCGAGGTGTCAGTTGACACCATCGTGTAAAGTAATACGCTCAAGTAAAGCATATTCACGCGACAGTTGTTTTTAAAACAATTTTGTGTGAAGCACTTTCGGTGCCGAGCACCCGGCTCCCAGGTAGGGTTGCCATTGTTGCCAACCATACTTTATAATGAAAATACTTTATTTCCAACCTTTATTGTGAAGCGTAAAACAAAACACTAATTATGGATACTTAACTATTTAACGGTACACATAAGTTAAAACGGATGATATGATGTGAATGTGACAAGACAGTCGACATTCTGACATTTGTCACAGATGTAACTATCGACGAAATTTCACTTCTATCGACGAAATATCATTCATTGAAAGAATTTTTTCAGTGATGAATGAACCAATCAATTTTTTCAGTGATGAATCAATCAGTGGTAGCGAGAAGAAAGAAATGGAGCGTCAATAAGTTTAATTAAATCGAATTGTTTATTCATTTAAAAGACGATGACCATTTATGCCCTAATCAATTCCACCCAATTCATATTTTTAAGTATCCATCATTTATTCAAACTAGATTTAAGATAATAGTCTAGAGTCAATCAGGGCCGATGTTTAAAATTGAATAAAAATAAATATTATTTGTATTTCCGGTTACATTTTCGATTAGTGGCGACGATATGTGAAAGATTTTTCGTTCATTCGGTCAATGTGATCAGATTGAAATGAAAATGAAAATAGTTTATTTTGTTTCAAACAAAGAATAGGTATACCATGTTGTGATTGGAGCCTCCTGTTAAGCAAAAGAAAGCCTGTATTAGGAGACTCCGCTCTCCCATAACATAATGTTCATTTTACAAAACTATTTAACTATTTAATATACATAGATATACTTGTCTTAACCCGTAGTTGCATGTTTTTTTTTTTTTTTGTAAAAAAAATCATATGCATGTAATGAGACCTCTAGGAAATGGGAAAAATAATAAAAAAAATCTTTGACTTTAGTAAGTTTTTTTAAAAATTAAAAACGCTTTGATGTAAAGGACATGACCAGTTCCTGCACTCGAATTCGGGAACTTGTGCAGGATTACAGTGTATACACTATGATTTAAAAATTAAGATCTAATTTATCATGGATAAATTATACCGAATAAAGCCAAGGTTAAAATATCTGCAAAAACAGTAGTTTAATTGCTTCCGCTATTCTTTTAGAGTGCGTTTCATACTATGCCGTAGTGTTGGTTCCCCTGTTGTATGACGAATTTTGTACGTTACCGCGCCACCTAATAGGTCCGTTTTTAAAGTGCCAACATTACGGCATAGGAACTATAATGATGAAAAGCACTCTATAAGTACTTTCCGATTTTGACGTTCCATTGTATCCATAATCATCCGGTAACCATAATAACCTCAACAGTATGGGGAAAAATAAAATGAGAACGAGTTATTTTCGATCAAGAGAATAAATGACATGGAATAATATATTATAATGCATGTTTTGTTTTTGATTAATTTGATTTATTTACATTTTATAATCTAAGTTTGCACGCCTACAGGTTAGGTTTTTATTGACATTTGGTGTATAAAGGGAGGTATTCCACTTTTAGCACTGATTTGAACGGCACTTCTCCCAACCGCACTTGAGCACGTCTACTAATAGCACTGAAACAAAATTTTGATAAGTGCGGTTCGGTGGAACAGTTTATTAATATTATTTTCAGTCTCCGAACGGCACCTACGTAAAATATTTTTTTAGTGATGGGACGTACTTTTTTGTCCAAGGCATTATCAAACAAAACATATCGATACAAATTAGGGCATGAAGCTCGGAAACTCGGAATATCGCAATATCGGAATCTCGGAGCGTAAGTTCCGATATTACAATTCCGATACTGAGTTATCCAAATAATACAAATCAGCAGAAGTTTAGTTAAGTATTGTACCGGATAATTCCACCTCGTTCACCTGAAGCAAGGAGTAGATAATGTTACCTACAACTTTTAGGGCCAATACATACTTATTATTTTTTTTACTTTTAAGATGCTTTATTTTTGTCGGGGGTTCTAAAATCAATATGCATAAGTGCTCCAAATACGAGTTACTTTTTAGACTTATTAAAATTTTACCCTACTGCGTGACAGCAAAGACATGGTTATGATTTTCACGCGTATCTTTGGCGTGTTGCGTCGTAATAATTGTACCTAATGAGTTTTCGAATAAAATCGACAGCCATGGGGAGACCCTGATCTCTTAAATGATTTAAAACGTTTTAATAAATCTTTGGTATTGGGCTCGTCAGTAGTAGTTACTTGATGTTTAAGGTTGTCTAAGACTTCTTTAAGATCTTGTTTAATATTTTTTGTTGGGCACGTGTGCTTGGTTATTTTTACTATCTCTTTTTAAGTATCCATTGTTAAGTACCCTATACACGGTTGAGACAAGCACCGCCAAAAAGAGTGACCGCTTCTGTATACCCTAAATTTTCTATACTGCTTTTTGTTATAATTAAGAGTTTCGGCTCCTTTTCTACTTGATCCGTAACTGATGTCACTTTTGCTACTGCAACCGGCTGCGGAATCCATTTTATGCTATTTTATATCTTAGTCACGGACCGAAAAATTATATAATTATCGTTGGTGAACAGTTATGGGGATATCACATCAATCATCAGCGTCATACAAACATCTCAATACCTCGATGTAACGCCAGTCAATTCAGTACACGAGATCAGGAAATAAAAAAACTAAGTGAGGTAACCCTTTTGTCGCACCGCGGTTCGCGGCTTCGGTGTACTAACGGCGTTACATATTAGAATGTCTACAGAGGTTCCTTTACAAATGAATATTCTCCTTTTTAATGGGGAAGGTTGGTAATCATATATTTTTTTTTTCTTTCTGACGTAACCCTCGAACTCTGTTAAATAAAATAAAAAGAGAGGGAGGCCCTTTTGCCCAGCAGTAGGACACAAACAATGACCCCCGTCAGGAACTTCCTTCTCACATAAGATTTAAAATAAATAGTAAATTTTCGCAGACGTCATCATGGATTTACACTTTGACCTCACGATTGACTTTAGCGCTCTCGAAAAGTGTGAAAACGACACCCATGACGAAAAATATGAAAATTGCAGCTGCAATCGTAGATTTTCATTTTGACCAAATTCCCACTTTCTCTTTCCCTCTCTCTCTTTTTCGTCCTCTTTGAATTAGAAGAAGACAGTCGCAAATATGAATGCTTTTTCGCGTGACGATTTCTGCCAGTCTACCGCAAGCCGCGTTCAAAAACTTCATTTCAAAAACTTTACGATCAATTTAAATTATTTTTGAGCTATAAGCTACAATCTATATTCTTACGGTATCTCGTAAAAGGTGGACTCCAATTTCAAAGTATTAAGGAACACAACAACGAGTTATTTTTGCAAAAAATAATTCCTATACTATTAGCTTATTGTAGAAACTAGATACGACTGCGCCATTTTGTCAGATGTCTTCCATAATCACCATTACGTACAATAACGGAGCCCTTTATGCCGCTTGTACACGCTAAGAAATTTCACCGTGTCTGCTGCAGTCAGGACCAATTCATCATGTACACGACAAGGACTGTGTCGGATCTAGCCACGAACACCAAGGGGTGTTCGTGGCTAGCGATATTACTGCGGTGCGGAAGGCCGCACCGCAGTAATATCGCGTGTCGCGTCTAGCGCAGATAAGATTTTTTTCTTGGTCAGCGCCGAAAAGCAGTATTCAAGAGTTCGTGTGTAGAAACGACGGCGGCTACTTTTCTTAGCGTGTACAAGCGGCCTTACTGTGCGTGGGTCGACATGCAGTTGCCGTATCGATATGTTGGTAATGTCCTGGACAAAGAATACATACGTCCCATCACTACAAACTGTACGCAGGTGCTGTTCGGAGACTAAAAATAATATGAACAAACTGTTCCACCGAACCGCACTTATCAAAATTTTGTTTCAGTGCTATTAGTAGACGTGCTCAAGTGCGGTTGGGAGAAGTGCCGTTCAAATCAGTGCTAAAAGTGGAAACCCTCTATAAAGGACTGTTATTTCTTTGACAATGCATCTGACATTAGTGGCGGGACCAAAGGCACAATGTAGGAATCTTTTTCATAAAATCCCCTATTAATCGATTAGAGTCAAAGCATGAAATCGATTCTCACAAAAAATATTTTTGAAAAATATATCAATTCAAAAATATATTTTTAACTGTGTTTGATTAATAATAATATAACATAACATCACGCTTCTAATGCCTGAAGGGAGAGGTGTACCTATACACCCTCATTTTGCTAGTTGTGTTGTAAGTCTCGTGCATTAGGGGCCGAGCCTATTGCCATCAACCGGGCGCAAAACCGGACTCCACTTGCTATTGAGATATTCCAGATGAACAAACCCAATAACACTTTGCCTGACCAGGGAATCGCACCCAGGACCTAATGCTCAGGTGTAGCTGAGCATGAGGTCCTGGGTGCGATTCCCCGGCACAGCGCTACAGCGCTTGGGACCACTAGACCAACGAGGCAGTCAAATGATTTCGATTTTAGTGTTTTAGGTTTAGGTTAGGAGAAAAAATCGAGTATCATTTATCGATCTCAGATCGCCATTCACCATCCCTACCGATGCATCCGATCTTGGCGTCACGTTGTGTTTACATATTCGTTGTGTACTGTGCGATTATTGTGTTATATTTCTAACGACCATTGCTATTATTTACGAACTGATAATTATCTTCAAAGCCTGATTACCATTGCTATATAAAAAGGATTCTTCGGTTTTGCTCTACGATTCGATTAAATGGATATTATGATGAGATGCATAAACTGTGGTATATTTTGTAAGGCGGGTTCAAAGGCATATTATGTCAATGCTAACCTTACCCCTGCAAGCGAGACTTGCCCGGTGGTTGAATAATCAGGTATGTACTTAAACTACATTGGAACAATACCTACTATATAACAACAAGACTGCAGGTATAAAGTCTGACATAGCGGTTCGATTGCATGTGAGCCAGCAAAACTTAATAAAGCAGCGTTTATTTGGGGAAAGGGTGGCAATGCATCAGCAAAAACCCTGCAATGGGCGGCGGTGATTGCCTAATTCCCGTAACTAAAAACGTTCCAATTCAAGTCGCAATCTCATCTCAGCGACAATTTATTGTCAAAAACTCGATTACCACAACGCCTAGCGCCATCTCATATCGAAAACCTGAGTTATTTAGTGAATACTTATCTTTATTTTTCTCAGTTTCCTGATCTTTTAGACTCGTGAAACTTTTTTGTCTGGAAACTGTAGAATACAACAATTGCAAAAATAAAACAATATTTGCTGCACATTGATTTCGACACCTATGCCGGCGCCCATAGTCCCACTGGTCATGTCATTTCCATCATTATGCAGAATGAACTAATGAGCTTAGTACAAATTATAATAATATGTAAATAAAATAATTATTTCAATTTTTATGAAAATTAACAAAACAGTTATTATTTTTATTAAGACATAAGTTAACCCTACATTTGTTGCAGCTAATTGTGGAGGTATTTGCATCGCAGAGAAACGCCAACTTGTGGCCAATGGTCACTACCATCTCTTCTAATGTCTTTTGGTGGAGGAACAACTGTAGGCCCTCTCTTCCTTTTTGCTTGGATTTCATTTTCTAAAGAGCTGGAACTTGGACGTCCTCTTCTGACCTCTGTGTTGGATCCTATTGAGTACAAAACTTGAGCCAATTCATTACGAAATTGCCCCATGGAAAGTATATCCTTTTTTGGTATACTCCGAATTATTGCATTTTTTTTGTAAATTATCCACGCGTTTATGACCGTAAGATCAAGCAAATGAAAGAAAATACGTAAATACCATTTTTTTGACCTTACAGCAATATGGAACCTCCCCAAAAAACTGACCATTAAATCCACCCCCCCCCCATGTGTTTGTTATATTCTTGAACAATTTTTGCACATGAAAGGCCATTGCAAACTATTGGCATGATTAACTTCTTTCCATTCGCCAGAAATGAAACTATATGATTGTGTTAGAAGACAATACGAGAAATCAATAGCAAAAAGAATCAAGTCTATCAACCGTAACCGAACGAAGATGAATTGGGAAGTATTGCTAGTATCATTTTGTCAGGCGTTATCTATTTTTCTTGCATTTTAATTAAATGTAAATACAATCATACGTGATATTTTGCATGTTCTCAATGGCAGTTTTTAACCCTAAAACTCTCTTATAAAATAACTGATAAACAGACATAGGATAGGTCTTCTGGGTTACTTTTCTTAATTATCGGATATTCTTACAAAAAGGAATGATACAACCATAAAAACCAAAATCATTTATTAAATAATTAGTATCTACTTCTGGTCTTACAAAAATCTCTGTTTCTCTTATCATAGAACAATAATTATTTCTGCTACTAACTTCTTATAAATAAACTTAATTATTCATCATCACTACTCGTCTCTCTTCCCACATCATGCCTAATTATGGAATTCAGAAATTGAGCTGGAGGACATGTTTGCTTGATGTCTACCCCACGCCATGAACCACAACACAGACATGACGTGGCTACAACAACCAAGTGTCCTCTTCCCAGAAACACATGAACAGTAATGCCCTTTTATTGCTGCTACGCCATCATAAAGCCCTTCTATCAAAATATACACGTAGTATATGCGCTGTCGTCTATGTCGCGACTGGATTCTACTACTCATCACAATAGTATATTTTTGTTCATAAACACCGATTCTAATGGGTTTGATACTTAAGATCAACAGCCATAATATCAGCAGTTAAAACATCAACACCGTAAGACCAACGATTCAAAATCTCAACATTTCAGAATGTCAGCAGCTTAGTAAGTCAACAGTTCACCAGACCAAAGTTTAAAATCTCAACTTATTAGGTATATACTACTAATGTTATACATGTTTTAAGTAAACATTATTTGACGAGGAGTGCTTACCTTTTATTTACTTTTTGGTCGGTCAGGTATAGGTAGGTACATACTTGAGTAATTACACAATATATTAAAATAAGTAAATAAATAACAATTGTAAATAAAAATCCTATTTAGTTATCTTTTAGTACTTATATTGAAAAAAAAAATGTGTTTGTAAACTTCTTAAATAATTGATAATTACTAAATCAGTAATACCATAGATATTATAATACTACGTACAGATACCCAATCCCATACAAAGAAATGACACCACCCTAAGTCTGGCTATTGAGCTGGCTATTTTTCATTCTCCATTTTTTTAACAGATGGCAGCATCAGCGATTCACTAATTGCCAGACACTGTAGTTTTACAACGCCATCTAGGAGTCTTGCCTAGATAATACACAAGACTCCTAGATGTTTTTCTTCCTTTTTATACGTTTTTTCTCCAAGTGTTTAAGTGTAAATTTTTATATTTCTACGTGAAGTACTAGATTAAAAAAAAACTGTTGTTTGATTTTCCTTAAGAAACGACTTATACGCAAGTTTAAAATGACCCTGTCATCACTTGAATAAAACGCCATCTATTGCAAAGAGCTCTCAACAAAATGATTAACAGATGTTACTTTAGTTTTTACTGTTAGTTACTTTATCATTCTAAGGGTTCGAATTGAAGTAAACGGCTTAGTTTAAGTTTTTTGTTGAAAATACGAGATTTATGAGTGTAAATACATCAATCAGCATTAAACAAAGATGTTTTGATTTTTACTAATATTACCTCAACCAAAATTTGCCGTATAACGCTTTTTAGTGATTGTTAATTTCATAAATTGTTACTTATGCTGCCATCTATGATTTTTTTTCTAGACTAATTATAATTTGTTCGAGTTGAGACCCCATGGTAATACAAACTACGAAAACAATTTATAATAAAGCGATTCAAATCACGTTCTTTTATCATTTAAAACATTACGTACGTAAGTCAGCTACAAAAAATAACAAAAAATATTGGTAATTTTCATACCCAATTAAATATTAATTTGTAATTATTTAAATTTATATGTTATATAAATAACTATTTAAAAAAAAATGTTATTGTGTCCATTTCCTCTTTCTTCGATATAACCCTTTGTAAAGCTTCTTCAAATTTTTTTTTTTTTTACGTGGTGGTGTGCGTGGCACCTCTGCAAAGATCTTTTCTAGATAAAGCATTGTTGATTTTTGCTCTTTTATCAATTCCTTCAGAGTTTTCGACAAATTCCATTTTTTATTGCTCAATAATGTGTTCCACCTTCTGTGCCAAGCTTCAATTGAGTTCTGCGATCGAGGCATATCTTGGCACAAATTTTCATGAATTGACCATAGACTTGGGGCAAACAATGGTTCAGTTTTTTTTATAATAACAGTCGTTGAATATCGGTTAACACATATAGCGGACTTAATAGCAGTTCGAAAGTATCACCACATTTTTTCACTTCTCGAAAAAATATTTCATAGCATATTTCAGTTTTAGACGGCAGAAAAGCATAAACCATTGGCAGTAATCGCCGTGTTGACTCATCGTTTCCCACTAAAGCGTGTATTGTGTACATTTGTAGGAACGGAAGTGGAGTACACCTAAATGTACCATCCATAATCCAGTACAGAGCGCAATCAAGGAATTGCAAGTTTTGCTTTGTTGTAAAAATCAAAATACGTCCAACACCATCAACTTCTTCATTAAAAAACAAAAATTGTACGTCATCATCAACTTTACATGCCCAGTCGGGTAATTCGTTTAAATGGAATGTAGATGTTGAATTTTGTCTTCTGACTCTGTTAATCACTTGACGCAGTGCATTTTTATTAGGTAAATACGGCGCACTGCAACACCCTCTAAAGAAGATTGTATTATCTGCACCGGACAGTCCATAGACGTTTCAGCAGTCGATTTTATTGTGTCGATTACCTTCAAATTTTCTACACGGCTTGGATCAGGCATATGGTTGTGCTGTATTTTACAAATATCTGATGTTATAAATATACCATTGTCGGTACTTACAGTTTTAACAAGTCCAGAACAATGCATTTCCTTGGTTTGCGTTCATTTCCAGTAGGTTATATCTTTGCGTACATTGTTTTTCATATATCAATATGCAATAAGTCACGCTTTTTCTGCGATTTCACAAATTTTGCAGCACGTAACATTTAGAACGATTATATCAGATTATATAACCGTAATGCGTAACATGTAATATAGTTGTCATTCAAATATACTTTTACCCTCATTTTCACAATAATACAAAATGCTTACGCGTTACTACCTGCCTACATAAAAATAAAATAGCAGTGCAACTACCCACAACTAGTATGACCTACTTACTTTTTGCAATATTATAATTAGTTTTTATCTCCTATTGCTTCAGCTCAATATGATTCATGAATAATTATTATTTCCTGTAGATTGGTTCAAAACTATGCACAAGTATTTTAATGTCGAAACTATAATAGATAGATTTAGTGGACGTGTTTTGTTTGTAGTAACTGTAACATGTATAATATTAATTAGTATTTACCTAATACTTTCCAAGTTGAGATTTTAAACTTTGGTCTGGTGTACTGTTGACTTACTAAGCTGCTGACATTCTGAAATGTTGAGATTTTGAATCGTTGGTCTTACGGTGTTGATGTTTTAACTGCTGATATTATGGCTGTTGATCTTAAGTATCAAACCCGATTCTAATGAGTCATCAGTACTCAGCGATTGATAAAATTTGTTCTTCATTTGATGGTCCAGAAGTAACCATTTCTCTAAAATGAACTACTTCATGACAGAATTGCTTGCATTTTGAGGGTCCAGGAGCATTTGGTTCTTCGAGCTGACGTTTTTTGGAAATTGTTGGTTGCCTCAAAGGCATGTTTCTTGTTCGGCGGGGGTCAACTAATTCAGGCAATATGTGCTCCATATAAAATTCGGTAAGCTTAGTAATCTTTTTTTTTTGCCAAAAGTCGTCATCGCGAAATATTGTTTCAACAGTCATTCTTTGATTTTCACCAGACCACACTGCAAAAAGACACTTGTTTCTGTTGCTTATATGTAACTGTCCTTGGACTTGGTAAAACCAAGGGTGGTTCTTGTTGATAATATTTTTTTTATCTTTTATGTTCCAAAATTTTTTTTTTCTTCTCGCATCTCTTCAGTGGGCATTTTATCTCGACAATTGTGTCGTTACCGACTAAGCCATCTGGGGTAGCTGCCAAAAATGGTATCTCATCGTCTATGAATAGTCCACATGGGCTTATTTCCACACTTTCTTGTCTTGCAAGCTGGTTGAGAGCAATAACTTCATTATCTACTCCGTGTTTTATTGACGCTACACTTGAAATATTGCTTTTGTATAGCAAAGCTTTGATGATACTTGCGCTGGTAGTGGGGCGACGATTGATAATCTTCCCAAAGTTTGATGCAGTTAATAAATTTCTACGAAGCTCTAACCACTCACTACTATCTCTTTGTAAGATTGTAGCTCGTTCAATCTGGGACTTTTCAAGTTCAGTTTTTTCTAAATTTTTCAGGAAACTTCGTTTTGCCAGCTCGTAAACCTCTTCATCCATATCAGGCTTTTTTCCTTCTCACATATGATTTAAAATAAATAGTAAATTTTCGCAGACGTCATCATGGATTTACACTTTGACCTCACGATTGACTTTAGCGCTCTCGAAAAGTGTGAAAACGACACCCATGACGAAAAATATGAAAATTGCAGCTGCAATCGTAGATTTTCATTTTGACCAAATTCCCACTTTCTCTTTCCCTCTCTCTCTTTTTCGTCCTCTTTGAATTAGAAGAAGACAGTCGCAAATATGAATGCTTTTTCGCGTGACGATTTCTGCCAGTCTACCGCAAGCCGCGTTCAAAAACTTCATTTCAAAAACTTTACGATCAATTTAAATTATTTTTGAGCTATAAGCTACAATCTATATTCTTACGGTATCTCGTAAAAGGTGGACTCCAATTTCAAAGTATTAAGGAACACAACAACGAGTTATTTTTGCAAAAAATAATTCCTATACTATTAGCTTATTGTAGAAACTAGATACGACTGCGCCATTTTGTCAGATGTCTTCCATAATCACCATTACGTACAATAACGGAGCCCTTTATGCCGCTTGTACACGCTAAGAAATTTCACCGTGTCTGCTGCAGTCAGGACCAATTCATCATGTACACGACAAGGACTGTGTCGGATCTAGCCACGAACACCAAGGGGTGTTCGTGGCTAGCGATATTACTGCGGTGCGGAAGGCCGCACCGCAGTAATATCGCGTGTCGCGTCTAGCGCAGATAAGATTTTTTTCTTGGTCAGCGCCGAAAAGCAGTATTCAAGAGTTCGTGTGTAGAAACGACGGCGGCTACTTTTCTTAGCGTGTACAAGCGGCCTTACTGTGCGTGGGTCGACATGCAGTTGCCGTATCGATATGTTGGTAATGTCCTGGACAAAGAATACATACGTCCCATCACTACAAACTGTACGCAGGTGCTGTTCGGAGACTAAAAATAATATGAACAAACTGTTCCACCGAACCGCACTTATCAAAATTTTGTTTCAGTGCTATTAGTAGACGTGCTCAAGTGCGGTTGGGAGAAGTGCCGTTCAAATCAGTGCTAAAAGTGGAAACCCTCTATAAAGGACTGTTATTTCTTTGACAATGCATCTGACATTAGTGGCGGGACCAAAGGCACAATGTAGGAATCTTTTTCATAAAATCCCCTATTAATCGATTAGAGTCAAAGCATGAAATCGATTCTCACAAAAAATATTTTTGAAAAATATATCAATTCAAAAATATATTTTTAACTGTGTTTGATTAATAATAATATAACATAACATCACGCTTCTAATGCCTGAAGGGAGAGGTGTACCTATACACCCTCATTTTGCTAGTTGTGTTGTAAGTCTCGTGCATTAGGGGCCGAGCCTATTGCCATCAACCGGGCGCAAAACCGGACTCCACTTGCTATTGAGATATTCCAGATGAACAAACCCAATAACACTTTGCCTGACCAGGGAATCGCACCCAGGACCTAATGCTCAGGTGTAGCTGAGCATGAGGTCCTGGGTGCGATTCCCCGGCACAGCGCTACAGCGCTTGGGACCACTAGACCAACGAGGCAGTCAAATGATTTCGATTTTAGTGTTTTAGGTTTAGGTTAGGAGAAAAAATCGAGTATCATTTATCGATCTCAGATCGCCATTCACCATCCCTACCGATGCATCCGATCTTGGCGTCACGTTGTGTTTACATATTCGTTGTGTACTGTGCGATTATTGTGTTATATTTCTAACGACCATTGCTATTATTTACGAACTGATAATTATCTTCAAAGCCTGATTACCATTGCTATATAAAAAGGATTCTTCGGTTTTGCTCTACGATTCGATTAAATGGATATTATGATGAGATGCATAAACTGTGGTATATTTTGTAAGGCGGGTTCAAAGGCATATTATGTCAATGCTAACCTTACCCCTGCAAGCGAGACTTGCCCGGTGGTTGAATAATCAGGTATGTACTTAAACTACATTGGAACAATACCTACTATATAACAACAAGACTGCAGGTATAAAGTCTGACATAGCGGTTCGATTGCATGTGAGCCAGCAAAACTTAATAAAGCAGCGTTTATTTGGGGAAAGGGTGGCAATGCATCAGCAAAAACCCTGCAATGGGCGGCGGTGATTGCCTAATTCCCGTAACTAAAAACGTTCCAATTCAAGTCGCAATCTCATCTCAGCGACAATTTATTGTCAAAAACTCGATTACCACAACGCCTAGCGCCATCTCATATCGAAAACCTGAGTTATTTAGTGAATACTTATCTTTATTTTTCTCAGTTTCCTGATCTTTTAGACTCGTGAAACTTTTTTGTCTGGAAACTGTAGAATACAACAATTGCAAAAATAAAACAATATTTGCTGCACATTGATTTCGACACCTATGCCGGCGCCCATAGTCCCACTGGTCATGTCATTTCCATCATTATGCAGAATGAACTAATGAGCTTAGTACAAATTATAATAATATGTAAATAAAATAATTATTTCAATTTTTATGAAAATTAACAAAACAGTTATTATTTTTATTAAGACATAAGTTAACCCTACATTTGTTGCAGCTAATTGTGGAGGTATTTGCATCGCAGAGAAACGCCAACTTGTGGCCAATGGTCACTACCATCTCTTCTAATGTCTTTTGGTGGAGGAACAACTGTAGGCCCTCTCTTCCTTTTTGCTTGGATTTCATTTTCTAAAGAGCTGGAACTTGGACGTCCTCTTCTGACCTCTGTGTTGGATCCTATTGAGTACAAAACTTGAGCCAATTCATTACGAAATTGCCCCATGGAAAGTATATCCTTTTTTGGTACACTCCGAATTATTGCATTTTTTTTGTAAATTATCCACGCGTTTATGACCGTAAGATCAAGCAAATGAAAGAAAATACGTAAATACCATTTTTTTGACCTTACAGCAATATGGAACCTCCCCAAAAAACTGACCATTAAATCCACCCCCCCCCCCATGTGTTTGTTATATTCTTGAACAATTTTTGCACATGAAAGGCCATTGCAAACTATTGGCATGATTAACTTCTTTCCATTCGCCAGAAATGAAACTATATGATTGTGTTAGAAGACAATACGAGAAATCAATAGCAAAAAGAATCAAGTCTATCAACCGTAACCGAACGAAGATGAATTGGGAAGTATTGCTAGTATCATTTTGTCAGGCGTTATCTATTTTTCTTGCATTTTAATTAAATGTAAATACAATCATACGTGATATTTTGCATGTTCTCAATGGCAGTTTTTAACCCTAAAACTCTCTTATAAAATAACTGATAAACAGACATAGGATAGGTCTTCTGGGTTACTTTTCTTAATTATCGGATATTCTTACAAAAAGGAATGATACAACCATAAAAACCAAAATCATTTATTAAATAATTAGTATCTACTTCTGGTCTTACAAAAATCTCTGTTTCTCTTATCATAGAACAATAATTATTTCTGCTACTAACTTCTTATAAATAAACTTAATTATTCATCATCACTACTCGTCTCTCTTCCCACATCATGCCTAATTATGGAATTCAGAAATTGAGCTGGAGGACTTATGTTTGCTTGATGTCTACCCCACGCCATGAACCACAACACAGACATGACGTGGCTACAACAACCAAGTGTCCTCTTCCCAGAAACACATGAACAGTAATGCCCTTTTATTGCTGCTACGCCATCATAAAGCCCTTCTATCAAAATATACACGTAGTATATGCGCTGTCGTCTATGTCGCGACTGGATTCTACTACTCATCACAATAGTATATTTTTGTTCATAAACACCGATTCTAATGGGTTTGATACTTAAGATCAACAGCCATAATATCAGCAGTTAAAACATCAACACCGTAAGACCAACGATTCAAAATCTCAACATTTCAGAATGTCAGCAGCTTAGTAAGTCAACAGTTCACCAGACCAAAGTTTAAAATCTCAACTTATTAGGTATATACTACTAATGTTATACATGTTTTAAGTAAACATTATTTGACGAGGAGTGCTTACCTTTTATTTACTTTTTGGTCGGTCAGGTATAGGTAGGTACATACTTGAGTAATTACACAATATATTAAAATAAGTAAATAAATAACAATTGTAAATAAAAATCCTATTTAGTTATCTTTTAGTACTTATATTGAAAAAAAAAATGTGTTTGTAAACTTCTTAAATAATTGATAATTACTAAATCAGTAATACCATAGATATTATAATACTACGTACAGATACCCAATCCCATACAAAGAAATGACACCACCCTAAGTCTGGCTATTGAGCTGGCTATTTTTCATTCTCCATTTTTTTAACAGATGGCAGCATCAGCGATTCACTAATTGCCAGACACTGTAGTTTTACAACGCCATCTAGGAGTCTTGCCTAGATAATACACAAGACTCCTAGATGTTTTTCTTCCTTTTTATACGTTTTTTCTCCAAGTGTTTAAGTGTAAATTTTTATATTTCTACGTGAAGTACTAGATTAAAAAAAAACTGTTGTTTGATTTTCCTTAAGAAACGACTTATACGCAAGTTTAAAATGACCCTGTCATCACTTGAATAAAACGCCATCTATTGCAAAGAGCTCTCAACAAAATGATTAACAGATGTTACTTTAGTTTTTACTGTTAGTTACTTTATCATTCTAAGGGTTCGAATTGAAGTAAACGGCTTAGTTTAAGTTTTTTGTTGAAAATACGAGATTTATGAGTGTAAATACATCAATCAGCATTAAACAAAGATGTTTTGATTTTTACTAATATTACCTCAACCAAAATTTGCCGTATAACGCTTTTTAGTGATTGTTAATTTCATAAATTGTTACTTATGCTGCCATCTATGATTTTTTTTCTAGACTAATTATAATTTGTTCGAGTTGAGACCCCATGGTAATACAAACTACGAAAACAATTTATAATAAAGCGATTCAAATCACGTTCTTTTATCATTTAAAACATTACGTACGTAAGTCAGCTACAAAAAATAACAAAAAATATTGGTAATTTTCATACCCAATTAAATATTAATTTGTAATTATTTAAATTTATATGTTATATAAATAACTATTTAAAAAAAAATGTTATTGTGTCCATTTCCTCTTTCTTCGATATAACCCTTTGTAAAGCTTCTTCAAATTTTTTTTTTTTTTACGTGGTGGTGTGCGTGGCACCTCTGCAAAGATCTTTTCTAGATAAAGCATTGTTGATTTTTGCTCTTTTATCAATTCCTTCAGAGTTTTCGACAAATTCCATTTTTTATTGCTCAATAATGTGTTCCACCTTCTGTGCCAAGCTTCAATTGAGTTCTGCGATCGAGGCATATCTTGGCACAAATTTTCATGAATTGACCATAGACTTGGGGCAAACAATGGTTCAGTTTTTTTTATAATAACAGTCGTTGAATATCGGTTAACACATATAGCGGACTTAATAGCAGTTCGAAAGTATCACCACATTTTTTCACTTCTCGAAAAAATATTTCATAGCATATTTCAGTTTTAGACGGCAGAAAAGCATAAACCATTGGCAGTAATCGCCGTGTTGACTCATCGTTTCCCACTAAAGCGTGTATTGTGTACATTTGTAGGAACGGAAGTGGAGTACACCTAAATGTACCATCCATAATCCAGTACAGAGCGCAATCAAGGAATTGCAAGTTTTGCTTTGTTGTAAAAATCAAAATACGTCCAACACCATCAACTTCTTCATTAAAAAACAAAAATTGTACGTCATCATCAACTTTACATGCCCAGTCGGGTAATTCGTTTAAATGGAATGTAGATGTTGAATTTTGTCTTCTGACTCTGTTAATCACTTGACGCAGTGCATTTTTATTAGGTAAATACGGCGCACTGCAACACCCTCTAAAGAAGATTGTATTATCTGCACCGGACAGTCCATAGACGTTTCAGCAGTCGATTTTATTGTGTCGATTACCTTCAAATTTTCTACACGGCTTGGATCAGGCATATGGTTGTGCTGTATTTTACAAATATCTGATGTTATAAATATACCATTGTCGGTACTTACAGTTTTAACAAGTCCAGAACAATGCATTTCCTTGGTTTGCGTTCATTTCCAGTAGGTTATATCTTTGCGTACATTGTTTTTCATATATCAATATGCAATAAGTCACGCTTTTTCTGCGATTTCACAAATTTTGCAGCACGTAACATTTAGAACGATTATATCAGATTATATAACCGTAATGCGTAACATGTAATATAGTTGTCATTCAAATATACTTTTACCCTCATTTTCACAATAATACAAAATGCTTACGCGTTACTACCTGCCTACATAAAAATAAAATAGCAGTGCAACTACCCACAACTAGTATGACCTACTTACTTTTTGCAATATTATAATTAGTTTTTATCTCCTATTGCTTCAGCTCAATATGATTCATGAATAATTATTATTTCCTGTAGATTGGTTCAAAACTATGCACAAGTATTTTAATGTCGAAACTATAATAGATAGATTTAGTGGACGTGTTTTGTTTGTAGTAACTGTAACATGTATAATATTAATTAGTATTTACCTAATACTTTCCAAGTTGAGATTTTAAACTTTGGTCTGGTGTACTGTTGACTTACTAAGCTGCTGACATTCTGAAATGTTGAGATTTTGAATCGTTGGTCTTACGGTGTTGATGTTTTAACTGCTGATATTATGGCTGTTGATCTTAAGTATCAAACCCGATTCTAATGAGTCATCAGTACTCAGCGATTGATAAAATTTGTTCTTCATTTGATGGTCCAGAAGTAACCATTTCTCTAAAATGAACTACTTCATGACAGAATTGCTTGCATTTTGAGGGTCCAGGAGCATTTGGTTCTTCGAGCTGACGTTTTTTGGAAATTGTTGGTTGCCTCAAAGGCATGTTTCTTGTTCGGCGGGGGTCAACTAATTCAGGCAATATGTGCTCCATATAAAATTCGGTAAGCTTAGTAATCTTTTTTTTTTGCCAAAAGTCGTCATCGCGAAATATTGTTTCAACAGTCATTCTTTGATTTTCACCAGACCACACTGCAAAAAGACACTTGTTTCTGTTGCTTATATGTAACTGTCCTTGGACTTGGTAAAACCAAGGGTGGTTCTTGTTGATAATATTTTTTTTATCTTTTATGTTCCAAAATTTTTTTTTTCTTCTCGCATCTCTTCAGTGGGCATTTTATCTCGACAATTGTGTCGTTACCGACTAAGCCATCTGGGGTAGCTGCCAAAAATGGTATCTCATCGTCTATGAATAGTCCACATGGGCTTATTTCCACACTTTCTTGTCTTGCAAGCTGGTTGAGAGCAATAACTTCATTATCTACTCCGTGTTTTATTGACGCTACACTTGAAATATTGCTTTTGTATAGCAAAGCTTTGATGATACTTGCGCTGGTAGTGGGGCGACGATTGATAATCTTCCCAAAGTTTGATGCAGTTAATAAATTTCTACGAAGCTCTAACCACTCACTACTATCTCTTTGTAAGATTGTAGCTCGTTCAATCTGGGACTTTTCAAGTTCAGTTTTTTCTAAATTTTTCAGGAAACTTCGTTTTGCCAGCTCGTAAACCTCTTCATCCATATCAGGCTTTTGACAACTGTCTGTTCCATAATCTTTGTCTGCGCTTGCAGCCGATGTCTGTGTTTTGGTAAAAGGCAGTTTCCTGAAACTTTTAACATTTCTTCGACACTTATTTTTTTGGTTTCTTTTGTCTTCCAATAATTTAGTTTTCGATTTAGGACTTTTGCCCAAAAGCGATTTTTGTATATTGTATAATGGCCTTTTCGTATTAAATGCCACAACAGCTGCCGCATATCTGGATTGATATGTTTGCCGTTGAATTAAGTTAGTTCGTTTACCTACAAATTTAGCTATTATGCTATTGAACTGTTCAACCGGGTTACTGTCACAGTCATTGTTTCCCCGAAGGGTTGAGCAGAGGTGTGCACCCACATTTCGCTAGTTATGTTTAAATCCCATGTAATAGATTACATGGCCATACAATATATATTATAATTGTTTTAAATATCATAATACTGGATAAAATTGTACCTTCTTATGAGTATTTACTTTTTCTTTATAGACATTGCATTGAGCCATGTGCATATGCAAACATCAGTAGATGCTTGTATGCCGTATAGTGAGACAGAACCTTCTAAATTGCAAACTTCATTATTCAAAGGTAAGTTAGTATTTTGTATAAATATATGATTTATTGTTTGGGGTACATAAATAAATAAGTGGTAGCTCAACTGAACTTACTTACTTAATAAATATTTGAAAGATTCCAAATGGAAGACACTTAAATGTGTGTGTGGTATCCCCTTTACATTTAATTTAACAAGTAATCTGGCATTTTGATGATATATAGTCCTGATATTATAGTCTGGCCTTTGCTACCAACTTCCAGATTTCTGGGATACAAAGTATGCTGTTTTAATCCAGAATGTCTGACTATCTGGGTGCAAGAATTCATCCAAAAACAAACATCTTCAAAAACTTTCCCATTATGTATTATAACAATATGGCGAATGCTTTTATTGAATCTTATAATATAACAGTCAATCTTAACTTTCCAGGACAAACAAATATTACCCGAACTACGACAGAACAGATCAAAGACTACCAGAGGCAAATCACAAACCTGAATAAAATGGTTACTCGGATGAAATATAAAGAAGAGTCATTCAAAACCCGTCTGGTAAGGGCAGAAAGAATTGCACGATCGTCTGTTAAAGTAACAAGTGTCCAAGGCGGCCAGAATTTTTACTGGTTTACAATGCAGGGAGTCAGGAAAAAGCTCGCGTGGTCGAAGATTTACTGAAGAAGAAAAAGTACTTTCGCTTTCGTTACTGAAAAGGAGTCCGAAAAGTTATAGCCTTCTCAGCAAGTATTTTTGTTTGCCATCTAAGAAGACTCTGTTAAATGTTTTAAAAGCCGTAAAATTAATTCCTGGTATAAACAAAATAATTTTCGAAAAGTTAAAAGATACAGTTTTTAAAATGAATTTCGAAGACCGTGTTTTCAGCCTGATTTTTGACGAAATGTCTATAACTCCGCACGTCTACTATGACAAATCAAGGGACGAAATTATTGGTTTCGAGAATCTTGGCACTCACAAGACCCATAAGTTTGCTGACCATGCCACGGTTTTTATGATAAAAGGTCTGAGAAAAAATTTTAAGCAGCCAGTTGCTTATTATTTTAGCCAAAGTATGAAGTCTGTAGACTTAAAAAATATTGTCATTAATGTGATAAAAAATATTCAGTCTACTGGGTTTCGGGTGCTAGTCACTGTCTGTGACCAAAGTGGAATAAATACTGCCACTATCAACAGCCTCATATCAGATGCTAAGCGACAGTATTTAAGGAAGGAGCAAAATTTTAAAAATAATATTTTCATTGTTGGTGCAACTGAAATAATACCCAATATTTTCATTGTTGGTGCAACTGAAATAATACCCCTATATGATGTGCCACACCTCTTAAAGGGTTTGAGGAATAATTTATTAAATAAAGACCTAATATTTGTTGATCCAACTACAAAAGAGGAGGTAACGGTAAAATGGGAATATTTTAACATGCTCTATGAGGCTGATAAATGTTATGGTGAGCTCCGGTTGATGCATAATCTCACAGAGGAGCATGTACTGCCCGAAAAAATTAATAAAATGCGGGTCAAGCCAGCTGCACAAATATTTAAGCCACAGTGTAGCTGTTGGCATAAAACACTTGTCTGCTAGGAATGAAGTTCCAAAAGATATGGAAAAAATAATACCATTCATACAAATAATAGATAAGTTATTTGATAGCCTAAATGGTGGCACGTTTTATGTAAAAAATGGCAAAAGGACATTGACCAAGTGACTAAGGAACCTCGTATCGGTATGAAACATGCAGTGACCTAAAGATTTGTGGTTTAATTTAAAGAATGATTTTAGGGTTTTCAAATGTAATTTACCATTTTATCATAATTCTCCGCATTACACGGTAATTAGGTCTCAAAATCTAGGTTCAGAATCGAATCTCTTAGTGACTTTTTGACACAATGTATGGTGGTAAATTCAAAATACGAATTAGTCAAAATGACGTTTGAGCATTTTCAATGCTCGTCAATTCCGACAAATAGAGGTTGATAAAACAGGCTTTAGAGGCAGGTAAGTAAAAACTCGAGAAATCACATGTAACCGAACATCAAACATTAGCAATTTGTACATCTTGGAAGGAACATCGAGAATATCAAAGTATGGTTTCCTCGAAAATATAGTCTGATATGAAATAGGTCGCTTTTCACGACCCTTCCCGTTTTGTTCAACTTTATTGTAAAATATTGAACAACTTGTATATATTTATTTAACGCCCACGTAAATAGTAATTTACCTGATCATTATATGAATATAATTATGTAATTGTTACCAACAACGTTGTATTGTTATGTTGTTGTTTGTAACAATAAGATCAAAGTGCTGAACATTTTTGGATTAGGAAAGTCAGAATAACACGTTTGTTTTTTAAACTATTCATTCTTAGTCTAAAAATGTACCTGTGTTACCTATACACGATAGCAAATTAATTTTTGGACTACGGAGGCTTCTGATTTATTGTACTGTATACTTTACAAGAGAAAGGCTGAACTAGGAATGCGTAATGCAGGTTACAGACAGTGCAAATTAAAACATCAGTAAATAATATTATTTTATTAAGCAACTTACAAATTGAGTTATTGAGTTAAATAAATAAAAATAAATCAATACCTAGCCTAAATATAGTAAAATAAAAACAAAGCAATAAACATTAAATATTTTCTTGGGTTGTAAACTCCTCAAAAATATCATCTAAAAACGCAGCTGGTGCATAAATGTCATTATGCCGACCCCAACTTAAGTACCACGTGATGGTCATCACGTGGGCACAACAACCCACTGTGCGGTTGCCCACCAAACAACTGCAATAATAACCGCAAATAGCCTGAACAGTATTAGTAATATTTTCGTCCCTGTCTATCATTAGGTACGTGTAATACGTACGACTGTTAACATGCCGAGACTTTATTCTTCCACGTATTAGGTAGGGGTTAGTACCCAGACTAAGTAGTACGTCGTTTTCAATTGCGTCATTAACTTCTACAGTATACGTGCCATTTACACGAACGTGCTCACCGTAGTAAGATTTAGCTTGTTTCAGCTGGTACGTTCCTACAGCTAACCTTTTCAAGTCTTCCAAACTCAGCCTAGGGAACTGGTCCAAATGTCGGTGGTTGCCATCTATATTAATAAACATAGTTCGCCTTCTATTAAAATGATCCGACTCCACTATCTCTGCTAAATGGTTTGGGACATAATATCTTTGTCGTGCTATTGCCAAATATTCAACGTACTCTGGCTTATCCTGAATCAGAGGATGAAACTTATTGGTCAGAGCACAACCAATTCTGAAATCCTCCATTAAGTGTTTGGCAGCTCTGTTAAAAAAATCCTGTCTGAACAGCTTGAAATCCCGTTTCAGTCGACCATTCACGACCTCAACCACCCACCTGCACATGGTGATACAACGGGACTTATTGGCTTGTTCAGTTGTTAATTGACGGTGGCCTGCTAACAAGGATTCCGGCATATGTGTCAAATATCCATAATTTCGTAATTCTGGTACCACATCCCTGAAGCCTCTGTCGAGAAGGAATATATCTCCTTCTCGAAAATATGCCCGCATAGGCTGAGTTGTTAAATTCGTTGCTCATAATTGTGGCATCATTAGTTATGGCTTTATACGGACCTATGCAATCCAAAATGTGGCCGTCGCAGCAAACAATCATGAATGGTTTTACCAGATTTGCATACTTGTGCAAACTGTACGTCTCTTTCTGAAATAAGTAATTGCTGCTACTTTGGACATACACATAAGTAGCATCGCAGATGGTAATAGCTGGCTTGGTCTCAAGAGGCATTGCGGAGTTTCCGAAGAGACCTTCTGGTATTGTTGTGTTTCTCGCTGCCACTTCTTGTACAGTCATGTGAACTGAACTGAACAACTAGTGCCTCTCTATTTAGGTCTTAGTGACCTAAATAGAGAGGCACTAGTTGTTCAGTCAGAATATCCCTTGCTTTATTCATATTGCGTTCAAGTGAAGTTCTCGGCATGTTAAAAAGACCAGACAGTCTTTCATTACTGTCCCCGGTTCTCAATTTAATTAAATAAATGCTTAATGCTATACTTGCATCCGGTACTTCTTCATGCAGTCGTGGTATATTGTTCAATAAATCATAGAATTGCGTAGCGTTCAAACCTAACCAATAATGACATAAATGGGATGGGATCGTACGTACATTGCTGAAGTCATTCCTGTTTAATGAAATTCTGTCCATCATAGCCAGTAGATTGTCCATTTGTGCACCAGTGAAATCTGAATAATTTACTTGTAATTGATCCCAACAATTGTTGTTCAAATGAAAGTTACAAATTCGAGCACTTGGAGGAATATAAATTCTAAAATGATTTAAAACCTCTTCCTTCAAAACTCTGGGTACTTCTAAACGTTCGTGGTTTTCACAATCAGGAAATATACGCAATGTCGTGTGGTCGCTGCTGCACGTTTATAAGTACGTGACATTATTTTTGGCTCTGGGTCCCTTCTTTGCGGCTGAAACAAGTCCTCCTGTGGAAGTGGTGGTGGTTGAGGAATCTGAACAGGAACTACTTGCTGATTTGGCATAAGTTCAGCAACTACTACCATTTCGCTGTCTTCGGCGTTCACCAAACGATTGGCATCGTGTTGCATTTGTCGGCGTATGTTCCTCTTAACTGCCATCCAACATGACCGGCACACTCTTTCCAAATGTGGTTCCTGCAAATGAAAAACTTATAATATAAACTCAAACTCAAAGCATTAATTTCAAGCATTTTTTTAAAGCATTTTTTGCAAGCTGATAAGTAAGCAAAATATGTGGACCTTCATATATTTATATGTAAGACCTTTAATGTAATATATTTTATGCTACATAATAGAAATTATTATGATTAACAGGCACTTTTGAATTGTCAAGGGGTCGGTCAGTCAGAAAGATGAAGCTAGTTGCCCATTCCAAAGCGTAGTAGTACCTATGGAGAAGAACGGGCAACAAACTCTACGGACACTCTTTTAAATCAAATTATGGTTACATCATTCATGTTGAAATGATTCATGTGAGAACGATGCAGAACGTTATAAGGGTCCGTAATGAAAAGACAAAATAAGCAATTCAAAAATTATAAAATATAACATCAGCGAGACATTTGCGTGAGCAACTTGCATACCTCAGTCGTCAGGGCACATTCAAATCAATGAAACACGTACCCAAAAATGTTAGGTTTATAGTAGGTACATAGTTATCACAATGTGCTATATAATTAAATTAATCTAAGATAATCCAAGTCATAAAACAAATATCGAGGCTTAGGTAAGTCACCAGTCTTAACAAATGAAATAAAATGCATACCAAGTCTAAGAATCATATTCCTTTCTTCACCATTTGAAGGCACTCTTATTGCACGTACGCGTAGTATAGATATTCCACATGCAAAGCATATACTTCGATGGCCAAATGAAGGAGTTGATGCTGGCCCAGCTTGGAGAGCATCATTTAGACAAGCAAAGCACTCAGTGCAAATGATGCCATCACGTGAAATCTATTAAATCAAATAATTAAATTAGGTTCTGGTACCTTACAAACACAGGTTCTGCATCAAATAGCACCTATCCCATAATAAATGAGTCTTCTTCGTGAACGCTGTAAGTACATACGACCTAGGTATATAGTTCTAACCTAATTGAAGTGTATAACTATCTATCTATGTAAGTTCACCACCAACGGAAACACCGGTACTGTTGACTTTGTTATTACTAATTTAAATAAAAATACTTTAACGGAAGAAGATAAAATAATAATATGTATTACTTAATAACCGGAATAACATTTAACATTACTCTTTTGTCGATCTCGTTGGTATAGTGGTCGCAAGCGCGACTTCTAAGCGTGTGGCGTTGGGACAGACAGAGAGGTATTCCAATAGGAATTTTTCAGTACCAGCCCTAGATTTATGCCCGGTTGATGGTAATAGGCTCGCCCCGTATTACATGAGACTAAACGTAATATAGCTGCCACCCGCTTTATTGCTGTTCCACCAAGTGCGCTAGCCCGCTACTTTTAATATGACTTACCGGTGTTGGAGAAATCCAAAGAAGTCAGAGTATTGTAGGCATTTTCACTAACTTCGCTCAACGACTGCCAACGTAAATACCGCAGTAGAATCGAACAGTTAATACAACGACGAACTGAATCCTCCATTGTGAACAACTAATGTGACGCAATTAAAATGTCAAGAAAACGTCAATTGCTCAAGAAAACGAAATTATAAAAAAAATCAATAAAAACCTTATTCACAAAAAATAAACAAAAACAGAATCCGTGAAAAGAACTCAAGCAGTCAACGCATTCAAAAATTGGCGCATGTACAGTCGCTTAAAAAAACGCTATGGATATTTTTCCTACCACGCGGATTCACCCGCACTCATTCTATATTGGCCTATCACCCATTTTATATTTGCCTATGTACTTGCTTACAGTTATAACATAGTTTAGGTTTGGCAGAAACAAGCAAAAAGTTCAAGTAAATCAGAATATAGATACTTACATTTTTATTTTGCGAGTTGGCCAAATTCAGTCTCCACTTAAAAAATAATATATGTGAATAATAAATCCAAATTGCAAAATAATAATGACCTAGTAGTATAATTAAAACAAAACATACTATGAAATCATTCCATTATTTATGCAATGATAAAAGCAAATACGTTCGAGACTGTACTTAAAACCAAACGAATGGGACGTGCACATATGCAAGAAAGAGAACGACAGCCGTTCACTCGCCAGCATAAATTCTGCTCGGGATGCGCGCGCATAGAACTATGTATGGCTAAAATGGGAAATCGAAATAAAAACTAATACTTTTATGATGTTTTTTATGCGGAGAATTTAAAGATTCGCATTACTAGATAAAATCATTATATTTTAAAACAAGAATTATCAACATTAGAAACCTAAGTCACAGCCCAACAAATAGCGATACGGAGTCCGGTCATTCTCCTTTATAGCTGCCTATATGTAGTGAATAAAAATGTTATTTAAATAGAAAAAATCTATTTATAACAATAACATCACCACATAATCTGCAACATTTTAATGGTTTAACAATCAATCCATTTAGCATTTACTTACATTGTGTGTTTAAATATACCTACTAGATGAACTAGTAGCGGAGTGGCGCACCGTCCCCTGCTATAACTTGTTGTAAGCGGCTACGCATACCGCGCACCATATTCCAACACAAATCTTTGCCTCTCATGTGCTCCCAAGTCGATGTCACGATCTCAGCCAAGTTGTGTTTGTTTCGCACTTCCGTTGTGTCCCAATTTAAAACCATCTGACCCCATAGATTTTCTATAGGGTTCAAATCAGGACTTTTAGATGGCCAATTAATAACTGTCACACCTTCTTGAGCAGCTAACCATTCCCGCACAATGCCTGCACGGTGGATGGAGCAGTTATCGTGCATGAAATAAATATGTGACGTTGGATAGGCAATTCGCACAGTCGGCAGCATGACGTCACGCAGAATCTCCAAATACAAACTGCTATTAAACCTACCACCAACTTCCACCAATTCACCAGGTCCCATGGACGACATCCAGCCCCAGTAGCCCAGGGTTATTCTACCGCTAGTTCTACAAGGTAGCAAGCACTTCTCGTTGTAACGTTCTCCTTTCCTCCGCCATAAGATTTTACGTCCATCTTTGTCCGATTTAAATGATTTTTCATCAGTGAAGATCACAACATTTTCTTCCCAATTAAAATTTAAATATTCCTGGGCAAAACGGACCCTTTCTGCACGATGAGCAGGTGTCAATGCAATTTTCTGTGCCGGTTTATAATTCTTTATCCCAGCAGCGTGTAAATGCCTTCTCACTGTTTCCACTGATATATTGTGGTTTATTGCGGTTGCACGAATGGGCAAAAATGGATTTTCAACGTGGCTTGAAACAATAGCCCGGTGGCGTTCGAATTCGGGACTATACTTGATGGCTTTTGCTCCTGGACGAATCCGCTGAATATTTCCATTGTCTCCATAACGTCTTAGCCATAGTCTGACCGTATTTCTCTAAAACAAAAATAAACATTTTTGGAACCGTGTATGTAACTTGTAAGGAGTGAATGTAATGGTAAAATAGCCAACTACGCGTTCATTAATCACAATCAATCAAATAAAATAGGTATAAAAAAAAACACTTACTGCTATATTAAGTCGGCGACCAATCTCTCTAATTCCAACATTCTGCTCATGTAAAAATATTATTTTATGTTTGGTATAGTCGTCAAGTTGCGACATGATGCTTTATTCCAACAAATTGCTTAAAAATACTTAACGAGTTAAACGATTTACAAATGTGTGTGCGCAGTCACTGCTATTAGGCGTAGTGTAACTTTTGTTACTTAGATGAATTTATGATCTACCTCACGAAGTAAATATGTTTTACTTCGTATTCAACCATTCTTGGTAAATATAAATTCTGTGAACTTAAAGTTTTTTAAATTACCCACCCGTTTACAAGATTAGTTATTAGGCGAAAATCACATTGGTCGTTCTTTAATATTGCAAGCAATATTGTAGAAATGAAAACAAATTAAAAAAGAAACTGATGTATAGGTGCACTGTGTTTTCGAACCCACATGCTGTTCGTCGTCAATCCAGCGTCAAACCGCTAAGCCACAAGAACTTGTTGGGAATTCGCGAAATTAAAGATTGGGTTGTAATTATGTAGCGTGACTTAAAAGGTTTTCAACTTTAATGTTAACGAGATAATGATTAAAATAGCTTAACAAAAACATATATAATGCCAGTGGCTCCGACTATGTTGGGTGGGTTTACCTTAACGTTACGCGTTAAAGATCAAATTTGCGTGTCTGTGTAATTATTGTATTTTTGTTCATCGAGTCCTCGAGCACTTGTCTGATAAGCTCATATAAATTAAATAAACCTTAATGTTACCGGCAGAGGGTCCAAAGTCGTTTGATTTTAGGGTGGGTTAGATAATGTTGACAACAGACTGTACTCACGTCAAAATTTTTCCTCCGCCTGGGCCGCAGGGAGCCCAATACAAAAATAGAACACACCCTAAATGTCCAATTGGTAAGAGTTTACAGCAAGTGCTTATTATCTCTGCTTTAGAACTTTGGGAAACCTTAGTTTTGTATGTTTAATTTAACTTATAATGCAGGTAGCTGATTCAGATTGCAGGATACTAAGTGTAAATGCCAGGTATCCTGGCAGAGTCCACAACGCTTTTATTTGGCATCACAGCAATATAAAACAGGAGATGAAGAGGCTTTATGACGCTGAAATAGGCAATTACTTCCTCTTAGGTAAGTCTACGTCATACAATAATACAATGATTATTTTTTTAAAGTATTGAAATATAATTTAATAATAACAATAAAAAATAAACACTATCGTCGCATGTGGTTGCTGCACCTCCTGCAAAAGAAAAGCATTTTTATTTATTATGTTGAAACTTCCTCTACAGGTAACTCAGGGTACCCATTGGAGCCGTGGCTCATGACGCCGGTGCTACACGCTGAGCCTAATTCTCCAGAGCAGCGGTATACCGACTGGCACTGCCAAGTTAGGAATGCCGTAGAGCGTACCAATGGTTACCTAAAAGGAAGTTTGAGGTGTTTGGGCATAGATAGGGTGCTCCACTATTCCCCAGAGAAAGCTGCTGAAATTGTATATAATATACAACCTAATGAAGCATTTTGGGTAATAATTAATTATTATTTACCAACATAAAGCATATAGGTTATTTTAATGTTGTTTATAAATTTGTTGGTTTTGTGTGAGTAAAGAATTAATTTCACAGGGTGCCATTGCAAGAAGACTTGTGGGATGACGGTGGTGACTCCGTTGACTCTAATATTGAAACCCCTGTACATCTGCTGCGGCTGTCTCAAGCCAGGCGGAGGGAAATAATAAGGAACTATTTTAACTGATATTTTTTTAATACTATATCGGTTGATACTGTAAATAAATGTTTTATTTTAAGCGTGCATAAACCTTTCATGATTACTTCCCATTTTTTAAGAATGATTAGTGTCTGTTGAACTGATTTTATTGCAATTTGGTTAAGTTATATGTCCAACAGTATAATGCAAATATAAAAGTTCTTTACTTTAGCAACGCGTTTTGCTCCTCTTTGAGTTGATTGCTGCGGCGTACTTCTTCAATTAATTCCTGCGGAAACCAATGTCATGTCGGTGTAATTAATACTGTTACGAACTGAAGTCTTCACATTTAATTTAGTTAATATCTTCTAGTCTATATAACTGCAATAGCAACCTACCTTAATAGTAGCTTGCCTAGATAGCCTTCTTGTTACGGCCCTCGAGTGTTTTGTAAATTACTTCATTCCGTTTTTTTAAATAAAATAATAGTCCACGGTTCGCCAACCGTGAACGCATCATCTGATGATGACCCGGAAGACTTCCATTGCTGGTTATAAAAGGTTATAAAAGGCCTCCCCAAATCATCGCTTTAAGTAATGACCGGTCCTGCACTTCCCGGTGTAGATAGCATAATGCTATCAATATAGGTTAGGTAGATAAATAACATAATTTATTATGAACAATTTCGGCCGCCTTTATTTCATTTTCCCATGGGCTATGTGGCCATTTCCGGTTAAGAGGCTGCTGACCACTGGTATAGAGTCGGATTCTGTTAATGCGGATGATGTTGTTTCTTTCAACAAGGACCTCATCCAAAATTATTTAAATTAAAAGATTTGACTTACTTTCATAACACGTTAAGCTCTAGCTGAGCATTAATGAAGCGGTCCGGTGGTTGCGCTTTTCTTACACGCCTTCGTACCGCTAGTCTTGGCGGACTAGAAGCAGCCACCTCCTGTTCTAAGTCTGGCACATCGATTACTGGCACAGGTAATGGTTGTGGGTTCAGCGATCGTGGCGCTGCAGCTGTAATACTGCGTTGGGCAGTAACATTGCTGAACTTTAACAGAGAGGAACAAACAATGAATAAGTTACAATTAAATTTACTAACACACGATCTTTTGCCCGTGTCTTCACCGCGTGGAGGGCGAAAATTATAAGGTTTTAAACCTTATAGAAGAATGAATTGGTAGGTATTAATATCATAATACCTGAACCCGAAGAGGTAGCAGGCCACACCAAAATTTTGTCAGTTATTGTTAAGTCCTATGTAGTTGGACACTGGCATGGATACTGCTCAGTCAGCTAGCCATAAATCAAAATTCCGGGCTTATACTGAAAATAAAGGAATAGCTCCTAAAAGTAAAAAATTAACCATAAAACTTACCCCGATTGGTGACTCTGCGGGGCCACACCCCGTTGCCATCTCTTGGCCAATCGTATCTAAAATTATTATGGCATTCTCTGACATTCGGGGTACAGGTACATTGTTACCCGTAGTATTTCTGGCCTTGTTGACAGCCCCACCTTCAATCCTAGCCTTCCGCTTTTGGTCACGCCAGCACTGAGAAATATCATAGGTACTTATTTCCTTAACAGAAAAACTAATATCAGGTTGTCATCATCACCATCATTCCAGCCGAAAGACATCCACTGCTGGACATGGATCTCCCTATAGCTTCTTCTTGTCCTATTCGTAGGATTTATGAAGAACTAGCTTCCACCGTATGTCGTGGTATGTCGATAAAAAGTAGCGTATGTCCATCCCCGGGATGCCATCTATCTCCATCCCAAACTTTATCGAAATCCGTTCAGTGGTTTAGGCGTGAAAAGGTAACATACATACAAACCGACAGACAGACACACAGACAGACAGAGTTACTTTCGAATTTATAATATTAGTATAGTAGTAAGGTATGGATGAATAATGAATTTGAAACGATTGTATGGTATATATATGTCGTGGCGCGAGACGATGGTGTCAACTCACACCTCGTCCAGTTTCTTATCAGCGTGAGACGAAGGCGTCAGTCACACCTCGGCTAACTCTCAAGATCACTGTGGTCTTTGTTAGCGCGCAGAGCTTGTTGATATTAAATAATGAATTATTGTTTCCGATAAGAAAGGCGACGACGTAAACCTAATTACGTCGAACGTGGCCGGGGGTCGGCTTGGTATTACCGTGAGAACGTTTTAAGACGATAAGAGTTAAGCATCAAGAGGAGCCTGGACCAGGCAGTCAGTTCCATTCAGACCACGAGGCTGAGCGCGACCCTCGGACTCGTTGCGCCCTTCTAATTAATTTAGACTTTTCTAGTTAGAGTGCTTATACGCGTTTCCTTTGGCCACGAAATAGACAGATAGTTACATAATGAACAATTTAATTAATAATTGCCCTTCTGACGATGATTGTGAGCCCGATAACTGTCTCGGTCGCTCCGACATAATATATAAGTTTACTAAACTTAACTCTGAGAGGCTCATAGCTACGTACTAGCACGGTTTGGATTTATGGGTAACTAGCTTCCAACCGCGGCTTCACCCGCGTGTTGTCGATAAAAAGTAGCCTATGTCCTGCCTCAGAATGCCATCTAACTCGTTGCTAAATATCGAAATCTGTTCAAGTATGGATTACCGTCCCATCGTGCGTGAATAGTCATGTTTGGGAAAATAAATGATCGTATCTTAAACTTACGATTTTCCATTGCTCCACTGTTTTTGGTGGACCGAGTTCATCCAGAGCATTTTTCAGCTCGGTCCACTGTCGCTCGCTTTGAGCAAAGCCGTGCGCGGTGGTATAGTCGCCGGCAGCAAATTGTGCATGCCCCTGCATATAGGTACTGGCACAAGTATTGTATTTGCTTGACGTTACTTCTTACACTGAAACAATACTGTGACATTAGTGGGTGTTTAATTTGTAGATTTCGATTCAGATAAAGTAGTTAAATAAATGTGGGTACTTACTTTTTCCTAGGAAACATGATGCAACCAAAAACGCACAACACAAAGATTCAAGGATTCAAGTTAGTTTGACGCGTCTTGTGACGTCCTATTATTCTTTCTTAAATTGCGATATTTATTTTAAAAATTCGAACAGCCTGTATGAAAATTTTTGAATTTCGTAGCAAAATTAGAGGTGGAAGTGTCGGATCGCATCAGAATCGAACGAATGAAAAGGAACTTTACCGATGTTGCTACATTAAAAATTTCATTTTTTTCCTTATGGCTACACCTGTTTCTCGTGAAGAGAAATTGAAGTCTCGGCGGGTTCTTTTCTCGAACATGGCGGTCATGTTAGGGAAAAACGACAAACGAATAGACAACGACAACTTTTGACATCTCGCGCGACAATTTTCTCGTGCATGTCATGTTAGCTCTGCTGAAGTTATTTGAAGAGTAATTCCAATTTTTCCGTCATACTTAATCAAGCAGCCTTTGAGTGGCCGCTAAAATGGTCCTTTCATCAGGGACCACGGGGTTAAGGATTCCATGGGCTCGCATTCGAGGTATGCTCTCCGTCGCATACATGCACGCGAGCTGCTCGCAAACTTTCACCACTCGGTACATACACTCGCACAACTCGTACAAGCACGACACACGTGCGGCGTGGCGCTTGCGCGGGAAAGCGATTAGACGCGACGTCACATGACAGCGCGTGCGATGAGCGAACTGTCGGCCACAGCGCCCGGGCGGCGCCGCCGTGCTCGGGAGGGGGTTTCACCCCCGTGCAACACCGCCGCTTGCGCCGGCCGCCGCGCACGCCCATTGATGTTATTACGAATAGATTGTGTCCATATTTTGCTGATTTAAAGTAGGATAAAAAATAAAAAAAAGTATTGAGTAATAATGGAAATGACTACGAGTATTACTAATATTGAACCACCAAACAAAATTTGCGCACTGGTTAAAAACTTTTCCTGTAGTTGGGAAAAGGCTAGGCAGATTGATTGTTGAGTGGGATCACAATTGCCAAATTCATACAGTCCCATCCAGAAAATGTTTTTAAACTGTAATGCTCATCAACTTGTTAATAAAATTTCTTTGTTATAAATACAACGTGTAACGGAAAGGGTATATACATACTCGTACAAAGGGCACGGCTTCTTTGGATGATATATCGTTTGATATTGGAAGGGTTTTTTAATCCTATCTCTACATGTTCGGAAGATATGAGAATTTTTAATACATTGATACCTGTTCGCGCCCAACTAACACAACAACTATTCGACTAACAACGAGCGTATCTACACCACTAGCGAGGCGTACAACACTAGCCGGCGCGCATCATGGCGTCACACTTCTCTTCCTTCCGCCGCTGCACACACTCACAACCTAAAATAACTAAAGTCTACGTTTCTATCTTCTAAGATTCTACTGTACATAATGGAAACAAGTATAAATAAATTCTTTATTTAAAGCCAAAGTTCATCATTGAAGAAGACCTAAACTACAACCAACTTAATCTTTTGTTTCATCGCAAACAAAAAGTGGCGACCGTGACAGGACAGCACCGCGACCACGCGGGCCTATTTGCTGCCCAACCTACTTCTACGACGAAGCCCGAAGAAACCAACGAGACTGAGGTGCTGCATCGGTCTGTGGGACGTCGCAAGATCTGCCAATTACTAATGTGAGCCCGTTCCTTACTTGTTTCCATATTCCTTAACTTTCCTCTTTTGTCTGAGTGACCGTGTGCCTACGATTCGACGTTTGGTGACTATAGCTCAAGTTAACATTACAATCACCGAATGTTTTTGCACGTATTTGCGCTTAACAACGCCTAATCACTCTTTCATCCTATTTTTATAGGTTATTTTCTATCCAAGGGTCGTAATTTAGTTAAATTTGACAAAACTAAATTCGCAACGTGTCCCTAATTTATTTTCAAGTGCATCCTAAGTTATCTTTTAAAAAACCTATGGCTAAGCTTGAGTGTGTGCGCCTAAGGCCTTTAAAATAAAATAGAAAGCTACCAGCACGCACATCACCCTAAATCACCCATCTCGCACGCCTGTTGCTTGCTTTATTTGGTGTTCAGTCGCAAATCGGTACATTACAGGGTACTACGCTGAGTCTACGAGGTCACCCACTGTCTCCGCGCCGCAGCTGTCTACGCACCTGCTTAGCAGCTGTGCGGCTCCTCACTAGCTTCGCTGACGACCATCGGCCTCTGCTGCACTTCGGACGGCGAAACGAGGAGCGTACCGTACCTATTTTCTCTTTATTTTATTAAAACTATTCGCGATGGCTCCTGAAGCTACGCTTAAAGATTTAATTGTCAAACGCGGCTCCATCAGGGGTCGTGTTACTAAGTTCAAAACCTATTTAGATTCCCTAGCTGTTTTAGAATCAATCTCACCAGTAGAAGTCAATAAGCTGGCTATGAAGTTATCGCGAATGAAAAAGAAGCTTATCGAAAAAGAAGGCTTTAACATTATTATTATTATTATAGGTACTTACCTATAATTGTATAATAATATATTTTACTTTACTAACTAGGTAAGTATCTACCTACACGAAATAAATTTACAAAACGCAAATATCTGTGTAAAGCAGTTGAATTTGAACCCTATATCAATTTACATTGATATAGGGTTCAAATTCAACTGCTTTACGGGTAAGGTCATAAAAAAATGTACTTTTTAACATTTTGAGGTGAGCCCATGTTTGATTGTGAATACCATGCGCTAACAAATAGTATGTTAATATTATTATATTATAGCATGTTGATAATCATGCTTAGAATAATGTAGAAATAACCAGAATATTCGAGAGGCTCAAACTAATAAAATAAAAAATATTTCGGAATCAACAAAATAAAGCTGCATACATAAATTATTTGTCTCCTATCAACCCAGAGGCCGAAAAAACTGCATTAAAAAAAAACTATTAGCATTATGGTTTTAAATTTGTAGTTTACATTTAAAGCAATAAAGATGCCGTCTGATAATGTATAAATTATTGTAATAATACAATGTTCTTGAAAAAAAAAACCTATTCTAATTTGTGTCTCCAAAAGATATCCAGTGTGTTATTCCGATTCGATATAGGGTATATTTTTTGTTTTCAACAGTATGCAACATTATTAAGCTAATTTTGATGTGGCAACATCTTAATATAACTGTCAAACGTCAGTTTTGACATATTTTTTTCATTTGTGGCCGCGACGGTGAAGAATTGTAAACTCCAAAATTTTGTGCAATATTTCGGGCAGTGTATCTGTAAATTCTACGCGGTAAGTACAGTCCGTTGTCAACATTATCTGACCCACCCTAAAATCAAACGAATTTGGACCCTCTGCATGTAACATTAAGGTTTATTCAAGTTATATGAGCTTATCAGACAAGTGCTCGAGGATTTGATGAACAAATACAATAATAATACAGACACGCAAATTTGATCTTTAAATAGTAATTCTGGTTACGAGACCAGAATTACTTAAGCTCAATCATTAAAATAAGCTATAACACTTAACATATTATAACAAATAGTTATAAAATATAACCTAATGCAAACGTTTTAAAGATCAAATTTGCGTGTCTGTATTATTATTGTATTTGTTCATCAAATCCTCGAGCACTTGTCTGATAAGCTCATATAACTTGAATAAAACAAGTATCGAGATCAAATCCTTCGACAAAGTTATTGTTTTGCTTTCAATATAGAATTTATATTCCAAAACTATTTCTTGTATTATTGTAAAGAACTACAGACTAAACATAAACTTTTTTAAATGGTAATATTTTCACATAACTTGTAATAAGTGGGTAGTTGAAAAATAAATATTCGTATTTATTATAAAGCTGGTATTCAAATGCTACTATGGAGTGATTATTTAAAATACAAAATAATTTGCACGAGGAGAAGATGGCTGCTCGTGCTGTGCAAGAATAAACTTTATGATAGTATACTATATGGTTAATTTTTTTTAGAATATTGCGTCTTGCATTACAACTGAGATCAAATTTCAATGCGGCTTATAAGAGTTGAGTTGGTCTTGTGGTCACTAAGGTAGTGCGATGTTCATCGTTGTCTACGTTCGAAACCAAGTTTAGCCTAAATTTAGATATTTTATTACACTTTTTTACATTTCTTTAACAGACGACGTAGGGTATTGTCTTTTTAAACGGGCAGTTTGTATAGAAATAAAACTAAAAAATTGCAAGTTTATAATGTTTATTATTTCATTAAAACACTTAAGTAAGATAAAGTAAGTAAATGCTCATATATTTCCAAATTAATATACTTTTTATATTAGTATGCCATATAAACATTAAAAAAGGCATGCTTATGCTTAAAAGTTTGTTCTCGAGAAAATGAATTCATCTGTGAAATGCTTTACAAATTTATAGCTGCCTATATGTAGTGAATAAACATGTTATTTTTATATTAGTATGCCATATAAACATTAAAAAAGGCATGCTTATGCTAAGTTTGTTATCGAGAAAATGAATTCATCTGTGAAATGCTTTACAAATTTATAGCTGCCTATATGTAGTGAATAAACATGTTATTTTTATACTAGTATGCCATATAAACATTAAAAAAGGCATGCTTATGCTAAGTTTGTTATCGAGAAAATGAATTCATCTGTGAAATGCTTTACAAATTTATAGCTGCCTATATGTAGTGAATAAACATGTTATTTTTATAATAGTATGCCATATAAACATTAAAAAAGGCATGCTTATGCTAAGTTTGTTATCGAGAAAATGAATTCATCTGTGAAATGCTTTACAAAGGAGGATCGGCAAGAATATATGGAAGCTGGTCTCAGCACCAATAACAACCATACATATGCCATTAGATAGGTATTTTAATATAATACAATAACTAATATGGCGGCTCATTCCAAATCGCTGTGTGAAAAAAGTTGTGGCGATGTTTCGCAGGACTGATCTGGACGCTAGATAATTGAAACCTTTGAATAGTTAATCACTTCTGGTGATCATAGTTTGAATGTTTGCAAATGTATATGCATTCTGAGTAGTGTAAATGTGTGCAAATGTGTAGCTATTCAAGAGTTCCGTTATCTAGCGTCCAGGTTCATAATCAGACCAACTCAATGGAACCATGTAGGTGTCTAGGTCAGTCATCAGGTAAAATGAACAGGACTCGTTGATACACATCTAACGAGCCCAAACTCGATGGGTTTACTAGTAGCTATTCAAGAGTTCCGTTATCTAGCGTCCAGGTCAGTCATCAGGTCCTCGTCATTATGTAAAATGGATAAACTTGCTGAGACACATCTAATGAGCCCACACTCGATGGGTTTACTTGTAGCTATTCAAGAGTTCCGTTATAGAAGCGTCCAGATCCATAATCAGACCAACTCAATGGGACCATGTAAGTGTCTAGGCTAGACATCAGGTAAAATGAACAGGACTCGTTGAGACATATCTAATGAGCCCACCCTCGATGGGTATACTAGAAGCTATAATCAAGAGTTCTGTTATCTAAGGTCCAGGTCAGCCATCAGGTCCTCGTCATCAGGTAAAATGGACAGGAATCGTTGAGACACATCTAATGAGCCCACACTCGATGGGTGTACTAGTACCTAGCTGTTCAAGAGTTCCATCACCTAGCGTCCAGGTCCATCATCAGATCAGCTCGATGGTACCTTAATATTGAAATTATTGTATTATGATCGCACATACTACACAGTAAATATTCAAAGTAGACCACTAGAAATTATTAATATTCAAGTGTTCCGATAACATAGTCTAGGTCCGTCCTGCGAAACATGGGCACAAGTTTTTTCACACAGCGATTTCAAAAGAGCCGCCATAGAAGTTGTTGCTGTATATTAAAATGCCTATCTAATCATCGATCACTAATAAAGAACTAGATACACAATCAGCGTCAAAAAATGTCCTCACCGAATGACCGCCCACTTGAACATTTGGGTGGTCTTTTCATCTAGTAGCATTCGAACGCTCCGACGGTAAACATGCCTCAGTGCTCGTTTAAAAACTGCAAAAATCACACGTCTAGGACGCTAAAAAAGGATGGAGTTTCATATTTTTGGTAAGTATTAATATTATCTTTATATAATTGTTAACACTGTATTGTAAATACTGATATTTTGTCAAGAAATCATCGTAAAAACTTTATTTTAAATTAAGTCGTAACAAATAGCAGGCGATATAATGCAGCTAAATTGTAAAGACTCTTACTAAACGTATTAATCATACTAGCGCATGCCCACTTAAATTGTTTGGGTTATCCACGTTGACTCTGTTCAATTTGTTGGAGACGCTATATATAATAATTCTTTTTTTTTATGCTAGATTTGATTTTCGATTTTATTTACCCGACTGCGCGACGCAAGGAAGGGTAATGTGTTTATCAGCCTATGTATGAATAATTGACCTAAAATAACTGCCACCAACTGCATCAGACTACTTGAAAAGTGACTTGTTTGGAACTTGTTAGTTGTTTTTTATGAGTCGGGTTTTTTGATATTGTATTTTTTTTTGTGGTTTTTTAGTAGGTTACTGTATTTTTTTTTATTTTTTAAGTAATTTAGATTCATTAATAAGTAAATGTGGTGACATTTATTTATTTCACCACCATTTATTTATTTTTCCACTTCACGAAATGATATTTTCTGAATGTGAAGATCTGATTTGTTACAAAAAATACCAAAATCGCTAATTGTATGCCTTTAATATTTAAGGCGTTCCCTCAATTCCTCATAGATTCCATCATCAGAACAAGGATTAGATGTAAAAAGGACCAACTTGGGAACAAACCTAATGTAATGCCGTTTGAATCATCTCAATCGGTCGATCCGTTTTCGAGTTATCGGTGGTGTGCAAACATAAAAAAAAACCTATATATTTATAAATACGCGACGCATTGAGTAACCTCCTCCTTTTTTTGAAGTATGTTAAAAATACCATACATAATAATTTACAGTACAAACAAAAAATATTGTTCTGGTTCGTCTCCATTCGTTCCTTGTCCTAGCGGCGAGCCTCGGTTGTAAAATTTATTACTTTTTTTTGGCACTTAGTAATTGTTACTTTAAAGCATGCGTATAAGGTTGAAGTTGTTTTGATGTATCTTGAGCAGTGAGTACCGGTCGTAAAATTTTATTGCTTTTTGTAATAGCTTTGTGAATACGACTTTAAACGTTGTAGGTAAGGTTGAAATTACATTAATGTATATTTATTTTAACTAAACACAATTGGCGACATTTTTAAGAGAAATTTTGTATGAGATTGTGTATCTAGTTCTTTATTAGTGATCGATGTATCTAATGACATAGGTCTGGTTGTTATTGGTCGTGGGGACCATTTTGTCCGGTCCTCCTTTATAGCTGCCTATATGTAGTGAATAAACATGTTATTTAAATAGAAAAAATCTATTTATAACAATAACATCACCACATAATCTGCAACATTTTAATGGTTTAACAATCAATCCATTGAGCATTTACTTACATGGTGTGTTTAAATATACCTACTAGATGAACTAGTAGCGGAGTGGCGCACCGTCCCCTGCTATAACTTGTTGTAAGCGGCTACGCATACCGCGCACCATATTCCAACACAAATCTTTGCCTCTCATGTGCTCCCAAGTCGATGTCACGACCTCAGCCAAGTTGTGTTTGTTTCGCACTTCCGTTGTGTCCCAATTTAAAACCATCTGACCCCATAGATTTTCTATAGGGTTCAAATCAGGACTTTTAGATGGCCAATTAATAACTGTCACACCTTCTTGAGCAGCTAACCATTCCCGCACAATGCCTGCACGGTGGATGGAGCAGTTATCGTGCATGAAATAAATATGTGACGTTGGATAGGCAATTCGCACAGTCGGCAGCATGACGTCACGCAGAATCTCCAAATACAAACTGCTATTAAACCTACCACCAACTTCCACCAATTCACCAGGTCCCATGGACGACATCCAGCCCCAGTAGCCCAGGGTTATTCTACCGCTAGTTCTACAAGGTAGCAAGCACTTCTCGTTGTAACGTTCTCCTTTCCTCCGCCATAAGATTTTACGTCCATCTTTGTCCGATTTAAATGATTTTTCATCAGTGAAGATCACAACATTTTCTTCCCAATTAAAATTTAAATATTCCTGGGCAAAACGGACCCTTTCTGCACGATGAGCAGGTGTCAATGCAATTTTCTGTGCCGGTTTATAATTCTTTATCCCAGCAGCGTGTAAATGCCTTCTCACTGTTTCCACTGATATATTGTGGTTTATTGCGGTTGCACGAATGGGCAAAAATGGATTTTCAACGTGGCTTGAAACAATAGCCCGGTGGCGTTCGAATTCGGGACTATACTTGATGGCTTTTGCTCCTGGACGAATCCGCTGAATATTTCCATTGTCTCCATAACGTCTTAGCCATAGTCTGACCGTATTTCTCTAAAACAAAAATAAACATTTTTGGAACCGTGTATGTAACTTGTAAGGAGTGAATGTAATGGTAAAATAGCCAACTACGCGTTCATTAATCACAATCAATAAAATAAAATAGGTATAAAAAAAACACTTACTGCTATATTAAGTCGGCGACCAATCTCTCTAATTCCAACATTCTGCTCATGTAAAAATATTATTTTATGTTTGGTATAGTCGTCAAGTTGCGACATGATGCTTTATTACAACAAATTGCTTAAAAATACTTAACGAGTTAAACGATTTACAAATGTGTGTGCGCAGTCACTGCTATTAGGCGCAGTGTAACTTTTGTTACTTAGATGAATTTATGATCTACCTCACGAAGTAAATATGTTTTACTTCGTATTCAACCATTCTTGGTAAATATAAATTCTGTGAACTTAAAGTTTTTTAAATTACCCACCCGTTTACAAGATTAGTTATTAGGCGAAAATCACATTGGTCGTTCTTTAATATTGCAAGCAATATTGTAGAAATGAAAACAAATTAAAAAAGAAACTGATGTATAGGTGCACTGTGTTTTCGAACCCACATGCTGTTCGTCGTCAATCCAGCGTCAAACCGCTAAGCCACAAGAACTTGTGGGGAATACGCGAAATTAAAGATTGGCTTGTAATTATGTAGCGTGACTTAAAAGGTTTTCAACTTTAATGTTAACGAGATAATGATTAAAATAGCTTAACAAAAACATATATAATGCCAGTGGCTCCGACTATGTTGGGTGGGTTTACCTTAACGTTACGCGTTAAAGATCAAATTTGCGTGTCTGTGTTATTATTGTATTTTTGTTCATCGAGTCCTCGAGCACTTGTCTGATAAGCTCATATAAATTAAATAAACCTTAATGTTACCGGCAGAGGGTCCAAAGTCGTTTGATTTTAGGGTGGGTTAGATAATGTTGACAACAGACTGTACTAAGATATCGTTTATTAGGTTTATAATTTGAAATGTATAGTCAATGTCCAGAGTATGTCCAGTTTTATGAAAGAAATCGCGCTTGAATTGTGACCGGTATTCATTATTGAGGTTCGAATTTTCGAGTGTGTTTGTTCCAGTTCGTTATGTGTGTTATGGTGTTTGTTATGTCACACACTAGAATTTTATAAAGGAGACTGTTCACATAACTTAACCGACTACGGGAAAATAAAAAAGGGTAATGTTATTCTAAAGTGCCTGAAATCGCGAAATAAAAAATCTGTTGTTCCCTACATTTATGTACGCTTATGTCGTCAAAATGTAAGGAACAGCTGATTTTTTTTTCGCGATTTCAAATTTGGTCCCATAGTAAAAGTTGTTTACAATGATGAGTAAAGTCATGTGTTTAAGTATGGGTCCCTAATTACCAGTCACCCTATATATATATAATATATCGCGACAAAAAGTGTGCCGTTCCCTACATTTTGACGAGTTATGCGAACATAAGTAACACAGTAGATTTTTTTTTCATGATTTTGGGTTTAGTCCTATAATGTAAGTTGTTCATAATAATGAGTAAAGTCACATGTTTAAGTATCGGTCACTAATTACAAGTCACCCTATATATATTATCTATAAAACAAATGATATTTGCAACTTGTGTTTAGTGTTTTATTATTTTTATTTATTACAGATGCCTACTCAAGCCGAAAGGCAAAAACAATATAGAGAACGTTTAAAACGAGACAACCCTGAAAAATATGAAGCAATTAAAAAGAAAAATGCAGAAAGGACAAACAGAAATAGAAAAAGAATCAATGATTGTCAAACTGAGAAAGAACAACAAGAAATGCGTAAAAAATGGAGAGAGAATAAAAAGAAGGAAAAAAACAAGAAATCCAATAATAATGAAGATGAAAATAAAAATGCGCAAAAGAGGATTAATAGAGTCAATTACAGATTAAAAAAGGAAAACATAGAATTAAAAGCTAAAATAATATCAATAACTAAGGAATTGAAAAAATATAGAAAAAAAATCAACAGAATGCAGCGGAAAAACCAAGAATATCTGAAACATATTGAACAGTTGAGAGGCGAAAATAATGTAACACAACATATAGACAATACAGTTTCTCAAGAAAATGACGAAATTACTCCTTGTAAAAAAGCAGATTGTTTCATCAACCAAAACTTACCAAACATATCTATAGAAGAAAAGGAAAAAGTTAGAAAACGACTTATGGAACATAATGTTTTAGTAGATTCTTTAAAACAGTGTTACGAAACCACACGAAATAATGATTCTAAACGCGTTATAAAGAGAGTAGTAGATGGTTCAATCGTTCAAAAATACAAAATGAAGGTTAAGATGTCATCTTATTTAGGATTAAAAGGCAAAATACGTACAGTAGAAGTGAAGAAAAAAAATTATGCTCTACTAAATCAACTTAAAGAATTTTTCGAAAGGGATGATGTAAGTCGGGCCACGGCGGGCAAGAAAGAATTTAAAACGCTTCGTAAAGACAAAAGACAGAGAAGGTATTTATTGGACACTTTGGAAAATCTATTTAAAAAATATAAATCTGAAGGAGGGAAAGGCAAATTGACGACGTTTAAAAAATACAGACCATTCTACATTTTACCACCTAAAGTTGACAGGCGAGAAACATGCGCTTGCATAAAGCATGAAAATATACTTATGAAACTAAAAGTATTAAAATCCTTGAGTTTGATCAAAAGTCAGTCTCTTGATGAAATACTTTCCTTAATTTTATGTAATCCAAAATCAAAAGAATGCTCCTATGGAGAATGTTCTACTTGCGAAAAGAAGTCCTTAGAATTCAACTTAGATGAAACAAATTTTGAAGACACTGTAAAATGGAAAGAATGGTCCATACAAACACATGAATATAATGATAAAGATAATAATAATGAAAGAAAAACTACGAAAAAAATTATGAAAACTGAAAAAACTGGACTATTGAAAGATTTGGTTGAAGCTTTTACACAAGAATTGTCTAAATTTAAAAAACATGCCTACAATATTTATCATCAGTATATTGAACATCAGCGGTGTATTAAAAATTTAGATGATAATACAGTAACAATACACATCGATTTCTCTGAAAATTATGCGACCAAATTAAACACAGAAATTCAAGCAATGCATTTTGGTGCCTCTCGAAATCAGATTACCCTCCATACTGGCTTAATATATAGTAATCGTGATCCTCTTCCGTTCTGCTCTATATCTGCGAACAATTATCATGGTCCGGAAGCTATTTGGGAACACTTAAAACCGGTTTTAAATTATATCAGAGATCAGTATCCCACTGTCGATACAGTCCATTTTTTTTCCGACGGCCCCACAAGCCAGTATAGGCAAAAAAAGAATTTTTATTTATTTGAAAAATACACTAAAATGTATGGCTTCAGAGCTACGTGGAACTTTTTTGAAGCCTCCCACGGCAAGGGTGCTGCCGACGGAATAGGCGGTACCATCAAAAGAAAAATGGATTCCTTAGTAGCTTACGGATCAGATATTACAAACGCTGAATCAGCATTTGAGTTGTTGAAGAAATCTGGGATTAAAATAAAACTATTCTACTTCCCTGAGGATACCATTCAAATGCAAACAATGGAATTAATACCTGTACCAGGGACCATGACATTACATCAAGTAATTAACACGAATTCAGAAAACACAATATCATATCGCAGCTTAAGCTGTTTTTGTCCACAAGCAGAAACGAAACTAGGTTTTTGTAACTGCTTAGATCTGCCACAAGCCACATTAACGAAACAAGCCACAGACCCAAAACGTGTGATTACAAAATCGAAAAAGCGAACAATAACAATTCTAGCTGACATCAAAAACACGATGGAAAACAAAGCATTCTTTGACTTACATAAATTTGGCCCATTTTCGCTTACAACTGTTAAACCAGACACTAAACTATTTAAAGCAAACCAAGCTCAGACCAATGCTTTTGCATGTGAAGATATAATTAACAAAAACCCCATCGCATCGTGTTCTAGAGCATGTACTAAACGAAAAAAGTGCATTACGCCGAAAAGGAAATTTTCTGTTGGATCTGTTGTACGTAAGGCAAAAAAAAATAAAAATAATTATGATAGTAACACAGATACAGATGTTGATGAACAATATTCCTTGCATAATTCTTCAGAAGACGAGTGTTTTATTTCTGATAATGAAAAAGAACAGATTGATGAAGACTGTGGCATGGAGTTAGAAACTATTATAGATTTCAATGATGATGTAAGGATGACACAAAATCAAGAAAATATTAATATTATATCAGATATAAGTGTACATAATGACTTAAACATAGAGCATGACCAAAGAAAAAATGAAAAAGATAATAAGACTAATAATAATATTAAGGATATGACAGAAGACGTTACTATAAAATCGGTTTTGATGACACCATCAGACATACAAATAGAAAATTGTATGGAATTTCAAACAAATGACAGTGTGCTAGTAAGATACTACCAAAGGAATTCCTGGAAATATTATATTGGTTTCGTAGAAAACATAAATACTACAGATCAGGAAACTTACTACACAGTATTATTTTTAAAAACTCAAAAAAGCCACGACTTCATTTCGTTGTTACAAAAAAAATAGATCGAGACGTTGTCACGGCAGAATCGATAGTAAAAAAAATTACATTGACACAAAATACTGAAAAACCCAAGGAGTATTTAATAAGCGATGACAATTGTTTTTTTCGATATTTGAATACTTTTTTTTTAAGATTGATTTTTAAACTTGATTTTTAAACTTGAAGAACAATAATTTTGCAAGTAGGTACCTATCTTAAATCTAAAAGTTTGATAAGATTCTTTTTTTTTGAGATGCTGATTTTTAAAGTTGAAGAACAATAATTCTGCAAGAAGGTACTTATTTTAAAACTAAAAGTTTAATAAGATTTTTTTTTTAAGATGCTGATTTTTATACTTGAAGAACAATAATTTTACAAGTAGGCACCTATTTTAAAACTAAAAGTTTGATAAGATTCTTTTAGGTATAGTATTTTTGATTGTTAATTTTGTATAAATAGATACTCATTATTTTGTTTTATAAAGGAGGTCGTCGCCTTTTCGCACCTCTGCTCGCACAGGACCGTATTTTTTAAGATTGTTTTAAATGAAAAGAAGTTTTCTTTTTATGTAATTAATCGGCACACTACAAATTAGTTATAATTAAAAACACATTTTTATTTTGGCATTTATTAAACTCATTTAAAATCAGATCATTGTAGTTGAAAGCTAAATTTATTAGATAACACACAAGAAATGTTTTGTTTAAATCATTACCTAATAATTTAATATTATTTTATAGTTCGCCTATTGATTACATTCTTTTTAAAACGCACCAAATCATCTAAAATTCGTGAAAATACGGCTCTGTGCGAGTACGAGTGGTGTCAAATGGGACAGCCTCAAAATAAAAAATAAAAACTGTAAAACGAAACTCTGTGATGTGGCAATAAATAACTCATAATATTTTAAAATGGATTTTACTTGACCTATTTCCAAGTGAACATTGACCTTTACATTATTCCAGTGCGTTATTGTGTGTTATATCTTCCAGTGCGTTATATTACATTTTTTGGCGACCTTACCCAAATAAAGACGCCACGCGCGCAAAAGCTAAAATGGTATATTCGATGGTATATCGATAAACCAATTGCATCAAGTGTGTAAAACAGTTGAATTTGAACCCTATGTCAAAGAGCATAAAGCCGCCACGCTAGCAAATCTTATAATGGTTTACTGTTTTCAAATTTCAGACTCAAAGAAGGCTTTGACATTATTATTATAGGTACCTATAATTGTATAATAATATATTTTACTTTACTAACTAGGTATCTACCTACACGAAATAAATTTACAAAACGCAAATATCTGTGTAAAGCAGTTTAATTTGAACCCTATATCAATGTAAATAAAGACGCCACGCGCGCAAAAGCTAAAATGGTATATTCGATGGTATATCGATTTACCAATTGCATCAAGTGTGTAAAACCGTTGAATTTGAACCCTATGTCAAAGTGGATAAAGCCGTCACGCGCGCAATGTTGTTGTTGCGGATTACTGTTTTCAAATGTCGTAAGGTAGTTCACCCCGCTGCGTTGGTCCGGGTGGCTTTTACATTATAATTTATAGTTTATTGGCGTAGGTAGGTGTTCACGCATCAAGCGCGTGATCATGTGGACTGACGTCACCGGCGGCTGAGGCGCGGGCGCGGGACGGAGGAACCGGCGCGCGGGGGCGAGCGGACGGCGGCGGCGCGGCGGCGACACACACCACGATCGCACGGCCAGAACGACACTAGCGTCCCCTCTTAGCTACTTCACTGTATAGCTACCTATTTATCGCCTTTTCTTATTATAATTTAAAGAGTATACAGTCCACGCTTTTATTTATTAATTTACCTGAGCTCCTGAACATGGTCCTTCTACCGGGAAACGTCCAGGACTAAAGAGTAAAAAAAAGCGGTTGTAAGCTTACAAAGTCTTATTTATGCATCTTCGTTTGTCATGCAACAAGGGCGGTCCATTTGGAGCTCGTCACCGACCTTACAAAAGAAGGCTTCATCGCGGCTCTGAATCGTTTCACGTCTCGTCGGGGTAAACCTCAAAGTATATTATCAGACAACTGCACAAACTTTGTTGCGGCTAATAATGAGTTAAAACGAATTATTAAAAACTCTGATGTTGCATCTGAAATGGCAGAGCAAGGCATTAAATTTGTTTTTGCTCCTCCTTATTCCCTACACTTCAATGGCATGGCTGAAGCTGCCGTAAGGTCCACAAAAACCCATCTTAGAAGGTTGCTAAGTCTCACCAACTTTACTTACGAGGAACTGGCAACTTGTCTATGTCAAATAGAGGCCGTTCTAAATTCCCGTCCTCTAACTCCCGTGTCCTGTGACCCATCCGATTTGTCTGTCCTCACGCCTTCCCATTTTCTAATTGGACGAACACTCACGTCTGTGCCGTCTTCACAGGTTCCTGACAAAACCATCAGCAGTTTGGACCGCTTCAACAGGATTGAATACATCCGTCAACACTTCTGGAAGCGGTTCGCTAATGAATACATTTCCTTACTTCAACAGAAAACCAAACGGTCATTTGCTTCAGACAGGAAGCTCGGAGAAGGAACGCTCGTGCTCATCCGAGACAAGGCGCTTCCACCACTTGTTTGGGCACTAGGTCGCGTAGTACGAACCTATGCGGGCTGCCTATATGGCAGACGTAAAGACAAAGAGAGGAGTCATCACAAGAGGGTGTGACTGTACCTAAATTACCCTAGGCTGATAAAATTTTCGTTTTGTCCTAATTATGCTAATATTAGTGTTTTAGGTCGGTTTCCCCGTAGGGGAAAGAAAAGCGCCCCGCCGTATTCCGCGCAATTCTGTAGGGCTCGTCCCAGACTTGGTCACCCTCCCACCGACATAAGAAATGAATTCATTAAAGAAGTCCGATGCCTTGTCCCATTAAAAGGCAAGGAAAGGATTGAATGAGAATGTAAATAAGACATGAATTCATGGTTATGAATAATTGGATGTGGTTTTAGAAAGTTAATAAATAGTACAGGGATGCAAAGTATATTATAAATCTGTGATTAACCCTTACGTTAGCGTAACAGGTATTTGGTCAGTCATTACTCACACAATACCTCACATCCACACTCGGAGTACTCAGAGATACACTTCCATAAAGTGACGCAAGCGGCTTTTCAGCGGCATCGTGTCATCAACATGCTCTTTTGGAGACATGGTCCCTAGCAGTTCTCTCGAACTGATAATCGTGACAGAGCGGCTTTCCCTGCGGCAACCGTGCGACCGTCCTTGTCTAGCAACGGGGCGGCTAGTTCCGGCGGCATAAGTCTTCAACATGCTCATATGGATACATGGTCCCTATCAGTCCTTGGACTGAATATGAAATAAATGTGGTCACCCAAACCCCTGGAAGTTCTCCCTTTGCACAACAAGAGGAAGTTCTCCCTTTGCACAACAAGAATATCTGTAAGACAAGACACGTGTTCATGTCAGCCTGACCGAATTATTGGTCTGAGATAAAGAATACAACATTCATAAATTACTAGGTATTGGAGTTGAGAACCGAGTCTCAAGAATCATTATTTGATAGAGTTTTGGATAATCTCTCTCTTAAAGTCAGAGGCAAAGAATACATAATTCAAGAATTAGGTCGATACTACGTAATAAAGCAGAGAATCAAATCTCAAGAATCATTAATTAAGTAGAGTTGTGGATCAACTCTCTTGAAGGCCTATAGACAGTCCCAAAGCGCCCACCCTTCACCACTTCCTAGTGTTTGAGCTGAGGAGAAGAAGTAGCACAACAACCTCCCCAGCAACACGTCTCTGTCTGTTTAGTTAAAAGAACTTTAATTACATTACCAGCCAAGGATAATTATTATAATGAAAGACTCACCCAGTCGCACCAACAAACACACACACATACTAAGTTAAATACTAGATTACTCTAAACTGGGCTTTAACCCAACTATATTTAACTTAATAACTAATACCCGCTATCTTACGACAGCCCACTCGGACATGGCCTCTTGGTATTCACCAAGCCTCCTAACTTAACTAGCTTAGACACGGACGTCCGTACCCTATCGAGGTCTAAAACCAAGTGTCGTTCTGGACTTCAAAATCAGCCCTCAATTCCTAAAACACCACGTTCAGCGCGTCTTCCCACAGTTTCACAGAATAGATTTATTGCCGTTTTTGTACAATTTCTCAATTGTTTTAGAATGGTCCGTTTAGGTATTGCCTGGGCTCGGTTTATGGTTACCATATGTGCAACTAGTATTGTCCTAAGATTAGAAATCGGATATTTTAAGTCGTTTCTTTAGAATTTGTTGAATTATTGCCTTCGACCTTTTCGTGGCACTTGTCCATAGCTTGTTTCCCATAAAATAGAGAATTTATGTCTTCCTAAGAGGCAAAAACTATGTGTTTGTTTTAAAATAAATATAATATTTTGTTATTAACTAGGAATAGGTGACAGACAGTCACATTCCCCCCTCTGAAAATCAGACGCGTGACGCAGTACAGCGTATGAGCTTTCAAAATGGGATGAACTCTGCCTTTGAATGAAAGTGTTTTAGAATATATACCCATAGGTATGCTACGCTCACAATGGTGCTGCTATGTTAACCTAATCAAATAATTAATTACAATTGCTCCAGTTAGAACATGAATCCAATAAGATCCCAATAAGTTGCAATGTCTGCTATAATCTGTTACTGTTTCGCATCTTCAATCGATACTATAATTTCTCCATAATATTTGAATTTATTCTTGTTGAAAATACTCTTGTCCTATAAAAATCACACTATCGCGCTTCAAGTAAGTTCAGAAGACCTGTGCATGCTTATAATGTAGTTTTACATACCAGGGTCTCTTTTAAGAGTATTTGTGTTATCGTGGCACGCTACCTACAGTGCTCCCTCGTCCTAAACTCAGCCTGCTGCCGCTGGAAAGAGGCCTCTCCTTATGCATCTCAATGCTGAGTCAGCTTGGTCAACTGCCCGCAGTCGTATCCAGTAACTGAAATAGTCCGCACATAAACATATTAAATGTTATTCCAATTGGGCACCACCCTCTGATTCTAAGAGGTTAGAGCAGTTTTGAAATCCAATAAGAGTTGGAAAACTATACTGATTAGAAAATTTAGGAATCCTAGACTGTCCAAACAATTGTTGGCTTATTTGCACACAATGCTGTTAAATACCCCTCAGATTATAAAAAATGTTGACGAGAACATTCTATGGTATATTCGAACTGTTGTAGGTGCCAAAGTCCTAAAACATAAACCTATAAAATTGTATTTTGTGAGATAACAAAAATCATACCACGTAGATATGAGTAACTGAGGTGTCTAATAAAAGTGAAACTTAGCTTCGTAACAGGAGCCACGCTACAGCCACTGCTGTTGAAGTCAGCCGATGGCAGCTGATTTTTAGGAAACGCAACGCACAAACAAGGTTTTGCCATAGCGTAGTCGCAGCCAAGTGAAGACTTAAACATCCTGGAATTTGAAATAAGGCCACACGAGTATCTATTCAATTTATATGACATACGCCTGCTGATTGCAGAGTTAGAAAGCTTTGTTTACTTCTCCTCTTTCATTTTTGTTTCTTTTATAAAAATCACAGTTGGTGCTACTTTAGCCTATTAGCTAATAAGTAATTTAATTAAACTTAAACTACTAGGTAACTTTAAAATTAAAAATCTTCCATTAACGTATTTCATATTCACACTGCAGTCTTGGTAAATTAATAGTCATTTTATAAGCATTACGCTTCTTAGGTCTTAGTTACTAATAATATTAGGTTTACCCATAATAAGGGTGTGTCTTATACCTAAGCTCACTCCACACACACACACATAAATCTCAACTGAACAAACTTATATCATATTGACAAACTGTCACTTACAAAACTCACGTTTGCAGGGAGTCGAACCCTTATTTACGTTAGCAAAGGAACCCAAACAACAATCATACCATAACCTACTTAAAATTACATCCGTGCATCTGGGAATCGAACCCACTATCAGTAGCATCGGAATCAAAGCCCTAAAATCAACTACCATGTGGGAATTGAACCCACAAGCCGTGACACAGGAATCCAAGCACTTATAAACCAATACATCAGGCGGGAATCGAAGCCAAGATTCGTTTACAATGAATCTAAGCACATCAACTAATAATTATTATGCGGGAATTGAACCCACTACCAGTAGTTGAAGAATTCAACTTAAACAAGTATTTTAATTAAACATTATATGTTATTCTAGCCGTTTTAACTCTTGCCGTTCTTATAATTAATAGAACCATAAAATTACGTTGTGTTGTTTTTGTAGTAACCCATAAGTTGTTCTTTCTCGTTGCACTGAAGTGAATCAGTACATTTAATGACGAGAATCCTGGTCACGGCACCACATGTGACTGTACCTAAATTACCCTAGGCTGATAAAATTTTCGTTTTGTCCTAATTATGCTAATATTAGTGTTTTAGGTCGGTTTCCCCGTAGGGGAAAGAAAAGCGCCCCGCCGTATTCCGCGCAATTCTGTAGGGCTCGTCCCAGACTTGGTCACCCTCCCACCGACATAAGAAATGAATTCATTAAAGAAGTCCGATGCCTTGTCCCATTAAAAGGCAAGGAAAGGATTGAATGAGAATGTAAATAAGACATGAATTCATGGTTATGAATAATTGGATGTGGTTTTAGAAAGTTAATAAATAGTACAGGGATGCAAAGTATATTATAAATCTGTGATTAACCCTTACGTTAGCGTAACAGGTATTTGGTCAGTCATTACTCACACAATACCTCACATCCACACTCGGAGTACTCAGAGATACACTTCCATAAAGTGACGCAAGCGGCTTTTCAGCGGCATCGTGTCATCAACATGCTCTTTTGGAGACATGGTCCCTAGCAGTTCTCTCGAACTGATAATCGTGACAGAGCGGCTTTCCCTGCGGCAACCGTGCGACCGTCCTTGTCTAGCAACGGGGCGGCTAGTTCCGGCGGCATAAGTCTTCAACATGCTCATATGGATACATGGTCCCTATCAGTCCTTGGACTGAATATGAAATAAATGTGGTCACCCAAACCCCTGGAAGTTCTCCCTTTGCACAACAAGAGGAAGTTCTCCCTTTGCACAACAAGAATATCTGTAAGACAAGACACGTGTTCATGTCAGCCTGACCGAATTATTGGTCTGAGATAAAGAATACAACATTCATAAATTACTAGGTATTGGAGTTGAGAACCGAGTCTCAAGAATCATTATTTGATAGAGTTTTGGATAATCTCTCTCTTAAAGTCAGAGGCAAAGAATACATAATTCAAGAATTAGGTCGATACTACGTAATAAAGCAGAGAATCAAATCTCAAGAATCATTAATTAAGTAGAGTTGTGGATCAACTCTCTTGAAGGCCTATAGACAGTCCCAAAGCGCCCACCCTTCACCACTTCCTAGTGTTTGAGCTGAGGAGAAGAAGTAGCACAACAACCTCCCCAGCAACACGTCTCTGTCTGTTTAGTTAAAAGAACTTTAATTACATTACCAGCCAAGGATAATTATTATAATGAAAGACTCACCCAGTCGCACCAACAAACACACACACATACTAAGTTAAATACTAGATTACTCTAAACTGGGCTTTAACCCAACTATATTTAACTTAATAACTAATACCCGCTATCTTACGACAGCCCACTCGGACATGGCCTCTTGGTATTCACCAAGCCTCCTAACTTAACTAGCTTAGACACGGACGTCCGTACCCTATCGAGGTCTAAAACCAAGTGTCGTTCTGGACTTCAAAATCAGCCCTCAATTCCTAAAACACCACGTTCAGCGCGTCTTCCCACAGTTTCACAGAATAGATTTATTGCCGTTTTTGTACAATTTCTCAATTGTTTTAGAATGGTCCGTTTAGGTATTGCCTGGGCTCGGTTTATGGTTACCATATGTGCAACTAGTATTGTCCTAAGATTAGAAATCGGATATTTTAAGTCGTTTCTTTAGAATTTGTTGAATTATTGCCTTCGACCTTTTCGTGGCACTTGTCCATAGCTTGTTTCCCATAAAATAGAGAATTTATGTCTTCCTAAGAGGCAAAAACTATGTGTTTGTTTTAAAATAAATATAATATTTTGTTATTAACTAGGAATAGGTGACAGACAGTCACAAGGGTTTAACAACATTTGCCCTCTTCCCTTCGAAGACGTCAACAGGCGGGAGGATGTTCAAATGCGCATTACTTCACCAATGCCAAACCGGCCATCTACCTCCCAAACATCCTATTCCGAACCTTTTCCGAATACATCCCCTTATCTCAACCGTCCATCACCTTCCCCATCGTCGTACTCTGAACCAACAATTTCACACCAACCATCCACTTCCCAAATGTCATATTGTGAAACTTTACCAGTTAAATCGCCTGCACAAAACGAACCATCGAGTTCTCCCACCATCCAAATTATATCCAACGAACTAATTGCACCACAAACAGGACAAAATATTATTAATCAAGCATTGCTTAAAGCTTACGAAGACTTTGATAAGTGTAAAAAATAAATAATACTATTATTCATTTTTAAGGTTCCGTAGTTTTCGTTGTTTCGGTTTTCATTTTTCATAGTTATCGCATAAGTAAAAATAGAAATAAATAAAAACTTATGAACAAAAATTTATGGTCTTTTAATAAACTGAAACAAAAAATGCCTTACCTTTATGTCGGCTTTCAGAACTTGGTTAATAGCTTTGCAGACTTCAGGTATGATTTTTGATATTATTTGGGGGGATACTTTGAATAAATAGTGTAAACTTTTATAACTGTCACCAGTTGCGATGAATCTTAATGTTATTGCAAGACGATATTTTGTTGGTATGGCGTCTCTGAAGTCTGTATCTTGCTTCGAAATTAGAGGTGAAATTTTGTTTAGCAAATATTCAAAATCTGCAAAACTCATACGACAAAAGTTGTGAAACTGTCCAGATGGTTCATAGAGCAGCTCATTAAATTTTTCTTCTATAAATTCTCTAAAACAAAAAAAAAACGTGAATTATGGTCTATCAGTTTAGGTGGTTAACTAAATTATGGTATATCGGTTTAGGTGGTTAACTAAAGCAGGTAAATACCCAGTTGCAAAGATTTTTATATACAATTTTTAGTCAAATTTTAGATAAAAAGAGATGCCAAGATTGTTTCATCATCAATCATTTTAGCCGATGGACGTCCATTGTTGAACATAGGATCTCAAGATTGTTTACATTTAGTTAATTACCTAAACCGATAGACCATAGAATTAAATAATATCTACACTGAAAATATACCCTATTTGTATTACTATGTATATTACTTACCTTGTACGATTTTTGTGAATTTTTATCATCCACCATCGCCTTCGTTTTCTTCTTTTGAGTTCATTTTGTTTAAATTTAAAATAAAAATAAGTCAAACCGAAAGTGATAGCTGCTACAAGCTCGTCGTCCGCCATGTTTGCCGATCCACAAAATACTGTCCCGTTCGTTAAGCGTGAGGATGACTGTTTGTGTTTGATGATTGTAGTCGATGTTTGGAACTTTGTTTGTCGTGTTTGGTGTTTGTAGCTAACACCGAGCGTATGGACGGGGCTTAATATTTATGCTATCTGCAACGTTTGTGTAGGTCTCGTCTATGCCATCAAATACGTGCAGCACAGTCGTGCCATAGTGTAGAAATAGGACCGTTTTCCACCCCGAAGGGAAGAAAACGATTATTTCAGGTCTTGCCGAGGCTTGACCTTCGGAGATTACCTACCTTACCTATCTGTACTCACATGCGTCTACTTACGTCATCTCATCTCTGAGCGTGTTCCAGGTGCGGGGGTGCGGCGTGGCGACGCGCCCACCCCCGCGCGGGGGGCGGCGGCTGCCGCGCGTCGGGAGAGCGCGCGTTCTCGTTAGTATCTTACTCCGAAGAGCCGGCAAGGGCTTGCTCCGGTCAAGCCTCGGCAAGACCTGAAATAATCGTTTTCTTCCCTTCGGGGTGGAAAACGGTCCTATTTCAGTTCTGTGCCTTCGGCTTGACCTTCGGAGACGTGTCTATTTTCTGCCGGCGCCCTATAACTGTAGCGTACTGTGACAGAAGTGGGTGTGAAACATCCTTGAAATGAAAGCCGAGATTTATAGAAATCAATACCCTTTTATTTCCTTTAGGAATCTTAAATCTAGCAAGTCTTTAACTCAAAAATCTTATGACTACCTTACAGAGTTCAAACAGTAAGTACCGTTAGCAAATATAGCCTATTAAAATGGAGCTCTGTTCAACAACAAGAAAATCAGACCTTACGAAATAAGATAGGTATTAGGTATTGCACTAGGTTTTATAACATAAAATAAAATATAACAATTACTTAAATGTGTCAATTGAAATAGTGAGATCTTATTCAGCCTTTCAAATCTTAATTAAATCACGCAAAATTTACACAATAACAGTTAGTTAAACTGCAGAGAATGAACTATTAAGAACATTTGAGTTTTCTTTTCTGGGACGTTCTAGCGATTTACAATAGTGCTTAAAAAAATTGTCAGAACCTCTCCAGTTCCCTCTTTTTAAAATAGAGTCTAAAGGTACATTATTTTGAAAGTCATTTGACGCAACAGCTGATCTGATCGAGCCGGGACTATAGTTTATGCCTAAATCACGAAAAGGAGCCTTAATCCAACCAGCAATTATTGCTCTTGAGGCGGCCTTCACTTCACCACGTGTAGTAATAAATAGACTATGCAAATTAGATCGTGCACTTCTTCTACTTGCTGACAACTCTATCAAATAATTCACCCATTTGACCAAACTTAAATCAGGGTCTCCTGAACAAGATAGCTGCCATCCAGACTGCCGATTCTTGATATTATCGGTCTTAGAGCCAAATTTAGGCCAGAACGTTATCGAGGACTTGATCTATCGCAATGCTGATCGTCAATGCATAACAGTGTTAGGTCGTGGATACGACGTCCTGAAGCCAACAATAACAACAAGGCAACATGCCTAGAAACCTGAAATATGCTATCTTTAGTTGGACAATTAGATCTCAACCATCTCACTAGATCCTGAACATCCCAAATCTGTGACTTAGATGATGAGGATGCACACTTTTTAATGCCTATAACTTTGACTATCGCTGAAACTAACGGGTGAGCGGCCAACCCTTTTTCCTGCGTGGGATCTGCCAAAGTCAAAATAACTGACTTTTGGACCAAAATGGTCGAAACTGCGAGCTTTCTAACACGGGATAGGAACCCTAAATAGGTGGCGACATCTTGAGGTCGAGGACTACTAGGACTTTTCCCATTTTGTCTGCACCACGAGACCCATTGTTTCCAGGCAGACTCATAAGTGCGCCACGTGGAATCACGCCATGCTGACTGGACAAGATCGATATCACCGGGATCCATATCCGCTAGCAGCTCATCCCACCCCGTATCCTCCAAACCTCGAAAAAGAGATCTCCTGCGTTCGGCAGAGGGCAATTGGTGGATAGGTCGACCAGACTCCTGCTGACGTTGCGTATTTGAAAGGGGGCTTCCAGAGCTCTCCGTTTCAGATCGCCCCTCCAAAAAACTGTTTCCCACCGCGGAACCATCAGCAGATAGGTTCCTGAGGACTGGTTGAGGTGTCGTAGTACTCTGGGTATTAGAGGTGGAGGTGGGAAGATCCATGCCAGTTTGTAGTGCCAGGTCCGACTGAAGGCGTTGATGAACGCCGCCTGCGTGTCCCATGCTTCTATCGAAACGTACGTCGAGACTACTTTCGATCGATTGGTTGCGAACAGATCTATCTGAGGGATACCCCATTTTAAAAACACTTTTGTCGTGACCTCGTCTACGACATGCCAATCTGGGAGACTCTTTCCCCTCGACAAGCAGTCGGCTATGGAATTGTAAAGGCCTGGTAGGTAAAAGGAATGAATGGTTACTTCTAAGCTTTCCGCTAGTAACAAGATCCTTTTGGTCTCCTCTAACAACGCCACGGACCGAGTTCCTCCCTGATTTCTCAGGTACGAAACCACCGTTCTGTTGTCGGATTGAACCATAACTGACTGTCTTGCTACGTCGTTCTGGCACTTCTTTAGAGCTATGTATACAGTAAAAAGCTCCTTTCTGTTTATGTGCCAAGCAGCTTGCTCTTTTGTCCATTTCCCCAACAGATGACGATCGCCGATCTGAACGCCCCAGCCTTCGTCTGACGCATCTGTCGTGATAAAAATCGTAGGCTCTGGAATGAAGATTTTCCCTGGTACTCTTATGTTGAGAGTCCAAAAACAACAATCGTTGAGAGCCTGCGGTGGTAAGACGCGCAGCAGGTTGGGCTGGTTTTGAGGTAGTTTTATACTGGCGCGTTGAATATATCTGGTGAATAGACGACCTAGAGGAGTCACCAGAGCTGCAAAACCTAGTCGACCTATTAGTGAAGTCCCTAACCGCCATGTCCATAGACCTTTCTTTAAAACCCTCTCTAAATCTGTCAGCAATCGAACTATTTTCTCTTCTGGAAGTCTTTTCTCGTTCATGTTTGTGTCCCACACAATCCCTAGAAATTCTATATTTCTTGTAGCCTTCAGAACAGACTTTTCCAAGTTTACACACCAACCGAGACTTTGTAGAAGACCCAGTGCATAGCCCATCTGGCTTTCCAGTACACAAGGGTCCTGATGTGCCAACAGAAAATCGTCCAAGTATACTAGAACTCGTAGTCCCTTTGTTCTTAGGAACCCTGCTACCCATTTGCTGACGCGGGAGAAAGCTAACGGCGCGCTGGATAGACCGAAGGGAAGCGACGTCATTTGGAAGAGTTCGTTTGCATAGCCAAACGCAAGAAATCTTCGGTGGCTCATTTTTATTGGCACATGAAAGTAGGCTTGACTTATGTCTAACTTCCCTAAGAAGTCGCCGGGCTGGAGAAAGTCTGGGACCTGAGCCTGGTTTATCAGGCGAAATTTTCGGGGGCTTAGATAACGATTCAGGCGACGAAGATCGAAAATTTGCCGGAGCTTTCCGTTTGTCTTTGGAATTAGAAACATTCGCGACAGGAACCCAGTTTCGGAATGACATCTCTCGACTACGCCTTGGGCTAGAAGCTCTCTGAGCTCTTTGGACATCGTGTTCGAGGGTCTTGTCACGAACCTTTCTAAATTTTGTTGCAGGGGGATGGAAGGCGGTTTGGATACGAATGGTATTGTATAACCTGAAATTATTTTTAGAATCCCGCTTGGAGCCCCGATTTTTTCCCATTGTAACCGGAACTCGCACAGCTGTCCCCCTCGAAAACCGTCAATATGTACCACGGGACTTTTGGGGCTTCTTGGCGCTTCCGCCCCTACCCCTGCGTTGATTGTAGTTAGACGGCTTTTTAGCTGGCGGATTGCGGGCTGATGAGTGGTTAGGAGTTGAGTGGTAGATGGAGGAGGAGGTGGAGTAGTGATTAGATGCTCGGGGGTGCCAAGTTCGTTTCGTGACTTTAGATCTAACAGATGGGGTCGGTTTACGAAAGGAATTTACGGCCTTTTCCGTAGTTCTTGGGGAAATAAAAACAGCTGCCACTCCACCGTTATCCTTGATCAAGGAACTCAGCTGTTTCTCGTCAAACAAATGTGTAGGTGAAGGAGGAATGTTGTGCAGGGCACTGTTAAGAATCTCATTCTTTGTCTTAAAAGTCTTACGACGAAGATCAATTGTTTCGGACCGATGCGCGCACACGAACTGCAGGAGCTGGTCTGATACTAATTTGAAATTGGAGTCTTCTGCCACTAACTGCCTCAATTCCGCGCTAGCACTCGGACACTTCTTAATTATAGAGTTCAAACTTTCAGCAAGGGCCCTGCGTTGAAGCAGCAATCCGTGCGTAATTGTGCCTAATATACCTTCCTGTTTTGTTACCCAGGGTGACGGTTGCGAGGCTAGAGTCCCCAAATCAGTGTTCACCTTAAGTGCGCTAAAGACAGATGCCGCGTGCAAGTGTTTTACTACCTCCTTATAACGAATCCGGCTCCAGCCTTCGGTACCTAACCTTTGGCACTCAATGCCCTCACTCTTAAGTTGAGCCGACGGCTCGGGGATGGGGGGATCCGCTTCTTTAGTTGCGGGCAGAAATTCGAGCTCCTTCTCGCCGCCTTCGACTTGCCAATCCGGATCCAAAGCAGGAGCTTTCCATGAAGAATAATCAGAGTTCTCTGAAACTGCCTCGTCTTCACAGTCAGAATAGTGATTTTCCTTATCGGATTCGGAGTCATACTGTTGTCGCTGCTCGAGTTTCTCCAAGAGAACAGAAAACATTCCTTCAACTTTTTGTTCCAAAGCCTCAATTCGAGCATCCTGCGATGCGGATGGAGAGTCTGAGTCGCGCTTGCGCCTTCGTGCCAAAGGTTCCTGGCTTCGTGAAGTCAAAGCAGATGTACTCCTCCTCTTCCGACTAGTCTCCTCCGTTTCCGAGAGAGAACCAGAAAGAATCTTATCAGCCTCGGCCCTAGTGTGCAACAGAGGACGTGGTGCCTCGACTGACTGTTTAAAGAGCTCAGTGCGTGCTGCTGAGCCCCGTATGCGGTTTGCAATAGCTGGAGGCCCAAGAATAAGACCCCGCGTAAATGCCCAATCAAGCAGTTTACATCGTATCTCTCGATATCCCTTCTCCGAAAGTTGATCCGCCTCTGGTACAAAAGCGCGGGCTAGGCCCACAGTAGGCAAGGCGTATACTAATTTGTTCAATATATTCGGTTCAAGCTTCTCACCAAATACTTCTTCTTTTGTCGCGGTCGTGACTTGCCAGCGAGTCCAGCCATCCGGAAGATGCTCCTGCGCCAAAATCTTCACACGCTCCAGAATCTCCTCATCCTGGTCCGTTTCCGCATGCTCATCTAGTAGTTCCCCAAGGGTCACAAGACTTCCTTGTTGCGTCATCTGAAGCAAAAGCGAAGCGGTCCAGAAATACCCAAGCAGGTAGTTAGTCCAGGGGTTATTATTAATTTGACCCGAGGATTAAGCAAATTAGAAATTCATAATCTAAAATACCCAAGCCGCGCCGCTCAACTTTTAGTGCGTGACGCCCAAATTTTTTTGAGCCGCGCCGCCCAAATTGTGAGCCGCGCCGCCCGATTACCGAGCCGCGCCGCCCGAATTCTGAGCCGCGCCGCCCGAATTCTGAGCCGCGCCGCTCAGAATTCGGGCCGCGCCGCTCAAATTTCGAGCCGCGCCGCCCAAAACCCGAGCCGCGCCGCCCAAAACCCGAGCCGCGCAGCCCACTACTCGGGCTATGGCTTTGGTCAGGCGGACTGTGGCTGAATGGCCGACATGTCGCACAAACGCAATTGCTGCGTCGCGATCAGGCATGCAGGTAGGTACGTATATTGTGGATGGTATGTCCGACAAATACGATAACTACTTTTACATATTATGTGGATGGAATGTCCGACAAAAATCATGCCACCGGTAATGCCATATAGCATGCTAAGCTTGCAAAATGTCGGAGTCAAATTTTATTTAACCCACACCTTTGAACAACACAACACAGAGACAAAAATAAAACAATTTTAATGACTTACCCCAATATCCAACGGTAAATCACTCACAAAACGTTACAGCAACGTTGAAACACTAAACTTTTATTAATATTTTAATTGTAAAAGAAACATGTGCGTACACCAAGTAACAGTAAGCGTACTAACGAGAACGCGCGCTCTCCCGACGCGCGGCAGCCGCCGCCCCCCGCGCGGGGGTGGGCGCGTCGCCACGCCGCACCCCCGCACCTGGAACACGCTCAGAGATGAGATGACGTAAGTAGACGCATGTGAGTACAGATATGTAAGGTAGGTAATCTCCGAAGGTCAAGCCGAAGGCACAGAACTGAAATAAGTAATAGACATAATTTTAATACTAGAAATAAAGATAAAATAGATCAACCATTTTTCAGATTAGCTAAAGTACAAACATCTTTTATGGGGTACTGCGTTAAATGCTATAACAAAATACCTTGTGATATATTGCAATTAAATGAAAGAAAATTTAAAACTCATATAAAAAGTACACTTTGTAAACAAGCTTATTACAAACAAAATAGAGGATTATATCCAAGATAAGAATGCTTGGAAACATGCTGGTCTTGCTCCATAGGACGATTTAGTGTCTGGACAAAATCAAACTGATAGCTAATTTAGTTTTTTATTTATTATTTATATGTCATAGACTTTTACACTCTGTCATTACTTAAACTCACGCACTGACTTATTAGTACTACTTGTAACAATGTTAGGACTATTGTAATATCGTATACTTTTACAATCTTTGTAAATATGTGAGCACCATGTATCTGGTAATTAATTTATTTGTCGGAGCCGGTCAATAGTACGGACACGAAACGAATCGCAAGCGCGCCACTGGCGGCATCGCGTGATCTGAGGCATCACGTGATCTACCCACACCACAAGCGCGCTTTACAGAGTCGTGATGTTTTAAGTCCACGGCAAGGCGGACAGTCAGTGTCTGATCGCATCGGAGTTAAGACGTCGCGGAACTGTACTCGATTCGTTGTGCTCAGTTATTGTGATTAATTGTAGTTCGTGGCTGTAGTGTCAAATTGTAATTTATAAACAATGTGTATCGCACCCAGTGTGTTTTCATTGCACGAAATATATATGGTTTAAGACATTTATTTCTCAAAACAGAATACAATTATTCACTTAGAATGAGAAACACTGGTTACATACTTAATTATTAGAAACGTTCATAGGAACGAGTATCGGAACGGTATTTTAAAGTTAGTAGTAGATACAATGTTGTTGATCGCTGACAGTTAACATTATGTTAGTAAAATAAACTATGCTAAAAAGATCGAGTTTAGAAGGTATTTTTTTAATAAATTTATCTTGATGTAGGTAATCTGCAAAAAATATTGAGTCTATGAGTCTATATTACATATCGAAACACAGTTCCTATCATAGTTGACATAGGAGTAAAAAGCATAGGAATTACTTTTTTGTGTTAATTTTTTTGATTTAAACTTAATTTAGTCTTATTATCTTTTTATTGTTTTTTTTTTTTTTTTTTATGTATAGTTGTAATTGTTCTGATTATGTATTTACGAAACCCACCTTTTGCCCACATGATGCTTTCTGATGGTTCTAATGGAATAAATCCTGACGTATCTCCGACATCAGAATTGGGATAAAATCGTGCTAATGAGATCACACGTGGGAACTCGACAATAACAATCAGTGGCGGTTACTTTTTGAAATGCAAAATAATGCGTGCATTTGTTGGTCAACGCGCCGATACAAACTCTAAAAACCAAGGGAAGCGGATTTTCGTAAAAAAAAAAGATGAACGAGGTCAAGAAACCGTTGCCTGTGCCGGCTGTTACGTGTGTCGGGCAGTGACAACAAGCCAGCAGCAGCTCACTGGTGTGCTTCAAGTGCGGCACGCCGGGCCACACGCTGTACCGGTCGGGAAACGAGTCGACTTTTGCATTGTCGAACTACCCTCAGGCACGTTAGAACATAAAGGTGAGCTGTATTGTTTTGTTTACGATTCTGGTGCTGAATGCTCGTTAGTAAAGAAGAGTTGGGTAGCCAAATTAAGTGGCAAACGAGTTAATAACGTTGTTGTGTTGACTGATATTGGTCAAACACGTGTATTCAGCACAGAACAAATCTTATAGCGTAACGAATTGTTGGAAGCTAAAATAATTGGACGTAGTTATGCAAAATGGATCCAACCCACAAAACCCGTTTTTTGAGTTACCGTCATAAATGGCATCTACACATCAACTTTAGTATATGCAAAAAATATCCAAGCCGCAAAGTTCCTTTTTTCTAATGAAAAACACAAACGTTAATGATACCAACAGAATATTAAGCATTTTCGCAGAGTTAAAATAGAACCATGTGTCATGGGAACATAGATAATGGGTTTTAAAAGATCCAAACTACTTTGGATCTCTTTTACAAATCGATTTTTTAATATAAATCAGGAACCATGCCATTTGAATCTATTTTGCAAATTAGTATTGTGGTAAGAATTATAAAATGCAAAACAAAACCACAGCGCACGGTTCCGAAATAATTTTGAAAAGTGTATTGTAAATTAGATTCATGCACTGTGGTTGCTTTTTGTACTAATACATTTCTTTGCTTGATGTATCCATGTTACATGATTCCTAAAAACTTTATTTAAAATAAAGAACCATAATGTTAGAATACTTTTTGACAAAAATAAAAACTTAATAATAATGTTATTTACATTAAATTATTTTAAAAAAAGAAGTAAATTGATCGTTAAAATTACAAGTAAATTCGCCTTATCGATTATTTATGCTATAGATCTTCATTCACATCTCTAGTTTGTGTAACATAATTCCCGCCGTTTTTATTGTCATTCGCTCACTTTGAAGTCAATACGTGCAGAGAGCACGTACGTGTGAAAAGTGTGAAGAAAGCAAGATGGACAAAATAAATATTGTGTTAAAAAGTGCACATTTAGGTTACGATGAAGATGATGAAGACTCGTCAGGTGAGTGAAATATAAGTTATTAAATGAAACTTAACCTAAAAACTAGGTACTTCAAAAGTTAAGTGAATAAGAGAAGTTCTTCAATTATTATTTATCGTTACATGCCTATCCTTTAAATAATTCTAACTGTAGATACCTATAGTACATAATGGCTCAGTCGGTAAACTGTTTGTTTGATCAATGCAAGTTGATCGCAACATCAAAGCGATGAAAATATGTTATAGTTTATCGCCTATATGTCCTGTTATATTATGCGATTTTATTATGTATGTAATAAACTATTGTTTACGAACGTTTTCATTGTGTTATTACATCTTTTTAATACAAGTAGGTAACAACTACTTTCAAAGGTTTGAATTACCTACTGAATGCGGTTGCGTACAAGCAATAATTTGCAGTTTATACAATGAAATGATTATGGATTTAACTCGTTCGTTTATAATATAATGGCGTTTTTTAGTGAGTACTTAATTCTATTTGTCACGTTTGTAATTTGATATAATAATTTAACTTGAATTATTTTAGTTTCAGATGTTATAGAAAATACCCCAGAATGCAGCCCAAGCAAGTTAGCTCCACCCAGAAAGCTACTTTCAATCGTTCTGGTCGAATCCCCGCCTCGTTCAAGCAGAGCTTCAAAACCGTTAGTATCTGATATGCATCAAGAGCAGAGCTCACTTTTATTCATTGCAACCTTAAACTCACCTGTTGTTGCCAGCTCAGCTAACTTGTTGGAAAAGGAGTGCACTGAACTCCAAGAATTTTCTAATCTCAAAACCTGCTCGGTCATAGAGTTGCATGAATCGGAGAATATTGAAACTGAAGAGAAAAGCATAGAAGCTCCGCCTTTTTCTCCTTTAACGCCTCTTCTAACTAAAAAACGATTTGTTGCTGGTCCTTACACAAGTCCCGCTATAGCTTCCCCTGGTGATGATCTTAAAATCAATGATGCTGTAGCTACTTCCCCTGGTGATGGTCTTAAAATTAATGATGCTATGCTTGCCTGCGAAAATAATTATTTAAGTTCTGGAGCTTCATCGCCTCTTCCGCCTATGTCACCTGAGACTGCTGAATTATTTAAAACCCTAAATAGTAATGGTCTTGACTATGATAGTGATGACTCAGTTGCTGATCCAAATTACACGGCTATTAATGATAGTTCTAGCTCCAGCTCAGTTGACTCAACGAAAAACCTAAATAGGGAACAAAAAAACTACATAGAAATTACTCAAAATCAGAACGATCCCAACGATGCACCCATCGCCGAAATGGCGACTATTAATGATATTGCTTCTACTAGTACCGACATAGATGTACAAACAAATGAAAACTTAGAAGGAAGGCAGCGAAAGGGTAGAAAAAGAAAATATGGAGGGCTTTCAAGAAAAGAAAGAACAGAAAAGAAGTATAAAAATCTTCCTTATGTAAATACTAAGAATGTGCTTATCGAACCTAAATTTTTTTTGGATTATGACTGTAGTTGTATAAGAAAATGTAAGGAATTGGTTCCAGTTGAAAAAAGGTTGAAAGAAATTCAGAAATTTTACGAATTAGGTTCCTACAATGCCCAAAGTATGTACCTAGCTGCTTGTGTGAAAGAGCAACCAGTGAAACGTTCTTACGTTTCAACAAATACTTCAAATATATCAAAAAAAAAAAATATTCACAATTGTATTTTTTGCAAGGTATACAAGTTTGTAGAGACATGTTTATAAAAACTCTCCAGACTACTCCTAAACGTGTCAATACGTCACTGTGTAAAATGAGATCCGATGATGGTTTAGTAGACAGACGAGGAACTCAAGGAGGCCATAATAAAATCTCTCCTGATGTAGAATTTTTTTTGATTAATATAATAAAGAAACTACCTAAATACGTGTCACATTATCGTCGAAATGAGTATGGTGATGCAAAATTCCTAAAACCGGATATGATATTTCCGAAAGTATACAGACTGTATTGTGAAGAAGCACAGGCGGCCGGAATACCTTCTGTCTCGTATGATAAAGCCAAGCAAGTTTTTTTAACCAAGTTTAATTTAAGAACTAAGAAATTAAAGAAAGATACATGCAATAGGTGCGATTCATTCCATAATAAAATTAAAGAAGTTTCCGAAGAAGACAAACACCAAATTGCTTTAGATCATGATACACACCTTCAACTGGCCAAATCTTTACAAAATCTTATGAAGAGTGACTTATGTCTAGCGAAAAACGATCCATTTATAATACTATTACATTTGACTTACAAAAAACTCTCCCATTGCCACGTATACCCACTAATATCGTGTTTTATAAACGCCAGTTATGGGTGTACAACTTGGATGTACACACAGGAACTAACGACCAAGCTTATTGTTACGTGTGGGTGGAAGGAGAAGCGGGCCGGGGTTCGCAAGAAGTAGGTTCTTGCCTTCTTATCATCATCCATCTTTGGAAGAAATAAGTTTCCGATTTTTGGAGTCAGGACATAGTTTCCTTCCGAATGATAACGATTTTGCGAAAATAGAATGCGCTTTAAAGCTGCACCAAAGAATCTACCTACCTGAAGATTATATACATATAATGAAACACTGCAAAAAGAATAAGCCATTGCAAGTGCATCGAATGGATAACACAGATTTTGTAACATCTTCTGAGCTGGAAAGTATTATCACGAATAGAAAAAAAGCAGTTGACGGAACGAAGGTGTCATGGTTAAAGACGAAAGAAATTGTTTTAAAGAAAAATGAGATGTTTACCATATATATGAGGTCAAGCTATGAAGAGGAGTTTAAAGAAGTTAATATTAAAAAAAACAGTCGCGGCAGACAAAAACACATTACTAAATTGTTACTTAAACCTATGTGGCCTACTGGCAAAGCAATACCAGGTCCTAAATTAAAGGACCTAAAAAGTCTGTTGCATTTAATTCCAAATGACGCAAAAGGTTTTTACCAGACGTTAACGTCTGATGAGAATATATTAGACGACGTAGACGGATTTTCGGGAGAAATTGATTTTCAAATTGAGACGGATACTCTCGTGTCTGATGAAGAAAATGTTGATTGATGTTGACGTGATTATTTTGATATAATTATCTATGTTTTTTAATTACTTTTAATTAAATGCCCTTACTATTCTTGTATGCGTTTTATTGCCTCAACTTAATACTAAAAGATCCATCCCACATTTTTAATATTGTAAAAAAGAACCAAAGAGATTTTTACTGAAAAAAGTATATTTATGCACATGAAACTTATTAAAACTATACTATACAGGAAGTAAATAAAAAGACCCAATATTTAAGAGGATTTGGAAAACAAACTCTGTCTGAGGCTTGTTATTTTAATATATCAATTTTACTAAAACTCCCATTTTCTCAAAAGTAAGTTTTTGTGGCTGGATCCATTTTGCATAACTACGTCCAATTAGACCCGGCCAGCTTGATCTCGGTAATCTCGACACTAGATAGTTTAAATTCGTAGGTTAGCCTAGTTTTCAATTTCAAATCTTTAGTTCCAAATTGCTAGATTTGTTGCCCTAAAAAACGTCGTTTTCTATTGTGATTTATTCGTAGATAGCACGTATTTAAATTTTGAAAAAAATATATTACATAATTCATACTTCGATCTTTAGATTCCGGCTATGCGATACACGATTACTTGCACTTTACTGCATCCAATTAAATCGCAAAGACAAGTCTAAATAGCGGTCTCATTATTATTTAATTTGAGTTGTATTAGACTTTAAATAATAAAACTTATACCATAATAAAGGTCGTAAAAAATGTCATTTAGATTGGCTGACATAATGTGAAATATGAAAATATTTTTCAAAAATAAGTGGCTTCTTCCTTTTCATGCGCTCGAACCGCGGCCTTTAGTCCCGAGCGGAACGTGTTGGAGGTCGGACGTATGCCAATTTTTCGCGCACCCGCGCAACCCCCGCTAAGTTTTGTTACCGGCTGAGCTAAAAATTGATTATAAAATAATAATACCTACCTGTATATAGTTTAGTTTTTAAAATAGTTGTGTTATTAGGTACTTTAGTTATAGTTTTGTAAATAAAATAAAATGGACAAAATTAAAAAAAAGAAGATATCATCGCTGGCTCTACGAAGGCTGAATAAACAAAAAAGGTAAGAAGGCTTTGACAATATTAATATACCTTTATTTACATAAATATTTTACTTTACTAACTAGGTAAGTACATAGGAATATCCAGTGCGATCATAGAGAACAGACGTGTCGAACAATTATTTAAAATAAACAAATAATCACTTACGAAGTCGTGACCTAGTTTTTTAGTGCAATAGCCGGTAATAACGCAAACTGTCTCGGAAATTAGGTTTGTGTAAAGTGTGTGTTTCTTTGATGATGATCCATGATTAGCAAGTAAAGAACCTGTTTACAATGGATGGCAGTCCATTCAGCCCAAGAAGTAGGTGTGCTCGCTCCCCGCCGGCTACACCCGTGCCCGCAGGCGTACCCGCTGCAACCCCTCAAACGACGAGTCAAAGGAACAATGACCTGGATGCTATACCGACTGCAGAAGTCCAAAACTGGATGATTAATATTGAGCAGAGCCTGAAGGAGGTGTGCGCTATTGCAGCAGATGGCAAGCTGAACATGGATCAGAAATTGCGCATCAGTGCCCTATGCCGGAAGGTTGGCCATGGGACATCACAAATGGCCGTCCAGTACCAGTCCATCAAAGCAAAAGCCGTCCAATTCCACCATGCTATTATACATTTAGAAAGTAAACTTGACCTTTCGCAGCAGCTACAGGAGCTTAAGTCGAGAATCGGGGATTCAATGAAACCTGCCCTAGGACCATCCTTTTCTGATATGGTAAAGAAAGGTGCCAACAACTACATCCAGCCAATTAACTTAAGTTCAGTAGCTATATATCCCAATGACAAATTGAAGACCAGTGATGAGACAAAATCATTGGTCCAAAAAATTATTTGCCCCGAAAAAATGCAACTTCACGTGAGGGGCCTGCGCAAGACAAAAAATGGTGGAGTGATTATCAGCACAGAGACTAAGGACGACATCGAAAAACTGAGACAATCGGTGCAGCTCACAAAATCGGGCCTAACCGTTGACGAGCCTCATAAGAGAAAGCCCAGAGTAGTCATCATAGGAGTGCCGACAGCCATGACAGAAAATGAAGTCTTTACGTGCATGTACCATCAAAACTTAGCCGAAAAACTTCAGGACTGCAGCCTTGAGTCATTTTTGACCTCTATAAAGCTAAGTCATAAGTCGGGTAAGAAGGACGCCGAAACCTGCAATTATATCGTAGAAGTATCTCCGGTCATTCGAAAAGCCCTGATGTCAAAGGAACGTGTATTTGTGAACTGGTCATCGTGCCCTGTCAGAGACTTTACTTTAGTTACACGCTGCTATAAGTGTCAGCAGTATGGACACGCTGCAAAGTCATGTCGACAGACATCTTACACCTGCGGCCACTGTGGTGATCAAGGGCACTCGATCAAAGAATGTCCGAAGAAGGCAAATGAACCAAAATGCGCTACTTGTTCGCATTTTAAAAAGCCAGACAAGCACTTAACAGGTGCTACTGACTGCCCGGCGAAAATAATGGCTGAGAAAAGATACATAAATTCTATTGATTATGGAGGCGCCTAAGAGCGCCGTTTATAAGTTATTTTTTTTAGACCTTTTACTTATCTTTATTTTATTTTAATTTTTCGTTTTCTATTCTTTTATTTCATATGATAGACACGCTAATTAATGACTTAGATAATTTCTCTGTATCCGAGTCTAAAGTTTGTGAAGCAGAACAATGCAAACAATATCTTTCCGACTATAAAACTCCGTTAACCATACTAACACAAAATATTCGTAGCATATATAAGAATTTTGATAGTTTTTGCACTTTTCAACAGCGGTTAAACATGAATTGTGACATAATTGTTTTGACCGAATGTTGGCTTGCCAAGCAATATAACATACCATTAATCACGGGATATAATATGTACAAAAGTAGTATAAATTACAATCAAAATGATGGGGTGATCGTTTATGTCAGAAAAGATCTGAGTGTCTCCGTTGAGGAACCTATTATGGTCGACTGTAACAGTTTGCTAGTCAAAATTGGATCAGAATTTGCGATATTAACAATATATCGGCCTCCCTCCTTTAAAAATATCAGCAATTTTACTAACTCTCTGAATGACACCTTGCAAAACCTGTCATCCTTCAAAAACACGATTGTAATTGGTGATATTAATATTAATATTCTTCCAGGAAGTGCTGATGCATCTGCTCAGGACTACCTCAACCTATGCGCCTTTCATGGCTTGCTCCCCGCACACAATTTTCCTACTCATCAAAGTGGCTCCTGCTTGGATCACATCATGCTTAAATCGAATTTCCCTTCACTTGCACTTATTGTTAACTCAACAATAACCGATCACAATGCTGCCCTATTAATCATAAACTGTAAATTACGTAAACACAACACTCGCACATTTTCTAAATTAAACATAAATAAACTTGAAGAAGATATACGCGTCATCAACTTTGATCCAGTCTACAATTCTGCTGATCCGCAGTTTTGTATGTTGTATGTAATAGAAAACATACGACATGCAATTCAGAAAAATACAGACATATCAAGATTGAGCCGTAAAAATTGTAACATAAAACCCTGGATCACGACAGGTCTAATTCGTTGTATGAAACATAGGGATAAACTGCACATGAAGGCTAAATCTCATCCAGATAATCCAATATTGCAACTGTCCTACAAAAGGTATCGTAATTTCTGTAATGATCTCCTCAAAAAGGTTAAAAGCAACTACGATAAATCTGCACTGGAAAAGGCTGGAACAAATAGTAAACAGATCTGGAAACATATTAAAAATATAACATATACCTCGAAAGAAAATGAGTCATCTTCAGGTTTATTAAAAGCGCATTCGACACCGCTGACATCTGCTAACTTAGCAAATAATTTCTTTGTTAACGTCGGAAAAAATCTGGCAGAAAGAAATCGGGTACAATCACACTACCTAACAAGCACGCTTTTTGCATGTAACCACACCTTAACATCCTTCACCCTGCTAGATACTGACGAAAATGAGGTAGAACGAATAATCATGACTTTGAAAGACGACTGTGCAGTTGGTTGGGATAACATATCGAATAAAATCATCAAACAATTCAAGAATATTTTAGTACCACCACTGACTTATATTTTTCGAAAGTGCCTTTCTTTGGGTATTTTTCCCGAGTGCCTCAAAAAAGCAGTTATTGTCCCTGTATACAAAACAGGCAGTAAACAGCAAGTAACAAATTATAGACCTATTTCTTTACTGCCTTCTATGTCAAAAATTTTGGAAAAGATAATAAATAAAAGATTGTTTAAATATCTGGAGGATAAATCAATTTTGTCGGAGCGTCAATATGGATTTAGACCTAAAGTTTCAACTGCCGATGCCGTACATCATCTGACTGACTTTCTAGCCCAGGAACTTGACATGGGTAACCACACAGTAGGAGTTTTCCTGGACCTCGCCAAGGCTTTTGACACAGTCTCCATTCCTATTCTGTTGCGCAAGCTTGAGTCAGTTGGCATAAGAGGCATTCAACTGAAACTTCTCAAAAGTTATTTAGAAGACCGAACTCAGTGCGTAAAGATTGGCAATGTTCTCAGCGCAGACGAAAAAAACACGTCCTTTGGTGTTCCCCAAGGAAGTATTTTAGGACCTACTCTATTCTTGATATACATAAATGACCTTTGTAAACTAAACCTAGAGCACGGCACTATAATATCGTACGCTGACGACACTGCCCTCCTTTTTTCTGCTGAATCGGAACATGAAGTCTACAAGTTTGCGCAACACGGTTTCAATATTGTAAATAAGTGGCTTCAACATAACTCACTAACACTAAATGCGGCTAAGACAAATTATACACTCAGGGGCACATTTAACCGTCGACTCATTCGAAATTCCATATCGTTTGTTTATGTTAACTTGTGATTTGACTACTAGGCGTAACTTTATAAGTGGGTATATCTGAAATAAAGAAAACACATATACCCGCGTTTTTTTTTACTTTTGTGGTTTTTATTCAACAATAATCAGTTCAGTAGAAATTTGAAAGTCTCACCCCTCGTTTTGTGTGAAGGATAAATTTGTTTTACAACGTTGTCTTACCATTTTTTCGAATAAAACCGAGATATTGAAGTGTTGTGACCTTATTTACACCAAAAAAATGCCACTAGACGCAGCTGGAGCAGCTAGGGCTGTAGCACTTGCAGACGCTGGGCCAGCGTCGGATTGGACGAATGCTTGGATATCCACGAAGCACTATCCAAGATGCTATCCGGCGTTTCAGAGAGACCGGTTCCTACACAAGGAGACCAGGACAAGGTCGTAGACGGTGTACATCAGACAGAGATGACCGTTACATCGTGTCGAACGTTCTTCGAAATCGGTTCACAACGGCTTCTGAGGCTCGTAACCGCTTATTTGAGGTACGAAATGTAAGTGTGAGCCTAAGAACAATAAGAAGAAGGTTAGCAGAGAGGGATCTGGGATCATTTCGACCAGCTCGAGTACCACAGCTAACCACAACTCACAGAAGAGCGAGACTAGCTTTTGCTCCAGAACATTTAAATTGGACGTCAGAGCAATGGAAAGCAGTTCTCTTCTCTGATGAATCAAGAATCGCTTTACGAGGTCCTGATGGACGTCAGCGGGTGTATAGACGCTGTGGTGAAAGGTTTGCTGAATGTGCTGTGGTTGAAACAGTGGGCTACGAGGGAGGCTCGATTATGGTGTGGGGTGGCATTTGTTACGAGGCCCGTACAGAGTTGGTGGTCTTCGATAGAGGCAGCGTTAATGCTCACAGGTACGTGACAGAAGTCCTAGAACCACATGTGATGCCATTTGCTCCATTCATTGGCGATAATTTTGTTTTAATGCACGACAACGCTCGTGCACACACCGCGAGAATTGTCACAGAGTACTTGGACGCCATCAATATTCAGAGATTACCATGGCCAGCTCGGAGTCCTGACCTGAACCCGATAGAGCATGTATGGGACAACCTAAAAAGACGAATTCGGAGTCGAAAACCACCTCCTACGACCATCAGTGAACTGAAAACTGCAGCTGTTGAGGAGTGGAGGAACATTCCACAAAGCGACATCCAAGACATAATGGACGGGCTTACAAATCGATTACAAGAGGTGATTAGGGCCAGAGGAGGAAAAAAAAAAAAAAAAAAAAAAAAAAAAAAAAAAAAAAAAAAAAAAAAAAATTTATTCAAGTTAAAAAGTAAAAATAAGATTTACATTAATTACAAACGAGGTAACTTTAATTCTATCTGTAATATAGACCTGCCTGATCTAGGTTTGTGGAAACCTGTGTTTCAGGCCATCAATTTACATCAAAATTTTAAAAGGAACACAACAGTTTTATTAGATTCTAAATTAAAAAGGAGACATAATATTTTCAATGACTTAAAGAGTAGGTAATTATTTTGGTATATTATTTTAAAACTAGATTAAGTAAGATATATTATGTTTAAGCAAATTAACAAATAATATTAAATAAAATAAAGAGGCGACTATTATTAATTAGGTTAAGGAAGAGACTTATGTTAGAGTAGGTAGATGGAAATTTTATTTTAATATTTCTAATTGTTTTTCCGTGTCTGCATAATTGAGTTTTGCCAAATATTCCTGTACTAGTAAGTTACACCTATTATAGCTTAAACTATAAATCTTTAGCACTCTGTTAAACTGGTTATACAAGTAGGGTCCCAAAAATAAATAAAAACGACGAGCAAAAGCATGTTTAGTCTGAGTGTTAGCACAAACCAAATCTTTTCTTCTCCTATCTGAAGGTACTGGGTTAAAATAAAGTTCAGTGTGTTGGAATAGAACTATATTCAAAACAAATAACTGACGTACTGTTAGCACCTTACATGCCATATAAAGCTGGTGTGTTGGAAATCTAAATGGACGAAAAGTAGCAACTTTTAAAACTGCTCTTTGGGCGCGTTCTAGGTGCAGTAAAATGGATTTAGCGGCACCACCCCAAGACGTTATGCAGTAGGTAATAATAGATTGACATAAAGCCAAATAAACCTGTCTAATTAATTTAAAGTCGGCAATGTTACGTAAATTTTTGAAAATGTACATTAGTTTACGCACTCTGTTGCATAATAAATCGATGTGTTTGCGGAAATTCAGGTTTGTGTCAATCGTGACGCCTAGATATTTGATATGGTCGGTTTTAGCTAAAGTGGGACAAGTACATGCAATGTCAGCAAAATGAAAATCACAATTGTTATGCGCTTGAATGTTAGGATTAGTAAGTGTTGGATTAGTGTTTCTCATTGTAAATAATAGGTACTTGGTTTTATCTGTATTTAATGTTAAGAGATTTTTATGAAGCCAATTAGACACGGTATTAAAACCATTCTGAGCTACTTCATAGACCTCGGCCTTTGATTTAGCTGCAAACAGTAGAGCTGTGTCATCCGCGTATGACATAATTACACCCTTTTGGAGTGTCAAATTGCACAGGTCATTTATATAAATTAAAAACAAAGTAGGACCCAAAATACTACCTTGTGGGATTCCGTAACAGCTATTCTTAACTTCAGAACTCATGCACTGACCTATTTTTACACACTGATGGCGGTCGCTAAGGTAATCAGATAATAGTTCGAATTGTGTTCCCCGTATTCCCAGCATTTCCAGCTTGTTCAATAGCAAAGTACAAGAAATTGTGTCAAAAGCTTTGGCAAGGTCTAAAAATATCCCTATCGTGTGCATGCCGTTATCCAGGTTTGTGCTTATAAAATTTGTCAGTTGGTGAACAGCTTGGCTTGTTGATCTTTTAGGCCTAAAACCAAATTGATGATCAGAAAGTAATTTATTGCTTTCAAGATATTTTACTAATCTAGTGTTAATAATTTTTTCCAATATCTTTGAGAGGCCTGTTAATACTGAAATTGGCCTGTAGTTATTTACACAATGTTTGTCTCCGGCTTTAAACACAGGGGTGACTACGGCTTTTTTAAGTAATTTAGGAAATACTCCTTTTGTTAGACATAACTGAAAAATGTGAGTCAACGGAGGGGCAATGATGTATTTATATCTTTTGAGAATGCTATTGGGTATGTCGTCGCAACCTACGGCACAAACTTCCTTTAATCCATCTATTATACTTACTACCTCATTAACATCAGTATCTAGTAGCACAAAAGAGTTACGAGTTGCGTACGTCTTAGTTTGGCTTTGAATGGGAAAACATCGATTAGTTATTAAGATCTTTTCTGCTAAGTTTTTTCCTACGTTAATGAAGAAGTTATTAGCTTTATTTGCTGCTGCGGCAGGGCCTAGCTCAGAAGATAGAAGATCAAGAGCAGGTTCGGAATTTTTTGACGTAATAGTGTTAGTTTTTATGAATTTCCATATAAGTTTACTGTTTTTACCTGCTTTCTGTAGTTGACTTTGATCATATTGGATTTTTAGCTTTTTCAAAAGATTATTACAGAAATTCCTATATCGTTTGTAAGTGATTGATAGAAGTTCATTATCGGGTGCTTTTTTCGATTTATGGTGAAGTTTATCTCTATTTCTGATACAGCGAACAAGTCCGGGCGTAATCCATGGTTTAATATTACTATACTTTCTAGGTATTACTTTAGTAAATGTATTTTTCCTTATCGTAGCTTGTAAAAAATTCAGAAAATATTGTAGAGAAACATTTGGATCATGTGAATTGTAAACGGGGTCAAAATCAATTCCGCGAAAATCAGTTTCAAGACTCGTCATATTGAGTTTAGTATAGCTGCGCATGCACTTATTTCTAGGTGAAGATATTAGTAGTGTTAGCAAAATAGCTTGATGATCGGTAAGTGACGAATTAGTAACCAATGTTTTGGATGGACTTTTCGATTTTATAAGGATATGGTCTAGACAAGAGCCGCTCTGGTGGGTTGGGTGATAATGAGCTGGTAATAGTCCATGAAATGAGCAAATATTAAGGTAATTATGTGAATGAGTATCGATTTTTTCGGCAGCAATGTTTATGTTGATATCACCTACCAGTACGATATTTTTAAACGAAGATAATTTTTCTAAGTTACTGTTAAGCGAATCCAAAAACCCATCAATACTTTGGGATGGAGGCCTATAAATAGCCATAATTACTGTATCGGGAATAATTTTAATTACTAAGCAGTTGCAGTCTAGAAAATGGGGTTCATCTACTAATGTTCTTAAATTATTTTTAATATAAACCACTATGCCATCATTCTGGTTGAATGTTCTATCGCTTTTGTGAAGATTAAAGCCATCGAGAGATGGTATATTGGCCGTTTTGTTGGATAGCCAACATTCTGTTAGAACGATAATGTCGCAGCCTAAATCTAGATTTTGCAACAAAACTTGGAAACCGTTAAAATTTCGGGTTATACTGCGTATATTTTGTGTAAGTAAAGTCAATGTTTTATCCCCAGTATAGACTAATTTTTTGCACTCCTCAACATTACAGATTTTTGCTTCAGACACGGAAAACCCATCTAGATCAGAGATAAGCTGATTGGCCATAAAAAACAATTATATGTAAAAGTTAACCTACTATATAAGTGCTTAACTGACTAGGTAGTCGGCGGCGCTCCTAGGCGCCTTCATAGTCAATGGAATTAATATAATTGTCCTCTGCATATTTACGTGCTGGGCAATTTACATCACCAGTTGGATGATCATTTTTCCTCTTGAAACGTCTGCAGGTAGCACATTGAGGTGGAGAATCTTTATTTTTGCATTCCTTGAAAGAATGTCCTGTTTCGCCACAGAGGTTGCAAGTAGGGCTCGTCTCTCTACAAAATTTGGCGGCGTGTCCGAACTGCTGGCAGTTAAAACACCTGGTCACAATAGTAAAATCTCTCACTGGACATGATGTCCAGTTTATGAAAATCCGGCCTTGGTCCATCATAATTTTCCTGATAGAAGCAGGAACTTCCAATATATAATTGCAAGTAGGACGATCTTTCTTTCCTGACTTATGGCTCAATTTTATATTGTCTAAAAAGGACTTAAGAGTAATGTTTGGCAATTTATCTGTCAAGTTTTGGACGTAAATGCAATCAAATACCTCTTTTTCAGTCATGGCTACGGGAACACCAATAACAGCAATCCTAGGGCGGCGTTTGGATGGTTCTTCAACTGTAAGACCTGAAGAAGCTAGCTTCTGTGAGCTTTTTAATTTATTAATGTCGTCTTTGTTATCCGTCCTAATGATGACGCCTCCGTTTCTAATTTTTCTTAGACCGCGTACATGGAGTTTTAATTCCTCAGGCGAGATAATTTTTTGAACCAACGACTTGGTGTCGTCACTTGTTTTGGTCTTATCGCTGGGATATATAGCGACCGAACTGAGATTTGCTGGGCGAATAAATTTATCAGAGCCTTTCTTCACCATGTTAGCGTAGGAAGTATTTTCTGATTCGGGTCGGCTCATCTTTGTTTCCACGACTTCTTTGAACTGGCTAAGAGATTCCGCAACATTCTGCTGCACTTGAAGGTGCTGGATGGTTGTGTGCGCCTGGATGGACTTCTGCTTCAGGGATTGGTACAGCACGGCCATCTGAGACGTCCCATGGTTAACATTTCTACAGAGATTGGTGACACGGAGTTTTTGATCGGAATTCATTTTTCCCTCCGCCACAATCGAGCAAATTTCGGTCAAAATTGTGTCGATGGACCCAAGCCATCTCTGAATCTCCGACGTAGTGACGACTTCAGTAGCTACTTCGTTCTCCGTGGCTGCTGGCGGTGCTGGTACTCTTGTCTGTTTTTGGTCGGCAGGCGATGGCGTCGGTGGGGGACTTCGTCGTACTAATTGGCTGCGGCCAAAGGGGCTATCTCCTGGGTTAGACATTCTACTAACACCGAAAACGCTAATTGTTTATAAAACTATTTAGTTCATCTTTCACAACGAACAATAAACTGACTCCGCAAATTATTACAATAACATTATTCGTAATTACTTAAATCAATATCGCTATAATCGACACAAAAACACGTCCGCTCAGTCTCGCGTCGAATCGATCGATAAATACACGTTATTAGTGCGATAATTTAGAGCATACTTTTTTTTTAAATTAAAATTTTGCTAAATGTCGTTTTTGGTCAGAAAACTGCATATTCGCATTTTGAATTTTTTTATCTTGATTAAACCATTTCACAACTTACACATGTTTTATTTGTGTTGTCAAAGATTCACCCAAAGTAATTTTATAACAAAATTAGTTAAAATCCGATACAATTTTGAAATAATCGTCAAAATATAGGTGGCCGGTCAAATGTGCCCCTGAGTGTATTAAGTTTTCAATGCGCAAACCAACATCTGTTTTGCCCTCAACGATGTATGCTCACTGTTGTATGGTCCCTGCAGATTGCTTGCTCACGTGCCCCAATATTAATATAACTAATAAAATAAAATATCTGGGAATTATAATAGATGAAACCCTATCTTTTAAACAGCACATAGAAGCTTTAAGTAATAGAATGCGTAAGCTAATCTTCGTTTTCAAAAAACTACGTTATATTGCAGACCCAAAATTAATTAGGCGAGTTTACTTTGCTCTCTGTCAGTCAATTTTGACTCACTGCATTACCTCTTGGGGTGGAGCAGGTAAAAGTTTGCTACTACCTATCGAGAGAGCCCAAAGAGCAATTCTCAAGGTGTCTACTTGCCGCCCTTTCCTTTTCCCACTAACCTACTCTATGAATCCTGTGAAGTACTAACAGCTCGACAGTTATTCATAATGAGCATTGTATTAAAACAACACGCAGCCCTCCCCTACAGCACTGAATTTACTAAAAAGAGACGGAAAGACATAGTTTGCCCTAGAAAAAGTACAAAACATGCTTTTGCAGCCAAATTTTTTGTCTTCCTAGGACCATTACTTTATAACAGACTAAATGCGAGAGCCAAAATTTATTCACTTAATTATAATAATTGTAAAAGAACTCTCAAAGAAGCTCTTCAAAGTATGTCCTATGACGATACAGAGAAATTATTAGTTGTACTTAAATAAAAATTGTATTTGTACTAATTAAGTTTAGCTAAGTTAGGTTTTGTAAGAATTAAGATTTTATATTTATTTTTTGTGTATTCACACCTTTTTACATACCTATTAGATGACTAGATTTTTATATTTAAGTATGTGATTATTTAGAAATACTATGCCTTGCCTCGCCTGAAACACAGGATGACCTAGTTCAGGCACATAACACTGTTTGATTTTTCGTAGATTTAAGCAAATTTGTATTTAGTGTTTACCTTTTTACCAGAATAAACTTTTATTATTATTATTATTTATTATAGCTACGCGGAATAGTTTTCGAAACAGCAAATATGGGTGTAAAACTGAATTTGAACCCTATGTCCATATAAATATTTTTCTCGCGGAATAGATTTATCAACCACATCAAGTGTGTGAAACAATTGAATTTGAACCCTATGTCAAAGAGCATAAAGCCGCCACGCTAGCAAATGTTATAATGGTTTACTGTTTTCAAATTTCAGACTCAAAGAAGGCTTTGACATTATTATTATAGGTACTAACCTATAATTGTATAATAATATATTTTACTTTACTAACTAGGTATCTACCTACACGAAATAAATTTACAAAACGCAAATATCTGTGTAAAGCAGTTGAATTTGAACCCTATATCAATGAAATGAAATGAAATGAAATGAAATTGTTTATTCTGTAAATAGGATATTGGAATCACTTTTACACGTCATATTAAAAAGTTGTAAAAATAAGCTAGATGAGGTCGGCGTTTCCTATCTGACTACTCTGAGAAGAAAGGCCGAAACAAACTCAGAGGTCACCGTCTCCTTTAAAGTCCAGACATAATCTTGGTCAGGCCATATGAGGACCATGTAGATTAGAGTCTGAAATGGTCTTTTGAGGAAAGAACCACACAGATTTGAGTGGACCTGTCCAGTCAGTGCAAGCATTTGTCAGTAATAGTGGAGCTCAACTCAGAACTTAAGGAGCTCAACGACTCGACGAACAATACCAAAGAAAGGACATTTGGGTAGGTCGCATAAAGTTCTCAAATTGCCAGACCTTCGCTAAAACTAACAGAACGAAAAATAAATATCCACATAGTCCTCACATTCACAATAAAACAATACTTTACAAGTAATCATCATGTCATTTTTTATATAATATTCAATAATGTCAATTCCTATAAGAAGTTTATTTAATTATTAGAATTTTAAGAACTAACAAAGACTTATAATAATGTAAATAAAGACGCCACGCGCGCAAAAGCTAAAATGGTATATTCGATGGTATATCGATTTACCAATTGCATCAAGTGTGTAAAACCGTTGAATTTGAACCCTATGTCAAAGTGGATAAAGCCGTCACGCGCGCAATGTTGTTGTTGCGGATTACTGTTTTCAAATGTCGTAAGGTAGTTCACCCCGCTGCGTTGGTCCGGGTGGTTTTTACATTATAATTTATAGTTTATTGGCGTAGGTAGGTAAGTACTGTACAGTCGATCACACGTCACGCGTCTGTAGTAAGTGATACTGATAACACTATGACCTTGAGCTGGCCTAGTGCAGATATACGGAGTTTCAATAGAATAAGAGACCAGCTTACACTGGTTTTGTTTCTACTGACGTGCGGCCTACTGTACGTGTTCACGCGTCACGCAGGGCAAACAAAAAAAAGAGAGGGTGAGATAAGTATCATTACGCATTAGATACCTACTTACCCACACAACTAATAATACCTAAAGCCCCGTCCATACGCATGGCAAACAATGGCAAACAGCAAACAACAAACAGCAATCACCAATATGTGGATGGGTGTTTGTATGTGTTTGCCTGTTCCTGTTTGTATTCGCCACTGTTCGGGATCGGTGTCGGTTTTTCTTCACAGATCAAAGACTGTTTGGCGAACAGTTCTCGGTGTTTCCATACGCTTGGTAAACGGTCAGTGTCGCGCGCGAGCTTGCGGGTTACGTGTCTCATTGATACCACGTTAACAACAGTTTTTGGCGCGTTATCATGTCCGATTGGTCAGAAGATACAACTCTTTGTTTCTTAGAAGCATATCAAAATGAGCCATGTATTTGGAATTCAAAAGACATTAACCACAAAAATAGGCAGAAGGTACACGATGCGTGGACCCGCATTAGTGTGATAATGAATAAAAATGTGAAAGAATTAAAAAATAAAAAATAAATATTAATGGCTACGTTCAGGAGACACTTCAAAAAGAAACAAGAGTCGATTCGTTCTGGTGCAGGTTAGTTTTGACAATTTTTTTTTGTCATTACATGGAATTTATAGCTGCTTTTTGTTTTGAGAGATAAAATGCTTAATTAGAAGCTTATTCTTGGCGCTACTATCGCCATACAGCCCGAACGATAGATAAAAATTTTCATTAAATGTTGAATTTAACGTATAATTGCGTACCTACCTACCTATTCCAATACTTTTTTTCTTTTTCTTGAATCTGATAAGTAAATAAAGTAAAGTCAATATGTCTTATGTTTTAGGAGCAGACGATATCTACATACCCATATGGTTTGCTTATGACCTAATGGAATCATTTTTGGGGCCGGTGTACACAAGCACAAATAATATAAATACAGAGGTAAGTAAAACTATAAATATTTTTCGTAGTGGTTTATTTAATCTAATAGGTATATTGGTATTGGTTTATTTATTGTATCAAAATAGATATACACAAACTTTCTTTGCTAATAATATGAACGAAGTAATATGCACTTATAAGTCAGTACTACAACTTATTCTACAAATCATAAAGAAAGTACCCATTATAGCATTGATGTAGGTAGTAGTAGAAAAACGTAGGTAAGTCACCCGCAAGGCAAGCGGTCGAAAAACATGGCACTGAATGCATAATTGCACACAAAGTAGGTATAAGACACTTATTACCTCTGTCGCATCCACGTCAGTCCATATCCTTATTAATACGTTAGGCAAGTGACTAAGCTGAAGTAGCGCGTATGACCTATCTACGTTTGTTTACTAGTAGGTATATCAACGACCTATAGCGAACTATACAATTTCAAATATTAACCGACTGCAAAAAAGGAGCTTATCAATTCGACCCGTATGTATGTAATATTTTCAGAACTGCCCAGTTTTTGTATAGGTATGTACATATCAGCGTCTGAATAAAAGTGCCAAATTTCAAGTGTCTGTATGTAGGTATGTATGTTTTTATGTTTGTTCCATATCTCCGGAACTACAAGTACAATTTAAGTGATTCTTCTTTTGTTATACTAAGTATTGTTCAACGTAAGGAATACTGCAAGTGTCATCAAAATCGGTTCAGTAGTTTTTGAGATAGCATATTTTATTATAATAAAAATTCCCTATGTCGACCTACAAAAATATGATGTGAATTCTTCTCTTATCTGTTTGGCGTGTACGGCTGACCTACGGGGTATGTTTGGAACATCCTGAATTGCATTATAACAACTTTCGTAGTTTCGCCAAGATCCACGTGTTATTAGTTGGCCATTTCCATCAATTACATCAAAAGTTCCTGGAGGGGTATATCTTTCCGGGGAGTTTTTCCTTAGGAAGTTATGTATTAGCACACAGGTCATTGTAATTTGTGATACAGTACTCGGATCTAAATCAATTGGGCGACGATAAATTCGAAATACTGATGTTAAAACTCCAAATGTGTTTTCTACTACCACCCGAGCTTTCGATAAGTTCTGATTAAATATTCTTTTTGGTGAACCGACGTTATGCTGTCCTGGGTAGGGTTTCATAACATGCTCACTTAATGCAAAAGCGCCGTCGCCTATGAAAACGTACGGCACATCAATGTTCGATCCAGGAAGTGGGCATGGTGTAGGGAAATCTATTTCGTTTCTAGAGATCTTTTGCCATAGTAACGAATTATTGAAAACGCCACCATCACTGATTCTCCCTTGGCATCCTATATCTGCAAATATAAATTTGTAATTGGCATCAACTAAAGCCAAAAGAACGATGCTAAAGGTTTTCTTATAGTTAAAATACTCGGTTCCGCTATGAGGTGGATTTTCTATAAGAATATGTTTGCCATCTATGGAACCCAGACAGTGCGGAAATTTTCTTCTATATCCTTTTTCAATATTCATCCAAGCATGTTTCGTTGATGGCATCTGAAATAAAAATTGAAACAATATGAGATACAACGATAATGACCAAAACTAATAAAATTTTCTTATTTTTTAGGAAGTGCCATCACAAGAAATGCTGGATGAAAGTGCAGCTTTAGCGGAAGAAGGAGAAGACGTAGATGGTACTGATTCAGGGCACTCATCAACTTTGCAAACACCAAAACTACGAACTTCCCGTCGTCCTCCTGCTAATGATATAGCGGAACGGCAGATGTCTTCAGCTTTTGGGCAGTTAACCAATATGTTGGCCAAAAGGCAAAATGAACCTCAACCGCCACTAAAGGAAGAAGATGACTGCGAACTGTATGGAAAATTGTTAACCCAAAAGTTGCGAGAACTGCCTTCTGATGACAGAAAATTGATGATGTATGACATAGATACTTTATTTGTTAATAGAATTAAGGAGAAACAGAGGTGTCAAACCATATCTTCCTATCACTCAGTCCCATACCAAATGCGCATTACTTCACCAATGCCAAACCGGCCATCTACCTCCCAAACATCCTATTCCGAACCTTTTCCGAATACATCCCCTTATCTCAACCGTCCATCACCTTCCCCATCGTCGTACTCTGAACCAACAATTTCACACCAACCATCCACTTCCCAAATGTCATATTGTGAAACTTTACCAGTTAAATCGCCTGCACAAAACGAACCATCGAGTTCTCAAAGCATTCAATCCCATTATATCTCCCAACCGGACAATTATACAACTCCCACCTATGCTCCCACCATCCAAATTATATCCAACGAACTAATTGCACCACAAACAGGACAAAATATTATTAATCAAGCATTGCTTAAAGCTTACGACGACTTTGATAAGTGTAAAAAATAAATAATACTATTATTCATTTTTAAGGTTCCGTAGTTTTCGTTGTTTCGGTTTTCATTTTTCATAGTTATCGCATAAGTAAAAATAGAAATAAATAAAAAAAATATGGTCTTTTAATAAACTGAAACAAAAAATGCCTTACCTTTATTTCGTCTTTCAGAACTTGGTTAATAGCTTTGCAGACTTCAGGTATGATTTTTGATATTATTTGGGGGGATACTTTGAATAAATAGTGTAAACTTTTATAACTGTCACCAGTTGCGATGAATCTTAATGTTATTGCAAGACGATATTTTGCTGGTATGGCGTCTCTGAAGTCTGTATCTTGCTTCGAAATTAGAGGTGAAATTTTGTTTAGCAAATATTCAAAATCTGCAAAACTCATACGACAAAAGTTGTGAAACTGTCCAGATGGTTCATAGAGCAGCTCATTAAATTTTTCTTCTATAAATTCTCTAAAACAAAAAAAAAACGTGAATTATGGTCTATCAGTTTAGGTGGTTAACTAAATTATGGTCTATCGGTTTAGGTGGTTAACTAAAGCAGGTAAATACCCAGTTGCAAAGATTTTTATATACGGTTTAAAATATCATTTATTTCTCAAAGATTTACATAATCACTTAATGAGAAACAAAGTTTTAATAATTACATGTAGGTAATACTAAAAATAGTCCAGAGCGCTCGTCATGCAGATATCTAGTAGGTACACATTAAAAAAAAATGTTTTTATTAATTCTGGTTTGTGGGTACATCGTAGTAAATAACTCAGAACGCGCGCATCGTTGTACACATCGAGCGCGCTATTCTTATCAGTACTGTTATAAAGCACCGTGCATACTACACAATACATACAATACTAGATAATATATTATTATATTTTATTTATTTATCTTGGAGCCTTCGAAGATGTGTTTCTTTAACATTTTTTTAAAATATAAAAGCGTTTTAGATTCTTTAATGTTTTTTGGTAATGAATTGTATAGTTGCACTCCCTCATATTTAATATTTTTCTTTCCGTGACTTGTTCTAGGCCTGTGTAATAGTACTAGGTCATTTGCCCGACGTGATGATCGTGTTTGCACTTCATTATTCCTTTTATATGTAATTTCTGAGTGTATTTCTTTTGTTAGGATTTTTCTTATTAGTATACAGGTATTATATTGATGAGTATTGGTGATATTAAAAAGCTTAGTGTCGTTATAGATTTTATTTGTGGATGTTAAGTAGGGATATTGAAAGAGGGCTTTAATAATTTTATTTTGTGCTATTTGAAGTTTGTGTATGTTTGTTTTTGTTGTCAATCCCCAGACCTCAATTAGATATTCAATGTGTGGCTTTACTAATGCATTGTACACAGTATACCGAATTTTTGATGGTAGACATCTAGCTATTCCACGTAACGCACCCGTAAGACTTGACAACTTAGAACAAATCCTTTTAATGTGTGGTTGCCACGTCAAGTGACTGTCAAGTGTAAGACCCAAGTACTTTTCTGTGTTAACCTTATTAAGGACATCTCCATTTATTGACAGAGGCTTGTGATTGTGAATTTTTTTGTTCTTGGCCGAGAAGATTATGTAGTTCGTTTTGGATGTATTAATTGTTAATAGGTTGTCCAAGAACCACCTTTCCAAAATAACTAGGTCATCTTGTGCGTCTTGTATAATTGTTTCAATGGAGTTACCGAAGTAAAACAAACAAGTGTCATCAGCATAGAGTGTTATATGTCCTTTTAATCCTAATTCGTGTACATTGTTGATATAGATAAGGAACAAAAGAGGACCCAGTATTGATCCTTGAGGCACACCACATTTTATCAACTTGGGGCTACTGATGTTGTTTCCTATTTTAACGACTTGCAAACGATTTTCTAGGTAAGTTTCGAACATTCTGAAAAAGCTTCCTGTTATTTTTATAGACGCTAATTTTTGCAGGAGTACATTATGACTTACGGTATCGAAAGCCTTTTTTAAATCTATAAAGACTCCCAGAGCTATTTGCTTTTGATCTATTTTAGTCCTAAGTTTCGTGACCAAATCAGTCGCAGCAGCTAGTGCATTGGACTTAGGTCTAAATCCATATTGCCGTTCAAAAAGAAAACCGAAAGAATTCAGATAGTCCATAAGTCTAGAATGAATTAATTTCTCCAGTATTTTAGACATCACTGGCAATACCGAAATGGGTCTGTAATTTCCCGGGTCTGATTTCGAGCCTGACTTAAAAATGGGAGTAACTTTCGCGATTTTAAGTGTTTCTGGAAAATAGCCTTCGAGTAAACATTTATTCATGCATTGCACTAAATATGGCAGTATTAGTAATTTTATATGTTTAATGGCTTTCACGGTGATGCCGTCCACGCCAGCGCTGGTGTTTGGTTTTAGACTATCAATAATTTTTACGATTTCTCGTACGTTTGTTGGTGACATTTGTGAGAGACCCGGAGCATTGGTGTGTAATGAAGTAGTGTTAATGTAAGTATTGTGGTGTTTCGGAGCTATTTTATCTGCGAGGACAATACCTATACTGGCAAAGTAGGTGTTGAAGTGTTCACAGATTTCTTTGTCTTCTGTGATGAGGCCTGAGGGGGTTTGTAATTTAGGGGGAATACAACTATCTTTAATTTTGTTGTTAGACAGATTACTTATAAGTTTCCACATCTTCAAAGGCTTACCTTTGCATTCTTCAAATGATTTAATGAAGTATTTACTTTTAACAGCCTGCATATGCGTGAATACTCTGTTTCTCTCATTTTTAAACTTCTCTTCAAACTCCAAGTTATTCGGATTAGTTTTGTGTTGCTTCCACAATATGTTCCTTGCGTTTATTTTGCCAATTATATCTTTCGTGATCCATTCTGTTCTAGGTGGGTTCAGAATCTTAATTTTCGTAGTTTGATTCTTGCTGATTGCCAATTTTATTGCTTCTTCTAACTTTGCAAAGTCTTCACCCACCGTGGCATAGTCAATACCTTCTATAGTTTTATACAGTTTGGCGAATGAAAGTGTTTTTATTTGCAATTTTTTAATTGGTTCTGGTTTGTACTGTTTGACCTCTAGGAAAATCTGTTTGTGATCGGACATGCTTGATTCAATTATTACTAAATTAAAATCATGGCCCCCGTAGGTTTGTACAAATATGGTCCAAGATAGTACGTGTAGTAGATGTTTCACGAGTACAGTGTTTTGCATCAATTTTGTTTAATACTGTATAGCCATTTTCCGAGAGTGTATCTTTATATTCCTTAGTGTTGCGATCAGAGCCAAGTAGATTAAAATTAAAATCTCCGAATAGTATTGTCCTTTTCTTATTTTGTAGTTCATTTGTTAAGGTTTCGAGGAATTTATTTGTGTTAGTTCTTTCCGGTTTATATATTCCACAAATGTCCAAAGAAAATTTTTGGAGATGAACCCACAGGAAATGGTTATCTTCTTCCCATTTCTGGCTTATAAACTCGTGTTTCATGTTGCTTTTAATAAAAATTGATACACCACCTCCCCTGCTGTTAGTTCTAAAATTGTAATAATGTGTGTAATTTGGCAGTTGTAATCTCTGTGCCTCTGCGTCTGATTTAATCCATGTTTCGACCAGTATCACCACATGAACATCTTGTATTGATGTTAGTATACACCTCAGCTCGTCAATCTTTCCGGGTTTGACTAAACTTCGTATGTTTGAATAAAAAAACTTTAGGGAATTTGTTGTTGTACAAAGGCTATCGTATTTGTTGGTGATTTTATATGTTATGTTTTTATTTTTACTTGTTGGTTGGTCTATCACTTGCTGGCTTAGTTTTTTGACGATTTTTTTATTATTTTTGGAGTGCCATTTATATACTTTATTGTAAGGTCTGTTTCACCATTCTCTGTGCGTAGATGCATTTTTTGTTTAAGGTTTTTAATGAAATTCCGTTGGTAAGGAGTTTGATCTGAGAAAATTTTGTATGGCTCAAGACTCATTTTTGCTTTGTTTCGTAGAATTGTTGTTGCCAGATCTGAAGATGGTAGAAACACCTTGATGTGTCGAACTGCTTCGGGTTTATATTTACCAAGGCGACGTATCATATTTGGTTCCGGACATTCATGCTGTATTAGCTTTAGGATATTAGTAACTTCGCGAGTGTCAGACTTAATTCTGTCTTCTTTTTTTAATTCTTTAGCTTCCGGAATGCCCACTATGATTATGTTTTTGCTTCTTGATTGCCTTTCCTGAAGTTCAGCCACGGCATTTTCACAAGTGATATTATTTTCTGGATTTTGTGTTGGAATAGTTGCTTTTATATTTTCAAGTTCGGTTTCAAGAGCAGAGACCTTAGTGTTTGTAGCAGTATTGGAAATTTTCAATTCAGCTATCTCAGATTTAATTTTAGTTTGTTCTGTAGCCAGGTTTTTTATCTCCTTCCTAATTGATGATACGTCATCAGAAATGCTTTTCATTATCTGTTTTTGACTTTCAACAAATCCGTTCAAAGTAGACATTACCTCCTTGCGAAAATTTTCGAGGTCTTGCTTAAGATCATCTTGTTCAGGGTTTTTCCGTTTACGGAACGTCACCTGCAGCGGAATCGTATTATCTTCCGTATTAAGGGTGGATAAATCTGGTTGCGAGCTTCCGCGCGTGTTTGTTCCTGACGGAGATCGTAGCATACTCATTTTAAGATATTAATAAGTGTGTAAGCTCCTTTATAATGCTACGTAATTGGCTACGTTTGTCAGCTTACCGATGGCGGCGCTGCCGCAGGCCGGTCGAAAGAAGTGAGATGAATTATAGGAACCTGTCTCGCTTGCACTTGAGGTTTGCGGGGGACAGGGCCGCGCTCCGCTTGCGCCGGCGTTGCCGTAAAGTAGTATTGATATGATTTAAAACACAAGTACTTTATCAAGAAGAAAGATATTTGCAATAATAGACATAGAATTGAGAGTTCAATGACTTATATTTTATTTGTTTTAGGTAAATTTTATAACACGTCCGCACTCCGCGCTCTCTGGACGACCATATACAATTTTTATATACAATTTTTAGTCAAATTTTAGATAAAAAGAGATGCCAAGATTGTTTCATCATCAATCATTTTAGCCGATGGACGTCCATTGTTGAACATAGGATCGCAAGATTGTTTACATTTAGTTAATTACCTAAACCGATAGACCATAGAATTAAATAATATCTACACTGAAAATATACCCTATTTGTATTACTATGTATATTACTTACCTTGTACGATTTTTGTGAATTTTTATCATCCACCATCGCCTTCGTTTTCTTCTTTTGAGTTCATTTTGTCCATTTCCTACGAAAATATTATTTATTATTTTCGGTAACTTTTAGGCACAAGTTCGTTTTTGCGCAGTACACCAGAGTCAATCCCCTTACTAAAAACACTGTATCAAGTTATGATAAGCTTATAAATAAATAAATAAACGCTAGTTTGGCTATACAGACGATATCCAATGCATAACTTTAGTCAGTGTATTGACAAGTGGAAAAGCGTTTAGAAATTGTAAATTACATAGGTAAACCCGACTGTTTTTAATCGAGTTCACTCAAGGTGCTTGCATTTTGATAAAAACCTTCACGAATAAACAATGGAACTATTTACTCGAGATTGCTGGTATTGGTTATGCCACTCAAAATAATAAAAAATTGGCTTTAAACTTTTACGTCGGTTTTAATGTTTTAGAGCAATACAGTTGCAGGCCAAGCGCAATGCGCACGTATCAACTAACGATTCGGCGAATAACGAGTAAGTTTTTTTTATTCCATAGATAATGTCTTATTAATTATTTGAATGAAATAGTACCTATCTCACTCATTATTGAGCAACATTATTGACAATATAAATACATTAAAAAAATAAACGCATACCCCACATACATACAAACATAATTATTACAACTAACCTACCTATTTATTATTACTGTTGTGTATGTTTGTTTCTCTGTATAATGTCTATGTGCCTGTGTATATGTCTTTAGCATTGTAGCTCCTAAACGGATGAATTGATTTCAATGCGGTTGTCTTTATTAAAGATGCTGGTTTAATCAGCAAGCAAGTTAAAATTAACATTTGCGTTACAGGGCAATAGAGCATGTGGAAGGGCGTAACGTGTCTCCATTGATGACTTTAGAGCCTGTTTATTTTAATAACCCTCAGATTGACGAGTAAGTAACTGCAATGTACTAATTAATAAATAATTATACTGTATTATCCGATTCAATTGAAATCAGACTTAAACATGCTACGACATGCCATCGACACGATAGGTCCGATAAGTTGCGATATCCGATGACTATCGCTTTACTTACAGCTATGAATATTAAAACTGAAAATCATTTTTATTTTATTGTTACAGAACGACTATTAATGCTGCCAATGCCCATGTGACACTATCTGAAATGTCTTTAGATGAACGTAGTCATGTATCGCCTAATAATAATATTGAGTAAGTTGCTACTTTTTACCGACTTCAAAAAAGGAGGAGGTACTACGTTCGGATGATTGTTTTTTTTTTTTTTTTTTGTGTATGTTCACCGATTACTCCGCCGTTTGTGAACCGATTTAAAAAATTATTTTTTAGTTCGAAAGGGTATACTCCCGAGATGGTCCCATATAAATTTTATTAAGTTTGCTTGCGTAGTTCTTGCGCTAGCTTCAAGATTACGTATTTTTCCCACAGTCTATGTAGACGATATCATTATTAGACTCCTTCACTGTTATTTACATAGCAGGTAGTAACTTGTATGGGGTAGGTACCACCACTAAAAAGTGAAAAATAAAAACTTTTTCCAAAAAAAACAACCGACTTAAAAAAAAAACACTAAAAAAGTGAAAAATAACTTTAATTTCGGAAGTCGGTGGCAAAAAACGAAAATTAAAAAGCAAAGACACCGACTTCCGAAATTAAAGTTATTTTTCACTTTTTTAGTGTTTTTTTTTGAAGTCGGTTGTTTTTTTTGGAAAAAGTTTTTATTGTTTTACAAATATTATTATGTGGTATTGAAAAGGTTACAATAAAAAATCTGTTTTTTAGACCAATGGAGGAAATTGAAAACTATACTCTAACCATCGAAAATTAAATTGAAAACGACTATAAACCCATCAGTGGACGACGAATTGTTGACATGAATTACCTTATGTCACAGCTTCAAGAAAAAACGCATCACATCGATTTATTTGATTGCCGAGTTGGATATTTCAAGTTGATAGGAGAAAAACGGATAGGGTTGATATCAAAATTTAAGTTTGAATGTAACGTCTGTCGGAATGTAATTGTGATCGAATCAGAGAAGTGTGACAGTGTAGAAAATGTTAATATAAATGTTGCTGCAGCCACTGGCATTGTAGCTGCTGGTGTTGGATTTTCGTAATTTGAGGAGATACTTTCTGCTATGGATGTGCCGGTTTTTTCACCAAAAATATATACACGTCTACAAAATTTTGTTTATGAAAATTGGGAGAAAACCGCAGCAGAATCTATGGAAAACGCTGCCAAACGTGAGAAAGAAGCGGCCATGGCTGAAGGTCGAATGAAAAACGGATTGGCTCTCGTAGACGTGTATGTTGATGGTGCTTGGGGCTTGAGATCTTATGGTAATAACTATAGATCAATGTCAGGGACAGCAGCAATCATAGGAAAACAATTCGGAGAAGTACTTTATATGGGAGTGAAAAACAAATACTGTCTGGTTTGTGCCAGAGCCCAAAAACGAGGACTCGCCCCCAAAGATCACGCATGTTTCAAAAACTTTAACGGATCCTCTAGTGCCATGGAAGCTGACATAATTGCTGAAGGCTTTAAAGCATCAGTTGATATGTATGGTGTAATATATGCAAGAATGATTGGAGATGGAGACTCGGCTACTTATAACAAAGTGTTGGAAGCAAAACCCTATGACCACCTTAACTGTACCGTTGAAAAAATTGAATGCAGAAATCATATCCTACGAAACTTCTGTAATAAATTGCGAGCTATTGTAAAAGAGACAAAATATCCAGTAAAAGACAGAAAAACACTTACAAATGAGAAAATAATGAGCATGCGAAAAGTTATAGTTAAATCAATAAAATTTCACAAACATGCAGGAAATTCAAAAAACGTTGCCATAAATTTGCTACATAAGGACATCACTAATTCTGTGGCACATGCCTATGGTGATCAGAATCAACGCCATCATCGCTACTGTAGCAGGTAAAGCTCGAAGTCTCATAGAAGATGTGGACACAAATGTAGTTGAACGGTTCAACAGTGTTATTGCCAAAGGAGAATGACCTGAATTGTAGGGCACCCCGTACCAAGCGAAAAGTCCGCGTGTCACAACCAAACCTAGTGTATTTGGAGGCGAATTCAATGTTCTTCTTATATTGTTAACTATTTTTGACATTGATTTCCGCAATTCGTATTTATTAACCATTTACCTACTTCATATTTTGAGGTTAAGTTCGAGAAAGTGACAGACTCGAAATGGTGAAGTTGGTGACAAATGAGGCGGTACCTAATATCGGTTGCTTTTTATTCTTGATTTGGCGCTTGTTTCCTGATGGATGATTATACAATACATCACTGATAGTCAATAATAATTATTGGTGTCAGTTTTTATATATAATGATAATGGATATCAATAATCATGTAGGTAGGTACTCATAGTATGTGCAGCTGGTAGTCTGAATAAGTAATCAATTTAGTACTGTGTTTACTGATTCCTAATATCTTGAAAGCTTAACATAACAGCAGGCCTGTTTTCCCAGAAGAGTTAGGCAGAGTTGTATTTACTATATAGTACACCCACTTCTCGAACTTCACATGTTAGTAAATAATAATAAGGTGATAATGTTGTTAGTACCTAATAAGGCACTTATATCAAAAATGAAAAACACAGTTAAGATATATTCATATTTACATAACGTATATAACCTCGACCGCTACCAGGACAGAGAAAAGAAATATACAAATAAAACAATAGGTAGGACAATTGGGTGGCACTCGGGAACGCCTTGCAACTGTTGCAACACGTAGCATGGACTGTCCACATCCAAAGCACACATCACTGCACATTGTGTCCAAGTGTTAGTTCAGGTATCAGTTCGTAATCTCAAGGAGTTTTTCTTGTATCAATGCGAAACATTTGTAGCATTATGAATAGGAACTACCAGGATTGATCTGAAAGCATAAAAACTGTTTTTTAATCCTTAAATTGAATGAATAGTCCCGGAAGTAGGTAGGTACTTTAGAAGCTAACTATAATATACATGCTTCTGCTAGGTGAGGTAATACTTACAGGCGTCGCGTCGGTACAATCTATGATGTTAAAACACGATCATATCCATGGATATATTTTCTATGTAATATATTCTAAATTGTTCTAACAATACTAGTGAACAGTTTAGGATACATCGGTTACGCTGACTTGCTGGCCGATGTCTTCCTCTAGTTCGGGGCATCGCTAAGGATTATCACACAAAGACTACGTTATGAACAGTAATCTAGTAGTAATAGTACAATGAATCTGCGGTTTCATCTGTCCAAAGAGCGATTCTTGGACGCAGTCCTAGAGGAAAGGTGAAAGAAATTGAAAAGAAAAGGTCACTAAAAAGAAAACGGAACAGAGACCATCCCACAAAAAAAATAAGAAGATTTGAACGAACCTCTGCACAGCACAACTATGGACCTACAAGTTCAGCACCCGATATGAGTCCAGTACAGTTAGAAAAAGCCAAAGAAGACTTCCTCAAGAATTTAGAAGTTTTGACAAATGATAGGCACAATATTGAACGAAGTACGAATCTTACAAAGGGATTGCAGCGATTGGATAGAGCTACGCAAAAACATAATAACGGCATCAAATTTTGGCACAATTTGTAAAAGAAAACTGGCCTTAAGTACTGCTTCAGCAGTAAAAAATTTATTGTACAAAAAAAACATATCTCACATTTCGTCAGTGGCTCATGGGGTGGAAAACGAAAAACAAGCGATACAACAACTAGAGCGGCAAGAACATCCTGTGGTCGAAGCCCTGTGGGCTTTTCATTGACAAAAAATTTCCATTTATTGGGGCTACACCCGATGGTATAGTCGGGAACGACAAAATAGTGGAAATAAAATGTCCAATATCGGCATTTAGAAAAGGAATAGATGCTGCTATTATGGAAAACAAAATCCAAATATTTAAATATGATAAAAAAAACAAGGGTCATAAACAAAAAAAGCAATTGGTTCTACCAAGTTCAGGGTCAACTGCATGTAACGGGAAGGAATCAATGTATTTTTGGATTATGGTCCGGTGAAAATCATCCACTAGCAATAGAATATATTTCAAGAGATGACGAATTTTGGAGGGTGAATATGGAGAAAAAAAAATTAGATTTTTATTTGAAATGTAATAGACATTTCAAATAAAAATCTAATTTTTTTTTTTTTCTTTTTTTTAGATTTTTATTTGAAATGTAATAGACATTTCAAATAAAAACCAGAGATTGTGGATCCGCGACAAATTCGAGGTATGCCCATACGAGACATAATATTGCAAAATAATAAAGAAAATGTTAGTGATAAGCCTATGCAGCCAGGTCCAAGCAAATCCAAGGACCAAATTCCAAGTCAGTCTAATCAGCTAGGTCCATGCAAACCGAGACAGCTAGATTTTAACGAATTTTAGCCAGTTGTACATAAATGTTTACTTTTATTAGCATAATCACTTGATAAATAAATAACTATTTGATTAAAAAATATGTATTTTTTTTGTTATTTTTTATTAAAAGATCCAGGCATTCTCATTATATTTTACACAGAATACCTCGAAGCCCTATTTCAATATAACAATTGAATTGTAATACAATCTCCTTGTCTACCTACCTACCTGCCTACCTAATACTTGTTTTCTTATTCTGTACCACGAAGATCTCGCACCTAGTCGAAGAGCGCGCGGCGCGTAGTTTTGAATCGTCCCCGTATTCATGATCTCGTACGTGTCAGTCAGATTTTTTATTCACCTTAATCATAAAAATAAATATACTTATTAATAATTATTAGTAATTAGGTTTAAGTTTATACAATACGTACCTAATCTTAACCTTTAATTAAAATACTTACAGTAAAATAAAACAAAATAAACATAAACTAATCAATTCAAGTTGATCTACTGCATTACTCTATTCTGTGACGGGCGATCCACTTGATGGATATGCATACCGACGTTTTGATCCATGCGCTGGATGTGTGTAAGCAATGCAATTGCTAGTCGGCTGGAGAGCCGTGGCGTTAGAGTGGTTTACTCGTGTGTGGGTTTCCAAGTGTCTAAGGCTCTTTGTGAAAAATTGTTGATGTGGAAAATAATGGTACATGACTCTGGTTGATGATTTTTGTTATGATAAATCAAAGTATACCTGACGAAACTGAGGTAGAGTAAAGTAGTAGTTGTAACAATGAGGAGAGTATTTAAGTTTGCATAATGATTAGACGTTTGGCTTTCCCGTGGGGGTTCGCATAAAGTAAAGATGAGTAACTGGAGGTTACTGGACTATGCGTAGCCAGAGATCACATGCAGAGCTTAAATTTGTTGATTTATATGGTTTAATTGTCTTTCGCGAGATGCGCGATGAAAATGTGTAGTCAGTTTTACTTTGAATTTCCTGATTATTGATAAGATGTTAATTTTCTTATAACTTGTCATTGATTGTTAGTAAAAAGGTAGGTAGGTAAAAAGGTAGTTCAGTTGAAAATTAAACTAAAGAGTTCTTAAGTTTAAGTTAAATTCTGATAAATCAGACATCCACAAACTGATTTTACGGTTTAGGTCAAGAGTGAGCTATGTGATACTTGTTGGTCAGGAGTGACCGAGCTATGTGATACTTGTTGGTCAGGAGTGACCGAGCTATGTGATACTTTGCGAGTTTGTTTCTTTATAGTGTTGGCGCGACGGTTGGGCCTGCGAGCTGAGCGAGAGGTACGGAGGACCTCTGCGGGCAGCGCGATTCATGCCAGCGGAACGAGTACAGTGGAAGAAGTGGCAGCGGCAGCGCGCTGGCAGCGCATCCTGGTGCGCCTGGCGCGGCGCGCACTGCGCGACGACCTGCTACAGAGCGTGCCCGTACGACGCGGTGCCACTACCGAGGATCCCCCACGTCGCTCCTTTCTGAACGAGAGACTCACCAGGACAAACAAGCATCTGCCAGGGCTACGGGAAAGTCCGAAAGGGATACCGGGGCCCTTGGCAACAGGCAACTGAAGGAACAAGGGTGGGTTTTAGTCAGTAAAAGTCTGACACGCCCTCCCGCTCCGCCCAAAGCGGGAGAAGTCATTTGATGATTTCCCGTCCTCAAACAAACAAGCGTTTGTTTTAACGGGCTAACACACGAGGACGTGTGTATCGCAGGATGGCCGTGTCGGAGCCGGTCAATAGTACGGACACGAAACGAATCGCAAGCGCGCCACTGGCGGCATCGCGTGATCTGAGGCATCACGTGATCTACCCACACCACAAGCGCGCTTTACAGAGTCATGGTGTTTTAAGTCCACGGCAAGGCGGACAGTCAGTGTCTGATCGCATCGGAGTTAAGACGTCGCGGAACTGTACTCGATTCGTTGTGCTCAGTTATTGTGATTAATTGTAGTTCGTGGCTGTAGTGTCAAATTGTAATTAATAAACAATGTGTATCGCACCCAGTGTGTTTTCATTGCACGAAACCCACCTTTTGCCCACATGATGCTTTCTGATGGTTCTAATGGAATAAATCCTGACGTATCTCCGACATATTCATTATTGCTCCATTTATAATTCTTTTTACCTTTTGTGGTATACAGTAATCTTATTGTAGGTGCATCGTCTTCACATATAATTATTAATTCATGTATACAAAATATTGTAAAACATTTTTAAAAGAGTACCGGTGGAGTTTCTTGCCCATTCTTCTCCATACGAAAACTACCTTTTGGAAGGGGCAACTAGAATCAATTCTATTTCTTTGTTTGACGTTCAAAGTGCCATATATGTGCCTATTTGAAATAAATTATTTGACTTTAGATTTTGCTGTTTCAAGGTAAGTTGACAATATTTACCCACTGTTTTTATCATAGTGCAATAATAATTAGCTTCGGATAAAATAGAGTGTATAACAATAGACGTAACTGCAATTTTAACTACCACAACAATATTTTGATAAAATCAAACACTTGTTTCGTTACTTCCTTTTTGTTACTTTGGGGTAGTAACGTATAAGCGGAAAAATTAAGTAACAAAAACGGAATTATAAAGCTATGTTTACAATTTAACAGCACAAGAAAATGCCACTAACTCCGGCAGAAAAAATGAAGCGATATAGAGATAAATTAAAACAGAACCCGGATAAGTTGGAAGAAATAAGAAATAAAAATTTAGAAAGAATAAAATCAAAATAAAAATATAAAAAAAAATCGGAAATGACTGAAACAGAACAAAAAAATCCGAGAAAAAAGTGGAACGAAGAAAAACAAAAACAAAAGAACAAAAAATCTCAAAAAACAGCATGTAGCGGAAGCTCTTCAACCACAATGGCAGATATTTTAACGGACACAATGGAAATATCAGTGGGAACGTCCTCCTCGGAAATAACACTATCTGAGACGTCGACTGAAACACAATCAACAATATTAAGATTAACAAAAATTGTAGGAAGTCTACGAAGGACTAGAAATAAATTGAAAACAGAATATGACAAAGCAAAAACTCGAATTGCTTATTTAGAACGAGCTAACGAAACTGCAAGAAAAAAATATATCGACTACAAAAACACGTAACGGAACAAAAAAAGAAGTTTGAGACTGAATTACTAAAAATGAAAGCCAGAAATGAAATCCTCGAAGCTTCTTTGAAGATAACTTACAAAAATTGTGAAAATAATAAGGAAAGAGACCTGATAAAGAAAATTGCAAATAATAATTTGGTGCTAAATAGTAAAGCACAGACGTCTGGGGCCTTACTCCCGACAGCTTCGAGTTCTGAATCAATCGAATTCGTTTCGAATTAACTGCCGATTCATACTCTTGAATCCGACACTAGCGCACGATCGAGCGGTGGTTCGAAGTGAAACTAATGTCGATCGAAAGATTCGTTAGGATCGAAAAGTACGTACTCCACACGCCATCTGACAGATAAGTATCGAGTTGTTGGATCGAAAACAACCGTCAAATTACACGATATCAAAAACAAGGTACTTTTGTATTTAGATCGAGTGAGGTTTTTTAGCGAATTCTTTATTATTATGGCTCGCCTTGCTTCTTTTTTTAATGTTCTTGAGGAGGCGCATCGTCTGGATATTCGTGCTAGAAAAAATATTCAAAGGATTAGTCGATACAACACCCGGGCTATGGAAATGGATTCAGAACAATTTAGAAGAAATTATCGCTTATCGAAAGAGTTATTTTATGTGTTGGTTGAAGATCTTACACCCTACATGGAGCAACCAACGAGACGAAGTGACATTTCCATTAAATGCAAGGTGAGTTTCAAATCAAAAGTAAATAATATATTTGGTATGACCTCTTCTGATAAAGACCACATATTGCCTTTTCACATTTGTGTGAGTAAACATAGTTATGTACCTACCTATATAATAAAGTTTAACACAAAAAGTGTTTTCAGATTTTGGTTGCATTGTCGTTTTTTGGTACTGGAAGCTATCAAAGAATAGTAGGAAGAAGCAATGGCACGGTAATGTCTCAGCAATCAGTGTCAAAAGCTATACGGGCGGTTACCAAAGCATTAAACCACAAAGATATATTGACAAAATATATCAAGTTCCCCCAATCTGCTGAAGAAAGAAATACTATTAAAAGAAAGTAAGTGTTACTTACAATATTTTATATGTGACTACATGATTATAATTACAATTTACATACTTGTATTGCAATGCTTGTTTCAGATTTTATGAAAAGTTCCACATTCCGGGAGTGTTAGGTTGCATAGATGGAACACATGTGGCTATCATCCGACCAGTAGAGCATGAGGAAAGATATTTTAATAGGAAACATTATCATTCCAGAAATGTACAAATTGTAAGTTTATCATTACCATAAGAAGTCTCCATGTAAAACCTTGCATACTGTCATTAACTAATTATTGTAATCACTCACATTTATTTTCAGATATGTGACAGCGACATGAATATTTTAAGTGCAGATGCAACGTTTGGAGGTGCCACCCATGATTCTTTTATATTTAACCAGCACCCGGTAAAGACCCATTTATTAGGATTAATAAGTAGGGGAGAAACTGCATATTTATTAGGTAATTTAATTAAAAATACCAATCTTAAATCATACCAGTGGATTAATATGTATGTGGAAATAACATTAAAACCTCTTTTTTCAGGTGATTCTGGTTATGCTCAAAGAAATTATATGATGACACCTATTGTAAATGCTCAAGCTGGATCTCCTGATGATTATTACACACAAAGACTTTGCTCTGCCAGAAACACAGTGGAACGAACAATAGGGCTCTTGAAAGCTAGATGGAGATGTTTATTGCGTCACAGGGTGTTACATTATAATCCACAGACTGCATCCAAAATCATAAATGCATGTTGCGTACTGCATAACTTGTGCAACTTAAATAACTGCCCTGCACCTGACACAACAGAAGTTGCGAGAGACACTCCCCAGCTAACCCCTGCAGTCAATGATATCCAGCCATCAAAATCATCACACAACGATGAATTACGACAGGGGCAAGCAGCGCGCCAACATCTTGTCGAAACTCTGTGGAGGAGTAGAAGGCAACAATAGAATCAGTCTCACTTTCTTGTATTTGTTTGTAAACTTTTGGTAAAGTGCTAAATTGTCGTGAATAAACAAAATTTTGTGTAAGCAAATAATTATGAACTTTTTTGTTCATTAAGACATTTAAATTGTGATTGTTGCACTAGTCAGATATGTGTTCAAAACCATTTTGTACGTTGGAATTATGTAAATCGGCCTAACCGATCCAGAGATATAAGCGAATGAAAATGTGTAAATGTAACTCTAATTATTTCGTTATATAATTGCTCTAATTAGATTCTGAAAAGTGTAAACGTATTCTATCATGTACCTATGTTCGTATGTTATATGTTCTAACAAGAATATAGAGCATTTTAATGTAAAAGACTATGTGTAAAATGGTAGAAATAAGTGTTGAATAAAAGAACTTGTAAACTTCGTGTTATTATTTTTCTTCGAAGCCCATGCTATCCCCAACACTAATGATTTAACCACTAACATGTAGTTTCGCTTATTTGTAATAATGCAAACATAAAGGTGCTGATAAGCATGTACACATGGTTCACCATAGTGGAAACTAAAAATAAAACTTTAAAGGACACACTATTAAAAATTCAGTCAAAACTAAGATTATGAATACCTAAGTATTTTTAAAACAAATTAATTATACTAACTAGCTACGCCCCGCGGTTTCACCCGCGTAAGTCTCGATCCCGTGGGAATATCGGGATAAAAAGGATCCTATGTGTTAATCCAGGTTATAAACTATCAGTTTGCCAAATTTCATCCAAATCCATTCAGTAGTTATTACGTGAAAGAGTAACAAACATCCATCCATACTTACAAACTTTCGCGTTTATAATAATTAGTTAGATTAGATTAGACTAGATAGTTAGACAAGCATTTCGCTAAAACGGCTGAACGCTGGGTAGACCATTACTTGGAATAGGACATAGGATACTTTTTAACGCGATTTTCCCACGGGATCGAGACTTACGCGAATGAAACCGCGGGGCGCAGCCAGTATTTAAATAAAATTGTGATAGGAACTATAGTGTTTGGCTATCTTTGGTGCTACAGTTAGGATTTAATTATATTAAAATTGTTTAATTAGGTAGGTTTTATCTAATGCGGATTTTGCAATGCTTGTGCAATAGTTTCGGCACCTATAATTATAGCATTCGCTAAGTTGTCAATTGACTGCACAAGACTTCTCCAACCGGCAGCATTAGTAACTTCGGCTTCCACTCTCTTTTCTTCTATTCTTATGAGCCGTTGTCGCTCTATAAGCAGTTGGTTCTGCTGAGGCTGCAACCGTCGAGGTCTGACGCGTGGACTACGTCTTGGAGCTGTAATCATGACAATAAAGGTTTAGTTGAGATTAATTTGTCAAATACTTACAGTTTATTAAGATTATACTTAAAATTTAAGAATTTGATGTTTAGAATAATACATGTATGTTAGATTTGGTGAACTTACTGGACGGAGCTGGTGTTTGGCTAGTAGCTGGTGTTTGGTTAGTAGCTGGCGCTTGGGCAGTAGCAGGCGCTTGGCCAGTTGCTGGCTGCACAGCTTGTGAGGTGCTGGGCATGGGTTCGTCGTAAATGAACACCTCACTATTGTCTAGACGTTGGGGCAATGGGCCTTCGGGTTCCTATAAAATAATTATAAGTAAATATTCTGTATTATTATTATAATTTCACGCCTAAACCACTGAACGGATTTCGACAAAATTTGGCAAGGAGATAGATGGCATCCCAGAGAAGGACATAGGCTAGGTACTTTTATCGACATACCACGCGCGCGAAGCCGCGGGCGGAAGCTAGTAATATTATAAATGCGAAAGTGAGTTTGCTTGTTTGTTACGCTTTCACGCTAAAACGGTTGAACGGATTTAGACGAAACTTGGCACGTGGGTACACCATGACCTGGAATAGTACATAGGATACTTTTTACCCCGATATTCCTACAAGATCGAGACTTATGCGGGTGCAACCGCGGGGCGTAGTTAGTGTTAAATAAAAATAAATAAACTCACTGAAGGAATACTTAGCGGAACATTCAGTTCTTGGTCACCTTGTGCGAAGCTTGATCCTCCCATTATAAATATCAGTCTTTCGTCCATCTCTGATAAAGGTGGCAGATTATCAATCCCACCACCTGTGCGGGATGCAGAAACATTCCGTTGCGCTAGTAATCTTTTAAGGCCATATTTCTTATCAGCCCAAACCTGAAAACAACAAAAAAAATTACAACAATTAAATAAAGGATTTATTATTTATTTGTGGGGAACGGAATGCAATTACTCCTCGTCGCCAGTAGAGCGTGTCGTTGGAGCTGCCGAACTCAGTACACACCCAATGAATGGCTATAGTTCCGCTACCTATTCCATGGGACTTATTACTATGACTAAAAAGTTGGTCTAAAGACCTCTTGTAACAGGAGAATATCTCTGCTTAATTATTCTATGTTTTAACCAAACAAAACAGTACACACATTACCATTCATTCGGATAGTATAAATAATATCACAAGTGTGTTCTTACTTTTGCCCATGACTTGTAGTCTTTTGTTGCTCCACCCAAGGAATTTAATAAAATTGTGACTTCTTGCCATTTTCGTTTTGTCTGTTGGCGAGCTTGCACAGAACGTATATGCCCTTTGGCAATGCCGGGATTTTCTTCTAAAAATTGCACCAACTTCTCCATTTGTAAATATGATGGACGAGACATTATACAACACAACTCACAAGGATTCTAAAAGTACATAAACATTAATCACAAACTTATAAACGTATACGCATGCTAAAATTTGCCATAAATTAAAACACTTACTTACCTTAAAGTTAATCTATCTTGTAATTTCACTAATAATATTATGAATTGAAACTAAATATCTAAATCTTTTATCAACAGACACAAATAACTTTTGAACAATCGCGCTCTTCACATACGATGTGACAGCTCGTGGCACAGACTAAATATACAAGTTATGGTTCTTGATAGCTCGTGGCACAGACTAAATATATAAGTTGTGGTTCGGTTACACACTATATTCCCAGAAATAATAATAAATCATAATGTTTTTGCATAAGTTTTTGTTTGTTTAGTGTAAATAAAGCACTCGGGTATCGTTTTTTACGTGGGAAAGTGATAGAGAAGTAAAAACATTCAACCACATAAAACTTACTAACCAAAGACTTATAGAACTTGACGGTGACGTAATCCGCCGGATACACATAACGACGCTGATAACACTCGAACTTAAGTCGATCTTGTTTACGATTCGAATTGGTTCGGGAGTATGGTTTTAAATCGAGTTCGGATCAGAATCGAGTTCGAATCGAAAACAAAATCAGATTCGAATCGTTTTCGGGAGTAAGGCCCCTGTTTCGAAACAAATTGGTATACGGTGTAGAAAGAAAAAATCTGTTAAACGTATAATATCGGACTTAAAAAAATCTATTATAGAATTTTACATTCGAGACGATGTTAGTAGGGCCACTGCAGGCAAACGTGAGTGCAAAACATTAAAAAAAAATAGAGAGCAAATAAGATACAGGGTGGCCTTAGTAGTCCTTTAAAATGTAAATTTCGAATAAAATGCATAAGACGCGCGGGAGGGGCGCGGGCGGGGCAAAAACAGTACGTTCGGTTTCTGGGAAGTCAGTCGCCATGGAGCGTTTCACCGGTGCGGACCGTGCTTTTTGTGTGCGCGAGTTTTATCGGAACAATTTTTCGGCAACCATTGCTCGGCGTAAATTTCGAGAACATCACAATCTACACAACTTTGATGACACTCCAACTGTTCAAACGATCAAGAACTGGGTTGCAAAGTTTGAAGAGACTGGTTCGACGTTAGATAAAAATCGGTCGGGTCGACCAAGGACAGAAGAGAACATCGACATAGTGTTACAGTCTGTTCGTGAAAATCCTACCCAGTCTACTCGTAAGCGTTCCAGAATATTGAACGTATCCAGAACATCGTTACAGCGGATTTTAAAGAAAGATTTACGTCTGCACCCCTACAAAATTCAGTGGGTACAGGAATTAAAAGACACTGACGCCATCCAGAGACTAAATTACGCGAATGAAATGTTTAGCCGCTTTTCTTCGTTCAATAACGTGTTATTCTCTGATGAAGCTCACTTCCACATTAATGGGCATGTAAGTAAACAAAATTGCCGCTACTGGAGCCCCGAAAATCCAAAACGTAAACATCAGAACCCATTACACAGCCCTAAAGTGACGGTATGGGCCTCTATGTCAGCTCGTGGCATCATAGGCCCTTTGCTTGACGCCGCCAGCCCCTTGCCTGGTTGCAGCCCCCTACCTGATGTGAAACCCGTGTCTGACGCCAACCCCTTGCTTCAACCTCAAGATACTTTTCCAGCTGTTTGAATCTCGAACCATTCAAAAATAATTAATTTAAAAAAAACATACCTAATGGCGATGGCGAGTCTTTCAGCAGAACTTATAGATTCCCGATAATTAGTATTCCTTTTTTCTATTTTACTTTTAATCATTTCATGAATAATCTGGAAGTCTTTACGTGATAGTCGATAGTAATTTTCAAACTTTTCATCACTTAATGTCATAAATAATGTATTGTATTCTCCATGTTTATTTCTGAATTTAATATGATTTTAAATCCGGAACCGGTGTTTTCTTTTCTTTTGCAATTCACCCAAGATTAGATCATCAATCTCACTTTCGGATTCATCGTCAGAAGAACTGTCTAGCAAAGTCAGTGTCAATGCCATTCTATCAGTACCTCGATACGATATATACGAGAAACATGAAATGCGTCCGTTCCACAAGGTGTAAGACTGAAAACTGCGCTGCGATAAGTGAGCTGTACATAATCGACGGTCATATTCGTGTACTCCAGTGGAAACGTAGACCCACGTCGATAGCGTTGAGCTATGTAACCGCCTATTCGAGCAAGCCACGCATGTATCAATGACGTCAATTCATGTGTAGCTAGGGTTGCAGTGGACACAACCACATACATTTTCTTCCAAAGCGAAGCTTAATACACGTGCGTAGCCTCTCCGTGCACCGCGGTGGGCCCGCGCCTTTATACACATGATTACAAACAACATTTGTTCTCCGATTTTCTAAAATAGTGAGTTTTATTTTTGTATGGACTAATTAAAATATATTTAATATTTTTCATAAAAATAATAAAAAGTTAAACTCGTTATTCTCCTCCTAGAACCAAGGTTGTTTGAGGTGGTCAGTTTAGGGTCTAACATGTTTATGTTGATGTTGAATGTTTATTTTTTTTATTTTTATGTACTACATTTTCACCGGCAGCACCAGGAATTTGGGTAGCAGTTAGTTTTAGATTATTTTATAAGTTATTAAATTAACATACATAAACTCACGCCTTCTTCCCATCGGGGTAGGCAGAAACTACAGAACTCCACCTGCTACGATCCTTACATACTCCTTTTGCCTCGTTTGTGTTCATACGTCTGTTCATCTGTTTGGTTCTTTGTTTATTTATAATTAAACTAAATGCTTTATTATTATAATTTCAGGGTTTACCAGGCTGTCTGGAACTTCAAAACGCAAGAAACATTGCAAAAGCGCTAAACAAATTCAGCCTTGCAGAAGGATGACCCCCAAAAGGATTACAAAGACAAAACCTTTCCAGATTGTTGCTAGAAACTTAAAAGATGAGAATGCAAAAACTTTTTTCTTATGCAAGTTCAGCAAGCTGGGAAACGACATGCGAGAGGAAGAAGATTTACAACAGAGGAGAAAGTATTGTCTTTATCTTTATAACGGGTGATTTTTTTGCTGGTATCTTTTTGGCAACACTGTTTTTGACAGATCACGCGTGAATCGTGTCTTGTGTCATTGTCAAACTTGTTCAGTTTGGTCTATAATTTAACCATGAATCGACTTACGAACGAACAACGCTTGCAAATTATTGAATTTTACTATCAAAATGCATGCTCGGTTAAGAGAGTGCATCGCGCACTTCTTCCAATTTATGGGCAGTTTGGTCGGCCTACTGAGGCAGCTATTCGGAAACTTGTGACTAAATTTCGAACCCAGTTTACATTATTGGACATTAAACCACGAACACGCATACGTAGAGTGAGGACCGAAGAAAATATTGCGGCTGTATCCGCCAGTGTTAGTGATGACCGTGAAATGTCGATTCGCCGCCGTTCGCAGCAATAGGGCCTCTGTTACTCCACTACGTGGAAAATTTTGCGAAAGGATTTGGGTGTAAAACCTTACAAGATACAGCTGGTGCAAGAATTGAAGCCACACGACCTCCCACAACGTCTAACATTTGGTGAATGGGCATTGGCAAAGTTGGAGGAAGATCCACTTTTTTATCGAAAAATTGTGTTCAGCGACGAAGCTCATTTCTGGTTGAATGGATATGTCAATAAGCATAATTGCCGCATCTGGAGTGAAGACCAGCCAGAAGCATTGCAAGAGCTACCACTGCATCCCGGAAAATGTACTGTTTGGTGTGGATTATGGGCCGGTGGCATCATCGGGCCGTACTTTTTCAAAGACGACAATGGCCGAAACGTTACTGTGAATGGCGAGCGCTACCGTGTGATGATTGGCGATTTTTTTTTTGCCCAAAATGGAAGAATTGGACATGCCTGACATGTGGTTTCAACAAGACGGTGCCACATGCCACACGGCACGCGAAACAATGGCCCAATTGAGAGCCGCCTTCGGTGAACAGTTTATCTCACGTTTTGGGCCCGTCAATTGGCCGCCTAGATCGTGTGATCTAACGCCTTTGGACTATTTCTTGTGGGGCCATGTTAAGGCTCATGTCTACAGGGATAAACCAGCAACGATTGACGCACTGGGGGCCAATATTGAAGCATTTATTCGTGATATACCGGCTGATATGTTGGAGAGAGTCTGCCGAAATTGGGCCTTGCGAATGGGCCATGTAAACCGGAGCCGCGGCCAGCATTTGCATGAAATCATCTTCAAACATTAAATTATATTGATCGTTCTATCGATTCCAATAAAGATTTCATGAAATTTTTCAAATTTTTTGTGTTTTTTTTGAAAATCAATTCCTATACCTCTTAAAAAATCACCCGTTATAAGCCTTCACCTAAAGCCTATAGGATTATGCGTAAGTTTTGCATTTTACCCAGCAGAAGAACTTTACAGAATATACTATACGAAGTAAAACTGGGTCCTGGTTACAATCAAAGAATTTTTAATCACTTGAAGGAGATTGTCGAAAAAATGCCACAGATACAGAGATACTGTTCATTGGTGTTTGATGAAATGGCCATTGCCCCATCATGTTCTTACAACAAAACGAGAGACTATTGAAGGCTTTGTGGATGATGGTGACCAAAAAGAAGATAAGTTTTGTGACCATGTGTTGGTGTGTTCATGATAAGAGGTATTGTCAAGGCATACAAGCAACCTGTTTATTACAGCTATTCAGCCGGTACAACTAAGACATTGGCTTTAAAAAAACAAATTATTGATGTCATCACAAAACTACAAGAAGCAGGTCTTTAAGTTGTAGCCACTATTTGTGACCAAGGTACAATAAATGTTGCTGCAATTAACAGTCTAGTTACAGACACCAAATCCACATACTTAAGAAAACATACAGAGTATAGAGAAGGCTTCTTCGAAGTTAATGAAGAAAAAAATTATTTCTTGCATGATCCTCCACATCTGTTGAAGTGCATTAGAAATAATTTGCTTTGCAAAAACTTAAATTATGTTATGGACGGCAAAACACAAACAGCAAAATGGAGTCATATCCAAAAACTATTTGCGAAGCCACATAACTACAAAGGCTGTAAAATACTGCCAAAATTAACATCTCAGCATGTTATGCCCAATCACATACCAAAAATGAGGGTTAGGCACTGTGCACAAGTTTTCAGCCATTCTGTTGGCACGGCGTTAGGACTTATGACAGGTATCCATAACATAATTTTGAAAGTAAATTTTGTAGATTTCGCATGAGATGACTTTTAGAGATGAACTAATAAAAAAACTGGATGCATATCCACTTTATTTTTCATTTTTATTAAATCTAATAACGATTGTGAACAACAAACCATAAGTAATGATAATGACTACAAATGGATTTTTTTCTTAATTTTCGGAGATGGGAGCATTGCCAGAAGAGCATGCACTCAAACTGCAGATTTATTAATATTCTTTGACAAATTATTTGATAGTCTGAATTGTGGGAGTTACGGGTTTGTGCCGGGAAAACCGTTTAGATCCGCTGTCAAAGGTAATTCGGCTCATCATGAGCTCTGGAATGCCAGTTTGCCTGTATTAAAATCAATGAAATTTGATACTCCAAGGTACGTGCCATCATTGATGGGCTGGGTAAAAACCATAGAAAATATGTCAAATTCCTTCATGAAAAAGGCATGAATGCCATATTGTTGCGCAGATTAAATCAAGATGCCCTCGAAAATTTCTTTGGAGCCATAAGAGCCCATGGATATGCGAATATCATGCCAAATTGCTCGTCCTTTGAAGCCTCGTATAAGACCTTATTATAAAAACAATTTAACATCTAAACACTCTGTAGGTGCAAATTGTGAGGCTGACAATGACTTTTGTTTAGATTCATTAAAATATTTTTTGCTTGATGAGGACGTGCAAATTAGCGACGAGAGCATCAATGTTGTGGACTATGAGCACATGTAATAAAATAGTCCTCCAGACCGTATTTTCGGCCACGGCGGCCAATCTCAATGGAGACTAGCCTTCGGCGCGGGAGATATTATAGTGCACAAGTGTTTGCGCAGAAACAAGTGCACTCTCTCTTCCCTCACTCTCATAGTCCGATGGGACGGCAATCCGACACGACCGGAGAGAGATCAGGCGTAGGACCAACGGCTTAACGTGCTTTCCGAGGCCAACTTCCAAACTCCGGGCTGTTACTACGAAATTCCTAATGGAAAAATCCAATAACACTTTGCCCGACCCGGGAATCGAACCCAGGACCCCACGCTCTGCAGTCGCGCTTGGGACCACGAGACCAACGGGGCAGCACATGATGAGCACATGTACATAGAGCTCGTAGACACGACGTCAGTGATAAATAAAAAAGATACAGGCAATATAGAAAAATGCGCAGCAATAGGATATTGCAGTGGGTGGTTAGCACGTCAAGCCAAAAACAAAGTTTACAAAAAATGTCAAACATGCCTTAAATCCATGGAAACTGAATATACAGAAAATTTCCATGGATTTATCAAAATAAAAGAATATGATAGCAAAAGATGGCTATCCTACGAGGTGTCTGTTCAACTTCTTTGCACAAGTGGAAAACACAACTATTAGCATTTTAAAATCATCACCTTTAAAAATTAATTTAGCTGAATATATCAAATTGGTGGTAACAATTAATATGGATGTTAATTTTGTGACGTGCGAGACGCATAAAGATCGTTTAATCAAATATTTGATTAATAAAAGCATATTTTTTTTTATACATATATGGTGCAAAGAAGTCAGCCACCTCCTCACTGGCAAGGCTTTAGAGTATGATAAGGATGACCAATTAAAAAAAAAAGCCCATGATCACTATAAAAACAATTGAGGTCAAAAACGACTAAGGCAAACTGGCATTGAAGTTAATGTTTAGTTTTTTTTTAAGCTAAGTATGTACAGTTTTGTTATACCCAATAAATATTTAAATTTTATATTTGTTTTACTATCCTGGAAACAACAAGTTTAGTGTACACACGGCTAAAAAATGTATAGCGTGATGTGTAGCCGTGTGTACTACCGAATTAGCTTTACCGAGTAGAATAATGTAGAATGGTTAAAAATTCTGTTGTAATAAAACAACCTAAAAAAATCAAATCTAGATTCTATAATTTGGTTTTATATTTTTTGGGTAGATTTTACTACAACAGAATTTTTAACCAATCTACATTATTTGACTTGGTACAATACAGCTATATATATACATACACTACTACTACTACATTGACAGATGGATAATGTATGTGCTGGTAACTAGATGGCGCAGCCAAAGAAATGCTTAAGTTGCCAGTCTATCCCTAGTATAAATAGTAGTCTATGGTGACGACACCAGACGTGGCGAAAGAAATCTGATAATATAAATAGAATCCTTATATAAAACTAAGGTACTCGTAAGTGGCTATAATTTCATTTATTATTAGTTATTACATCGTTGTAAATAATAATTTCATCAAATAGCATCATAAAATGTTATTTTTGAACAAAGAAATGTTTCGAGAAAGTCTGCCATGAACGGCGGAATTGTTTGTGGGGTACATACCTCCAAGATTTAATGTCATGTTAATTATATTATTTCTTGTCGTATTTTAGTTTTTCTTTATATTTGTAATATATTCGTAAACCTCATCGAGATATAAATTATATCTCGATGGTAAACCTACAATTTGGTGTGCTTTATTCTCCTTCTGAACTGTAAATACAATACCATTTATGCTATGTTTTTGCGTGTAATCGATGATAAATGTATGTATATTCATCTATGTGTTGTTATTACATCGTTGTTGGTATAGTAGTAGATAATATTTGCACGAATTTGCATAAAATACTTGTGAAATGTTTCGAAAAAAGTTTCGTCAAAAGTCATCATTTTTGTCTTGTTTTACAATGAATTGAGTGTATTTGTATGATTTGTAATGCTCTAAAACTAATAATAACTATATGTTTTGGTCATTCGAGGTGTATTTCATACTATATTGCATAAATTTTAGTAATTTACATAATGAGTACCAAAACGGTCGCTAATAGTTGACAGTTGACATTTGATTTGGCGCGAATAGGTTGTCCAGTCGTATCGATAGACAATATCGATAAAAAATTGACCGACTTCAAATATAAAGAAGGTTCGCAATTCATTCGAATGCATTTCGACCTGTGTGTGTGTATGTATACGAGTTTGTTGGCATAAATTGATCAAATTATTTTGCACATGTAGTAAGCACATAATATCACGCCTGTTGTTGTTGTAGTTGTATCAGTTTATAATATACTGTACATTTTTTTGATGATGCCCTGGAACGTGGGGGAAAAAGATGCCCCAACCAACTTCTTGTCCCTCCTGCAGGATGACAGTGAAGAAGAGGCGGATGTGGACGTCGACCTCGACCTCAACGTCGAGGATGATGAGCGTGATGAAGCCGAGGGGTACACCGAGGACCACTGGGGTGCGAATCGAGGAGGTGGAAGCTGTGGCCGATGCCACAGACTCCACCTTTGAGATGGCTCCAGGGGTCGAGGTGTACCCTGAGGTGGAGACATTTATTATGGTAATATTGGAATAACTACTTTTTATTTTTCTTCCAGCAAACTTGATGCAGCGTCAGGCTATAACTCAACTGCTGGGACACAGGCCTCTTCTCAGTGAGATAATTGTATAATGTTATGCGTTTCTATTTGTTTGCTTGCTTACTTACTTACTTACATGATTGGTTTGAATGTCTGTTTGGTGTTAGTTTTGGTGGGGTTTATGAATCTGAACGGCTAAGAATCTAAGGCTTCAGTTTTTGTGTGGTTCATGTTTTGACTTCGGCCACAAGCATGATGGCCAAGAATCTAACACTTCAGTTTTTGTGTGGTTTATGTTTTGACTTTAGTCACAAACATGGTGGCCATGAATCTAATGCTTCAGTTTTTGTGTGGTTCATCTTTTGACTTCGGCCACAAGCATGATGGCTAAGAATCTAATGCTTCAGTTTTTGTGTGGTTTATGTTTTGACTTTAGCCACAAACATGGTGGCCATGAATCTTATGTTTTCAATTTATATTTTTCAGGACGTCGAGCCCTCCTCTACAGGGACCCCCTTGGGGATTATAACCTATATTCGACGCAAACCTGAGGCCGCTGTCCATGCCGTGAGTAAAACAATAAATACCTATTTGTTTTTATAAATGGTTTTCTGTATAATAAATGATAACAAATGAAAACTTTTAATTTGACAGGTCATCAACATGCACTTCGCCGTCGCCGTCCTATTCGTCTATGACGCCGCACGCTTCGCCATCTGCTGCTGGTGGCTCAGGCTCCACGCCCGCTCTTAAGCCGTAAGTGTTAAAACTTGTATTCATTCGTCTTGTACCTGTTCTTCGTGAATTACACGTAATAATGTTTATACTTTTTTGTCTTAGCTCTAATGTTACTATTTTTTTACTAATAACTTGAATAATTTGACTAATTTGACTGATAATTTGACTAATTTGACTGGAGGATTACCAAACTATTTCTGATTTTTGCCTATTCACTATTATAGTATATTAATAAACAATAAATTATGTAATAGATATATATGACATTTTAAAATAATTAAATATGCATCCACTAAAACTGAAATACAATAATATTACAAATTATAATAACATAAAATAAATATATGAGTGATATAACCAAATATAATATAATATTAAATAATTACTTTCAATAAAAAGCATTAATATAAATATTATTTAATAATCTACCTAATTTCCAATTTACTTTAGGCTTATGGAATAAAATGGTTTAAATAATAAAAATGCACACATTAAACAAAATATAACTGGAATATAACAATATTACAAATTACAAATAGATAGAACAAAAAAACGAATGGTATAATCAAATATATTAATTAATTTCTATGATAGAATTACATTACAATAAAAAACAAAAAGAAGTCTTCCTAATTTAATTGTTACAGGGTAAGGGAAAGTTTATAAAAGCGCTCTTCCTCTCTCCTACCTATTTTTCTAATTTTGCTGTGCCCGAACAGGGTCCATAATTGTTTCTTTTAATTATATTTTACCACCTGTATATGTACATTATGGATTGCAATAAATAAATTGAATTGAATTGAATTGAAAATGTCATCTTGAGGGCTACCGTCGACGACGCCATGGACGCTGACCACGGCTTCCACCTTGCTGACGAACATGGGTTGTTCCAGCAGGTGGAAGACGTGGTAGAGAACGTGGCGGCCGAGGAGCCCCAGCAGCCAAGGCGTGCAGTGCGTGGCGCGGCGGCGCGGGCGCGGCGTGGCGATGCACCGCGGCGCGGCGTGGCAGCGCGGCGTGGGGGTGCCGGTAGAGGTAGGGGGCGTGGGGGTGCCGGTAGAGGTAGGGGGCGTGCGAGATGTGCGGGGGCACGTGCTGGCCGGATCCAGGGTGGTGGCCCTCAGTGGGTAAGAGGAGAAAGATTGGTTGAGGTGCATGTTGACGATGATGATGTGCCTGAGGAGTCAAGGAGGGAGATTATGAAAGTCGTGAATGCGAGAGAGGCTGCGAGGGCGCGTCTGGTGAGTAGAGAAAGGCGTACAAGAGAGAAAATGAGGATGAGTGGTTTGATGCAGATGGCGGCGACCTCTAGTCCTTTTTTGCTGCGGAAGGAACATCCAACCGCTTTGACTGGTCCCCCATGAGTACCTTTCAAGGTGAGCTGGAGCAATTTCTTCCGGAGCAAACTGGGGCCGTTGTCGCATCTGAAGATGCATACGGGGCGTTCAGGCAGTATTGGGACGACGAAATCTTGACGCACATCGTCACTGAGACGAACCGTTATGCCGCACAGCTATCGGGTGCGTCCCCTCGGTTCGCCCGAGATTGGTATGATACGAATGTGCACGACATTTTGATACTGTTTTCCTTCTGGATGATGCTCGGAATCATCCGGATGCCCTCTATTAAATCTTGTTTTACCCTAAATCCTTTAATGCAAACCAACATCTTTAGAAATATGTTTTCCCGTAACCGCTACGAAAGTCTTTGCCGCGCGTTTCATTTAGTTGACAACAGTAGCAGACCGACCGACTTGACAAACCGTTTATTCAGCTTAGGTCCGATCATTGATCATTTAAATTCACGGTTTCAGGCAGCCTACATCCCATCCCGTAACATCAGTATTGACGAATCCTTGACTTTGTGGAAAGGAAACCTAACCTTCCGCCAATATATCAAGACCAAGGCAGCGCAGTATGGAATCAAAACCTACGAGCTTTGCGAGTCCTCAACCTACCTACCTTCCTACCTCCTCCTGTCTACCTTTGGTCCTTTTTCGTGTACCTCGGTGCTGGTAGCACCTTTTTCCATGTATTTCTCTGTGTGTAATAGCCTCTTGCAGTTCAGCTGGCAGTTGCAATAAATGAGCATTATATTGCACCCTTTGTACTTTACCTTTCTATTTTGTATAGCTTTTGTAAGTACATCTCTGCCTACCCCTCTCGGGAATACAGGCGTGATGTTATGTGTTGGTCTCGAACCTTCACTGTATTTTATTTGTATTATTTTTGGAAATTTTAGGGAAAAGAAAATAATAAACTTTTTCAAGAATATCGTTTATTATTTTTCTAAAACACAGTAAAATACATTTTTATAATAAATTATATAAAATAATGTCAAAGAATTGTTTTATTATTTTCCTTACTGAAATACTTTCCCTACACCACACTTATCGATATTTTTGTAGTAGTAGTGTCCCATCACTACCGCATTCCATACATTTTTTTAGGTATGTTTAGAGGTATGTATGTTTCTTTGTTTTTTTCTATGAAAATGAGTAAGTATTTATAGTAATAGGAAAATATAGGTAGTTCTTGGGTAGGTTTGACTAATATTTTAGCTCTAATACCTAAAATACCATGTCAAATTACATTAGTTCCCTCTTCAAGGAAATCTTATCACTATACAATTATAATGGTATATTTTTACGAGTTAGGGGTAGATATCCGTCAATAAAGGTTTATATAGTATCCTAGTAACATTTTTTATATGAAACTAGTCACTGTAACTCGGATGTGAATTTATAAAGTTACGCGTAATAGTACGCAAACTCACAAAAATGTCTCCGCGCGCTATGAAGTTTGAGTTTCAATAATATGAAAATGTTACGTAGGACTCTCAAACAAACGCTTTTGTTAGATTACTTATCTATTCATTATGTAACTTGCAGTTTCCTGTAAATTGAAACAGTAGTTTTATCAGAAATAGCCATGAAACAGGAACAAACACGTTTTTCCCCCATATCTGATAATAACATTTTGTTTACAAATACGATTCTCGTCCTACGAGCATTGTTTATACATAATATGATGCTCTATGTATTCAACAACACAACACAGTTTACATTGTGTGCCTAGAGCCAATAGAAACAGCAGGAGAGCATTTTTTGTGCGCGCCGGCATATTCTTATCGCGGCGTCTGTCAGCGCCCAGTACTTGAGTGATTTTGACGTTTTGCGTTGCGCAGCTTCAGAGGGCACACAAAGATGAGTTAGGGTCTAAGGGTATGTGAACTTATTGCAGTCCATGTAGTTTCAATTACTCCTGGTAAATACAACGAGATAACGCGGCCCCATAATAATTATGATCTTTAATGGATTGAAATTAATGATTTTCCGGAGTTGCGGGAATTTCCGGGGTTACGGGAATGTTCTAACGAGATAACGTGGTCCAGGAATGCTAGGGAAACTGAAGGAACAGGGTGGTTTTTAGTCAGTAGGTAAGAGTCGTAAGCGTAACAGTTCCTTCCGCTCCACACAGGGCCCAGGGCGGGAGCTGAGTCATTGATTTCCCACGCCAAAAAAAAGATTGATTTTTCATTTTGAATTAAGTACCTAATTAGTCTGCTCTGGTCTGTTAGATTTACTAAAAAGATTAACGGAGTTTAGTTGAAATTATTAGTTAGGATGTTAAATAATCTTGAATTCTTGTAGGTACAACATTTTGTAATAGTAGTGGACCCTAATAGGACAGCTACCCTATAGGTATCTAAATTTAACGAAATATTAGGTACCAGAATAGCAGGAAATAGGAGTATAGGAGCTTTATTGAACATTATTGTGGTATGAATTTTGAGTAGAAGGGAACGTTAAACGTTAAGTAGAGGTGCGAGTGAAAGGGTATAAGAGTGAAAGGGAGAGAGAGGGACAAAAAGGAATATGGCGACGGAAGTAAGGAACGACGAACGAGTGTTAGCTAAGGGTGTATTAAGTTTTTTATTCGGATTGCTCCGAAAATAAATAAGTATTACCGAAATTACTTTGTTTATTTCACCACACGATCCCACATTATTGTTATTTATTGCTTTGCTCGTCAGTTGTCGATGTTCCGCGTCTCCGTGAAATGCACTCCTCGTTTTCATCCCTGTGATACGCGCAATAGTTCAGTACGGCTACACCTAATTGACTTAACGACATAGCGAATATTACGAAATGATGATGTGTGTCGGAGCAGAACATGGTAATTTGAGAACTGCCCGAGAACTGTACCGTCGCCGTTTTATTGAGGGTAGACCAGATGCTGAGCGTCGACAGCTGCCTTCGTCGGCATGTTTTAGTCGGATGGTACATCGTCTGTACCAAACTGGGTCATTCCACGCACCTGCTTCAGAGGGTCGCCCCAGTACTACCGATCCTGAATAAGAAGAAGCCATATTGGAGCATTTTGAACGCAATCCACGCACTAGCACACGTCGAGCTGCATTAGCGCTGGGTGCCTCTAACCATATGCAGGTATGGCGAGTGCTAAGCAATGACGGTCAACACCCATACCACTTCCGTCGCACCCAGGAGCTGATACCGGCAGATTTTTTGCCTCGCGTGGCCTTTTGCGAGTAGTACCGATACCAGGTAGAAGCTTCGCCAGATTTTGGTTCAAGAGTGCTATGGACCGATGAAGCATCCTTCACGAGAGCGGGAAATAAGCAACATCCACAACGAACATGTTTGGTCTCACACGAACCCGCATGCTTCGACAGTCGTCATTCCAACACCAATGGCGACTGAACGTGTGGGCAGGTATAATTGGAGACGTCGTTGTAGGACCAGTTTTCTTGCCGCAAAGCTTAAACGGCCAAAATTATTTAAGCTTCCTGAGGAATGAATTAGACGATGTCCTCATAGCAGTGCTACCAGCGCACATAGGAGTATTTAACCCAAAAAGTCGATCAAAAGTCGAATATTACAAAGTATAAATATGAAAGTAGTTTTCGCTACCTGGCAAACCGGAAGGGTCGGGGGGACAATATATCGCTCGACTCTCTTTTGTTCTCGCTGACATTCCGTTCACAATCAGTCGTCTTTCTAACGCAAGCTTGATCGTACGAACTTAATACGCAGTAAAAGTGAGTCAACTAAATTGTTAAAAATAAGTGTTAAAATTAGATTAATCCGGTTAAATCAAATTATAGTTATGGACGGTATAGAACAAGGTATGTAAAATTTAAATTACATTTTTTTTTGTCATACAACGTGGAGACGACAATACAACAATAAATTAAACTTCGTATACCTAATGCCGTTCCCAGTCTGCATACAAAAATTCAATCAAATACAGTATGTTAACTAACAAAGGGCGTTCCCGTTAACCTGCAATAGTATAGCGTCTGTCTATACATGCTTAAAAAAAATATATCCGTTAAAAAAAAAAAAGTTTTTTTTATTTGTGTATAGAAAAATATTCACAAAAAAGATTAAATTGTTACGGAAAATAAACTCTCTGTACACGCCCACTTGTCACACTTGTTTTTCTACGTTGAAATACAAGTGTGCGTGTACAGAGTGTTTCTTTTACGTTTAAATTTAATCTTTTTGTGAAAATTTCAATACATAAATTAAAAAAAAAAAATTTTTTTTTTTGAGTGTTAATATTTTTTTTAGCATGTATACACGCTAGACTATTGCAGGTTAACGGGAACGCCCTTTGTTAGTTAACATACTGTATATCCAATAGTTTAGTCACAGGACATTATTTTTCATTTTTAAGACTACATGATGTATCTAACAATAAGCCAGCGGCCGTCAGGTGAACGACATCAGCGATAATCTGCAACTGTAATATTGGTACCTATAAACAAAACATGTTGCCAGCTCGCTACTTCAATAACCTTCGCCAAAATTGTTCTTAAATTTTACTTCCCGATGAGAATTAATGCATATTATACCTTATCTCTGAGGCATAAGAGTCATAAAGCGTGTGAAGAAAATTAGATGTGAAAATAATGCATGCGGAAGTTATTACTACTTGTTACGCACTCATGTCAATCGTAAATTAAGTATGTGCGAAAGGGATAGATTAGATAGTTTGTTTATTTCTACTTCGTTTTCTTGCCGAAACCTGCAAAAATTGGTGTAGGTCAGTGTGTCGCCGTGATCCTACGACGTCGTACGCGTCATTGTTTCGTATCGCAAGCGCAGGTGTTCCGGTTGCGCTGCCTATGAAGCGCCCGCCCGCCCGCCGCTCGTTTGTTTATGAAATTGTGATTATCTTAAGACGCTTTAGTGTAAATTGTGCGAAATTAGACGCTTTATTTAATTAGTGACAGGACACAATGTAGTAATAGGTACCTAGTTAAATTGTTATGTGAATTGTGCGAAATTAGACGCTTGTCATTGTGTGTAATCTAATCGTTTGTTTTTTAGTGTGAATTGTGCGAAATTAGACGCTTTATTTAATTAGTGACAGGACACAACGTAGTATTAGGTACCAGTTAAATTGTTAAGTGGATTGTGCGAAATTAGACGCTTGTCATTGTGTGTAATCGAATCGTTTGTTTTTTGTAATAACAATGCCTCGTTTTGGTTACACAGCCATGGAGTACACCGACATGATTTTAATTTATGGGGAATGTCACGGAAACGCCGCTTTAGCAATAAGAACATACCGAGAGAGGTATGGGAACACCCGTGTATGTCCTACGGACGGCCGCATTATCGTTCAAGCTGTCCAGAGGATACGGGAAAATGTACCCTTAATCCCGCATTTGGATAGTGCTGCTCCAATAGTAACAGTGACCCGAGACGAACGAGTTTTAAATTATTTTGAACGCAACCCTACGTCTAGTCTACGTAGGGCAGCTCGAACTTTTGGTGTAAATCATAAAACCATACATAAAGTCTTAAAACGCGACAAAAGGAAGCCTTATAGGTACAAGAAAGTACAGGCGTTGCTACAAAGGGACAAGCCAGTAAGAGAAACCTGTCGCTGGATAGAAATAAAACGTTTAAATAACCCCGACTTCCTGTACAATGTGATGTGGACTGATGAAAGTACATTTACAAGGAACGGCTTATGGAACCGACAGAATCTTCGGTACTGGAGCCGCGAGAATCCGCATCTAGTACGGGAGACTTCGCACCAGTACAGATTTGCTATCAATGTTGGGCTGGCATACACAGGAATACCATAATTGGTCCGGTTTTTATTGATGGTTATTTAAATGGTGCAAAGTTTTTAGACCTCCTCAACGGACCTGTTTCAGATTACACGGATGATCCGCTAAACGTGTACAGCCAGATGTGGTACCAGTTAGACGGAGCACCAGCTCATTCAGTGACGTCTGCCAGAGAGCGTTTGTCTCAAATGTTTGGACAGCAGTGGATTGGCCGTTATGGACCAACGAGGTGGCCAGCGAGGTCACCGGACCTCACGCCATTAGATTTCTTCTTGTGGGGTCATGTCAAAAATGAAGTTTATTCAACAGACGTTGATACCGTTGATGATTTAAGGAACCGAATTATAATATCTTTTAATAAATTAAAACAAATGGCCGCTAATGGCGACCTCTTATCAAGAGTTAGAAATAACCTTTTAAGACGGTGTAATTTGTGCGTTCGGGTTCATGGCGGACATATTGAAAATTTAAAAATTTAATGGATATTAAGTCTGAATATGTACGATAAGTGATTGAACAGTGATTGTAATTAATAATTACTCGTGGGTGACTGTGACTATTCAGTTAATAATTTGTGATTCTGTGTAATTGTTTTTGCATTCATAAAAATAAATATGGCGCGAAAAATCACGTCGTCGGAGCGGGTCGCACGACCCGACGCACCACCGATACATTAGGTACCCCGCGCTGTTGCCGCTCTTCTCACAGGTTAGTGAACCAATATTTAAAAATGGTGTTCTGTTTTGTTTACATTTTTATGCTATTTAGTTTGTTTGAAAAGTTTGTTTTTTTTAATTTCGGTTCTAGGATTTATTTGATAGTGTCAAAATATTCCTATGAACTAGTATTACCAGTGTTTTCATTTATTGTTGTATCGTCATCTCCACATTGTATATACTTTTAATAATTATTTACGCCATTTTTTGTTGGGTACATTAAAATGATGAGTCGATTTCACCCTTTTTCAATATTTCAAAATCTTTTTGTTGTATTTCCGGACTTTTCCCGAGTCAAATTCTTTTATCATCTTGTTGTTAGATATACATATTAGAAATTTAAAAGAAAATAGCTGCCACCACGTGCCAAAATGTTAACATTTTGAAAATATTAGAAATTTAAAAGAAAATAGCTGCCACCACGTGCCAAAATGTTAACATTTTGAAAATTAATTTACCAAAACAAACTTTATTTTGCGGTCACTTAAGTTAATTTCAGATTTCTCTTGTTGTAGGGCCTTCCGGTGTTAAGATCGTGACACGAGAATATGTTTTTCGAAAAGCGAGGGAATATACTGAACCAGATCTCGGAGAAAAGTTGAATTTACTGGAGTTTGAAATAATTAATAACTCTTCATTCCCTACTGATCAAAAATCAAAGTTTATTCATACATTTTCTCGTCTCAAGTCTGAAATGAAGTCTAAGTGGCAGACAGCAAAGCGAACAGAAAGTGTGTTTTTGAAAAAATACCATGATTGGTTACAAGGTACTCTTGAAATACCGAAAAAAAAAATTAATTTTGAATGACAATGGCAATTTATATGCCATCGTGTTCTCATTTTCACATTTTCGACAGTACAGACGAACAGATTGTGGTTATTTGACTTTTGCAACAGAGAACGAAGCACTAAATAAATAAAAAATATGACATGCGACCTCATTGACATCTGTCACTTGTCAGAGAAAGACTTTCGTGACGAAGTACGTATTTTGTGGTTTTCAGTTACATCTCGATTTATCTCGAAATCTGGAGTACCTTTTTGTAAGTAATTACATTTATTCTATGAGTTGTTTATTATTCTTGACGAATCATTGAATATTTTTGGAAAACAATAAATATTATTTACGTAATTTTCAAAAATCATGTCGGCAATATATATGCCACTGTCTGTATACCGTAAGGGTACGACGGCAACATGTTTGCCAATACCAGTTTAGTACTTACCTATTGTTTTACATATTTATATTTTTTTGTGTATTTTATAGGAATATGGATCGTCGTGGGGTGAATCTGAGACCTGATGAAGTAGAAAGTGCGTTAGAAGAATTATTTGGTTTCAGTGATGGAGCGAGATCTGAAGATGAAGCGGAGGATTCCGATGTGGAAGATTTATCTGGTATGTTGTCGTCAAATAACTATGACCCAATCAACACTACGATCTTCCCAGAACTAAGCCCTCGACCAACATCATCACCTCAACCAGGGCCCTCAAATGAAAATGTTATGCAGCCACCCCCACCAAGAAGTTCACGACACAGTCCTTCACATATAGAACTTGAACTTCAAGAAGATTTTGATCCATCAGAAATTGAGGACTCAGACGGATCTGATGCAGATGAAGACGAATGGAAAAAAGTGGCCTGGTCACAGAATCCCGTAGTTTCTCTTTTTGATTCTATTCAATTACAACCAGTTCGGAACGTAGCCAATAGGACTAGGCCACTCGTATTTTTTGAAATGTTTTTTGACTCTGAAGCTATCGATATGATTGTAACCCAATGCAATGACCAAAATTGGGAACAGACGTCAGTAACAGAGATCAAAGCTTTACTGGGCATGATGATTCAAATGGGCATTCACAAATTACCCTGTATAGAAGATTATTGGTCCAGTGACCCATTACTGCATGTTGTTGAAATTGCTGAGACAATGACATTGAAGCGGTTTCAAAAACTTATGAAATATTTACATCTCAATGACAATGCCAATATGCCGAACAGGAACGATGATAACTACGACAAACTGTATAAAATAAGGCCGCTGCTAGATTACATCAACGTAAAATGTCAGACAAATGCCAAAAACACATATTCTCAGTCAATTGACGAGTGTATGATAAAGTTCAAGGGGCGGTCTACTCTAAAGCAATACATGCCCATGAAGCCCATAAAACGGGGCTTCAAGTTTTGGGCTAGAGCTGACAGCCACACAGGATACTTGTATCAGTTTCAAGTGTATGTTGGAAAGACCGAAAACGTCGAAACAGGATTAGGCAGTAATGTTGTCATGACATTATGCCAGTCACTCATAAATGAAACCTATATGGGTCATATAGCATTTGATAACTTTTTTTCTAGTCCAGCTTTACTACAAACATTATACAATAATGGTATATATGCAACTGCTACAGTCAAAAATGACCGCCAAGATATGCCACTAATTATAAAAAAGGCCAAAGCGACTGGTAATAAAGAAATTGATGAAAAGATAGCAAAGGCTGTAAAAAATGCAAACCAAAAAACAAAAAAGCTGAAAAGAGGAGAATGGAAATGGAGGGTAAAAAATAATGTTGGCTTTATTATCTGGAAAGATAACAAATTAGTAAGCGTTTTGAGCACTGCATTTCATCCAAAGCATAAAACATCTTGTGAAAGAACTCAAAATGATGGATCTAAAAAATCATTCCCCTGTCCGCTGACAATTACAGAATACACAAAGCGTATGGGAGGAGTGGACCGGTTTGACCAAAAGAGAACCCCGTACGCAGTCGGAAGAAAAAGCTCGAAGTGGTGGAAACGCATCTTCTATTTCCTTATTGATGCTGCTATAAAAAACGCGTATATATTGTATGCTTCTAACAGACGTAACCACACCGTATTGTCTCAAAAGGAATTTAGGCTGACATTGTCTCTAGAATTAGTAGCAAACGCAACATTCCGAAAGAGACCCTTTGCCACCATGCCAAAGTTCGCGTCCAAAAAAAGTAAGTCTGTACAATCGGAAGAAAGTGAATCAAGGCAAAAGAAACTATTTGGAGTGCCTCGAGAAATTCGTTTTTCTGAGCTTGGAGCTCATTGGCCTGTAGAATTACCCACCTATAGAAGGTGTCGCTTGTGTAGTAGTGCACAAAATAATCAACGATCCAGGATACAATGTGATAGGTGTCAAGTGCCATTGTGTGCAGTGCCTTGCTTCAAAAATTACCATCAAACAGATACATAAATTGGTAAGGCTAGACTGATGGTGGTTTATATGTTGCCATCATGTTTTTTTCTATCTAATAAATAAATAAAAACTAAAATAAAATGTTTAAAAAAAGTAAAAAAAATATATGATTCAAAGTAGTGAAGTTTTATTTCATTATCTAGGCTCATTCCCTCTACCAGTTAAAGGGTTAATACCGAAAGATCCCATGTGGGTCGGCCAAGCAAAGATTTCGCGGAACTAACAGACTGCAGTAAGCGTCGAAAAACATCACATCTACGTAGCAAAGATGAAGCAGAAACACTAATTTATGCAGGTCAAATGGCGCTTCGTGAAAAAGGAAACGTGGATGGTGCATATGTGATAAAAGATATTATGGCATCCCCAACACGTGGTCGTAAATATCGTGAAGCGTTCAGAAAGAGTGCTACACCTGAAGCAAAAATTAAGCAACTATCGCCAAGTCAGGCTTTGTCTATGTTTGTGGAAGCTGCATTGACAAGAAAGCAGTACGAAATAATTAGAAAAAGTTCTAAAAAACTATACCCGTGCTACTCGATTTTACAAAAAGCAAAACAAGATTGCTATGCAAATGTCGAGACATACAGGGTCACTGAAACGCGTGCAGCAATTAAATTACAAGCATTACTAGACCACACTGTTCAGCGTTTTATATTATATCTTGAAGAAGTATTACAAACAGTATTATCATTTACATTTATTATGTACTGTAGCATGCCAAAACATACGTATATATTGCTGTGCCCTGACAGGGTCAATGTATGAAACAAATATTATTGTAACATCTTGTACACTACATTGAATGCAATAAATGATGATTACTGATTACTGATCAAACTTTACCAGAGGAAGAATTGGTGAACCTAGAGTTCACATATAAATGGGGATGTGATGGCTCGCAGCAGGCCCAATACAAACAAAAATTTTCTAACAGCAGTGAATCTGACGCAAATATTTTTCAATCATCACTTGTGCCATTACAGTTGATAAGAAAGGGTACTAAAAAAAATATTTGGAACAATCCATCACCGTCTTCTCCGCGTTACTGTCGACCAATGCGGATCAGATTTATACACGAGAGCAAAGATGTAACAAATGATGAAATTAATTACCACAAAGACCAAATTAAACGGTTGACAGGCACGAAGATAACTTTCGGGTCTTATGAAATAACAGTTACTCATAACTTGTTACTCACCATGGTAGATGGCAAAGTGTGCAACTCAGCAACAAACACAACCTCTACAATGAGATGCTATATTTGCAAAGCCACATCAAAAGATTTTAATAAACTCGAAAAGTTTAACGAGACCACATCAACAGAGCTACAAAATTTGGAGTTTGGCTTGTCTATCCTACATGCTCGCATCAGATTATGGCAAGTGAGAACTCAGGCCGAAAAAGATATAATAAAAGATAGAAAAGCAAAAATCCAAGAAGCATTCAAAAATGAACTCGGATTAATAGTGGATGTACCTAAATTCAATTTCGGGAACACTAATGACGGGAACACTAGTAGAAGATTTTTTAACAATATAGAAATATCGGCAAATATCACTGGTATTGACAAAACTTTAATAGAAAGATTAGCAGTTATTTTAGAAGTGATATCAAGTGGATATAAAATTAATATTGAAAAATTTGACACCTATAGCCAAGACACAGCGAAGATGTATGTAGAATTATACTCATGGTATCCTATGACACCTACACTTCACAAAATCTTAATTCATGGGCCTACAGTTATTAGACACGCCATACTACCAATAGGGGCCTTATCAGAAGAAGCTGCAGAAGCTCGTAATAAACATTTTCGGAAATTCAGGGAACAATATGCAAGAAAATTCAGTAGAACTGACTGTAATATGGATGTTTTAAATAGATTATTATTAACTTCGGACCCATATTTGACAAGTATTAGACCAAAAGTGTCTAAAAAATCAAAACCTTTTAAAATGGAAACTATAGAAATGTTAATGTCCTACGAAGTTAATATCGATGAAGGAGATGCAGAAGATAGCGTACATGATTCAGATGAAGAGGAGTAGTTATAAGCGATTTTATTAGTTTAATAATTAATTCGCTTATAAGTTTTTACGTGTAAATTGTTTTGTGTGTATTGTTGTTGTTGACATATTGTAATAAATAGTGACAAACCATTTTTTTTTACATTTATTTCAAATTCCTGCTTCAAAAAATAGCTCAAAGTATTTTTTAAACATTTTTTATTACGTTTTAATAACAATAAATAAATTTTAGCCAATAAATAATTTTGATCGACTTTTTGGGTTAAATACTCCTATGTGCAGCGGCAAGTTATATCAATCTTGTGATGGACAATAATTTAATTTTTCAACACGACGGTGCACCGGCACACTTTGCTCGAGATGTGCGCCATCATTTAGATGCGCGCTTTCCCCAGTGGGTAGGGCATGGTAGTAGAAGCGTGGCTTGGCCTCCGCGATCCCCAGACCTAACCCCGTTAAACTTTTTTTTGTGGGGGTACATTAAAAATTTAGTGTACGCAGTGCAGTGTGATACAATGGACCAAATGAAAGTGCGGACTGAGGCCGCTTTCAGGACAATTACACCAGAAATGCTACGCAATGTTCAGGTGTCCATGAACAAGCGAGCGGCCTTGTACATACAATACCAAGGCCACCACATCGAACCCCATCTTTAAAAATGCAAGTCAAATTACGATGTAATAATAAGAGATGAAACTAGTACAGTCAGCGTCAAATAGTTAGTGACACTCAGGGTATCGAAATAAATAGACGCAACCAAAAAGTCAATAATATCGGTACAAACAAAGTTTCCTTATTATTGTCAACAATATAATCGCTCAAAAGGTCGAGACGTTTGAAGTGTCTTAAAGATCGGTTCAGTCAAACCGCCATAAATATGGTGACAGTCATCCCGCCAATGGTATCCAAGCATTATAAGTGTTCAAAAATATGGATCACATAGAAAAATAAACTAGCATGTAAGGGCGGCCGCACACGTCAGGTACCTTTTCCGATTCTCCAATTCAGAAACCCGATCGGACGAGTTTCGCATACAGGCGTTTGATTGTATTCGGTTTCTACGCTCTCGTGTGCCAGAGCTTGTGGCGATTGTATCGAAGAACGCTTGAACGCATGAAATAAAAAATAATTTAAAAAGAATGGAGATGACGAATTTCTATTAGCAATTCTTTTGTCAAAAGAATGAAAGAAAAGACAGCGATGCTATTGGGTATACGCAGAGATTGTACGAAGTCAATTCTATCGTTTAAGTCGTCATGACGTATGTTCCATAAACATACGGGATACTTTTCGACAATTAATCAGCACCACGTACGTCCGCACCGCACGATGGCCAAGGCGACCCGGACTTCTGGAGACAAAACCGTACGAGCGAACCGAATGCGTGCACAGCTACATAGAAATTCTACTGCGAGTGCGCCTTCAGGTACCCGATTCGCTTGCTTGAACGGTCGTCGGGTCGACCCGACGCACTGCCCGTACATCCTGGTCGAACGTTAGCTTTTTTAATCGTTCGGGCAGAATCGTGCGTGTGTGGTGCACGAGTATTTTCTATGGAATTGACGCCTTTGGGTGCCTTGATTCGATAACCGCATCGGGAACCCGACGCAAAAACCTGACGTGTGCGGCCGCCCCTTTAAAAATAAACGGTTTCCCAAAGATGAAATCCTCTTTAGGCAATCTTGTGTTGTTTGCATGTCATTATATTATCTATCAGTCATATCAATGTCAAGTGCATTACTAAAGCAAGCTAGAAATAATATTGAAGCAATAATAGTGTTTCATGCTTAAATATGGCTACTTATCGCATTAGTGACACCACAAAACATCGAATTATATATTTGAGGGAGGACGGTGTCTCCATAACAGATATTTCAAATGAACTGGGAATATCTGTAAGTATCGCTTTAGATGAGTTAACTATCGAATAATTCGCATCTCTTAAGATTCTTCTTCTTTCTTTTATTTAGAGAAACACCGTATACCGTTGGCTAGAGAGATGGCGCAGTGATGGTGCATTGCAAAACCATGTTTCATTTGGTCGTCCACGTCAAACGAGTACAAATGAAGACAGAGATATAGTGCAGCGAGCTATTAGCAATCGTTTTATAAACTCCAGGAGTATGTCTGTGGAATTTGGTACTTCACAGAGCACAATAAGACGACGACATAAGACGAGAACATGGATTACACCATCGTATTCCTGCTAAAAAGCCTATATTGACACCGAGGCTTAAAGCGCAGCGTTTACAATTCGCACGATATTATTTAAATTTCAATTTTGATAATGTGATCTTTGTAGATGAAAAAGTTTTTTGTTCGTCTGCCCAGGGACGCTTATCTCTATACCGAACATCGAAAACAAGGTATGATGAAAGAAATGTCCTCCCTAATAACCGCAGCGGCCGAATCACCTTAGGATTTTGGGGATGGATGACCCAAAGCGGACCAGGAGAGCTAGTCGAAGTGGGAGGAAGAATGAATGGCCCCCGATACAAAGACATCCTCGAAAACGTTTTGCTTCCAACAGCCCGGATTTTTTATCCCCATGAAAGGATTAGGTTTGTCCAAGATAACAGTTCCGTACACAACTCCAGAGTTGTTCAAAATTACTTGGATGGTAACATGGACCTGGAGTTAATTAAGATGCCGCCTCATAGTCCCGATCTAAATCCGATCGAAAATTTGTGGGGCAAAATGGGTCAGGTATGGGACAGTACTCGAGCACGAACCACCGCAAATTTAAGGACTCACGTCGAAGAAGTTTGGGAGTCCATGAGAGGAGACAATTTTTGCTATAATGCGGTACAATCTATGCGAAGACGTCTTTCTGACGTAATTCTAGCAGACGGTGGATATACACGATTTTAGTTAAAAAAATAAAGATAATTAGAGCAAAAATGTTTTTGTTTATTTTTACATCCGATGAGAGTTTTTAGTGCTCTGTACGATCGAAAGTGCTCATTTTAATCAATAGGTACAAAAGTTAAATTCAATACGAAATAATTTCGTATTATTATAAGTGACATGAACATGATATTGAATCATAGATAAGCACTCTTGCTCTATAAGATATATAGGTACACATACTCATTATCAATGAGGTTTACATCTATTTCCAGTCAGCTATTTATTGCTTAAAATATAAGCACATATAAGTATCGTAAACGGCTATGCACGAAATTATTTACAAAACAAAAGACATGTTTATGACGTCATGCTTAAAATGAAAAGGACAGCAGAAGTTTCTATTACTTTCATTTTGTGAAATGCTGACGTGAGAAATAATATTTAAAATTTAAAGCAGTAAGGTTTATTTTTCTAATGTGTTCCATATTTTTGAACACTTGTAATGCTTGGATACCATTGGCGAGATGACTGTAACCATATTTATGGCGGTTGAACTGAACCGATCTTTAAGACATTTTAAACGTCTCGACCTTTTGAGCGACTATATTGTTGACAACAATATGAAAACTTTGTTTGTACCGATATTATTGACTTTTTGGTTGCGTCTATTTATTTGGATACCCTGAGTGTCACTAACTATTTGACGCTGACTGTACCTACCTAAACTTCGTTTCGATTTTTTACGTATTTAAGATTTGTTTTCTCAGTTTTGTACGTGCAATTTCTGGCTTGATATTAACGAGTAAACTGTAAATCAATAATTAGTTACTGAAAATTTCGGGAATCAAGGAAGTGACACAACATTACTATTTAAAAATGTATTTATTGCTTTTCGAAGTATTCTCCGCGAAATTTGACACATTTTTCCATACGATGGAACCAATTATTGAAGCAACCATTCCATTCGGAAGTTGGGGTCTCCAAAATGGCCGTTTTGTAGGCGTCCACAGCTTCTTCAGGTGATGAAAATCTCTGTCCACGCAATTTATTCTTTATTTTAGGGAAAGTATAGAAATCATTAGGGCTTAGGTCGGGGCTGTACGGCGGATGGTCTAATAATTCTATGTTTTCTTGCTCTAAAAACTCTTTTGTTCTGTGCGCGGTGTGAGAACTCGCATTGTCGTGATGGAGGATGATGCGGCGGTTGCAGTTCTCTTTACGGAGTTCAGAAACGACCTGTGGCAAACAAATGCTAGCATACCATTCTGCATTAACCGTTCTTTGTCCCTCAAGAGGAATAGTCGTAACATGGCCGGTTCGGAGACAAACGTGGCCCATTTTTTTTGCAACACTCCGTGAACGAACAATTTTTGTTGGCTTTAACTCATTTTCGAACACCCAAACTCGTGACTGGTTTTTTGTTTCGGGTTCGTACGCGTATATCCAGGATTCGTCACCTGATACAATGTTGTATACAGCATTTGAGGATCCTGCGTGGAATCCTTTCGAGAGTTCTGACGCACCAAGTAACGCGAGCCACTTTTTGCTCTTCACAGAGCGAATGCGGTATCCATCGGGAAAACAACTTTTTTACACCTAATTGTTCATGCAAGATTATTTGTATTTGACTCATGCCAATGTCTAAAGTTGCCTGAATTTCGCGGTATGTCACATGTCGATCTTCCTCAATCAGCTTACGCACAGCATCAACGTTTTCTTGGGTGACTGCAGTTTTTGGACGACCTTGACGGGGATCATCACTGAGCTTGACACGTCCACGTTGAAATTCAGCAAACCAGCGATAAATTGTGGTTTTGGATGGGGCTTCATCACCAAATGCAGAAATCATCCGGTCAACACACTGTTTGTGTTAAACCACTTCGAAAGTCATAATAAATCATCGCTCTTGAATTTTCTCGAGTCAATTCCATTTTCTCAACGACTAAACAAGTTTGACAAAACCTTGTGACAAGACCGAGAATCTTTTTTTAAATAAATAAATGGTATTCGATTTTTAAAACCAAGGAGTTTTCAATTAAAAAGATTTTAATATGACAGGAACAGTGGAAATATTCCATTCCCGATACTTTTAGTGCAGCCCTCGTACGCATTCATTTTTACATCACGGTAAAGTAGGTATGGTTTACTGCGCTCGTGCGCAGTTTTGACGGCACCGCCGCGGCGCGGTGGCGGCATGGTTTTTCGTTAGCTCGCGCCCACAAAGCAACACCGCCTGCCGTAGGCTACTACGGTACTAGTCGCGTTGAATTAAGGAAGAGATTTACCGTAACATTAGCAAGTAACGTGGAAAGTTATTGACCTACGTAGTGCGGTGAAACGTTTGTTATGATTTGAATTTAAGAAACATATGAAACCGAAAATTTGGTATCAATTCTTAGAGTATTTTATTTTGAGTTGAAACTATGTATAGTGATTCTATACCAGCTGTTATCTTTAGTGCTTAAGGATAGCAATAGGGTTTCTGTTGCACGTTGTATATATGAAATCATCAAAACAGGCATTCCTAGATGGATTGACAACAGGGCTGAAAGCTCCGACAGGCAAAGGCGTGCGATTAATAATAAGCCATAAATTAATAATAAGCCATATGGCAGCGTAGATGGTTTTGTTGAAGGGGGTTTGCTCATGTTCGAATCAAAAAAGAACACAAGACTACCATCAAGAGATGAATACTGGATGTTTTGAAGAATGAATACAAAAAAATTACGCATCCGAGTTATCCACATTAGGGATAATCGCAGGGGTCAACCCAACCGCAGTGCAATGGGAAGGCCTCGCCCTGGGGGAACCGCCTTCTTGATCACGGTGTCCCCTATGCCAGGTAAGTATACAAAAAATGGAGGCGTAATTATCAGTACCGAAACGAAAGATGACACTGATAAAGTGAAGCAAGCAGTCCACCTCTCTCTATCTGGACTTACCACCGCCGAGCCCAACAAGCGCAAACCGAGGATCGTGATTTTAGGAGTGCCGACTTCCTTAGCTGAAAATGAGGTGTTCAGATGTATTTTCGAACAAAACGTAGCCGACAAGTTACCAGAGATGTCCTTGGAATCCTTCATGACCTACATAAAATTAAGCCACAAATCGGGGAAGAGAGATGCTACGACCTGTAACTACGTTGTTGAAGTTTCAGCCGATATACGGAAAGCCCTAATCCCTCAAGCAAGGCTTTTTATAAATTGGACGTCCTGTCCTGTCAGGGACTTTACATTGGTAACAAGGTGTTATAAATGCCAACAATATGGCCATGCAGCAAAAACTTGCCGAGAGATCGTATCCACGTGTGGTCACTGCGGTGACGCAGGCCATTCGTTGTCCGAATGCGCGAAGAAAGCCGACATTCCGAAATGTGCAACTTGCTCACGCTTTAAAAAGCCTAGTGATCACAAAACAGGAGACGCTGAATGCCCTGCTAGGAAAATAGCAGAATATAGATACATTAACTCCATCGATTATGAGGGCACCTAGTGCGTCATATTCAAGGCCTGACTTCCGTAACTTTTGTTGCTGACTCAATATCCCTGGCGACTGCGCTGTCCTACTTACTTGTGATTTGTCGCTGTCTAAGCATATTAACCGACCTCTTCAACATCTAATGTAGCCTTGAAGGTGATTTATGCAATATTTGTTTTAACCTAGTTAATAATACTGCAGACGCAATCGTAATCGTGTAACTGTAAGTGCAAACAACTATTTACCTTAATTATTAGTGTTTAAGTAAATTATAACATAATAAATTAACTAGCTATCTCATTATTCTTAAAACTTATGTTATATATTGTTAAGAAATCAGTTGTCCTAATAGTAATCATAAGAACTAATGCCGCCTGTGATACAGGTTTATCCTAGTACAGGCATCATACTTTGTAATACCTACATTATTTCTAAGCTTTATACTGTATTTTACCAATTTTTATTATTTGAATAATTTTTTATTATTTTTTTTTTTTTTAATGGTTCAAGGAGATTTTACCAGAATTGAAGCAAAACTCTGTTCTGGTAGTGGATAATGCTCCATGTCATAGCCGGAAAGTTGAGCAGACCCCTATACTACCTCATGGAGAAAAGCCAATATACAGGAATGGCTTCACAAAAATAATATTTCCTTCGAGAAAACAATGATAAAAGCTCAGTTATAGGAAATTGTTAAGAAGAATAAATCAGAATTTAATAAGTATGTGGTGGATGAGATGGCTGTCCAGTGCTGTGTCATTGTCCTGTGACTGCCCCCTTACCATTGTGAGCTAAACCCAATTGAGTTGGTGTGGGCTCAGGTAATGGGGTATGTCGCGCGAAACAACAAAACGTTCAAAATGAATGAGATAAAACAATTATTAGAAGGTTTGAGAGAGGTGACACCGCAGAAATGGGCAGACTGTATTAGACATACTGTAAAAGTAGAAGATGAAATGTGCTCGAGCACATAATTGATGAGGTTACTGATAGGTTTGTCATAAATGTGAACGAATCTGATTCCTGTTAATATGTTGCTATAGGTTCTCTTTGTTGGTAACAAAATTATATACTTTGTGCTCTGTGGAAACATCTGTCTGTCAAATAAAGTCTATTACGAAAAGCTAACGTATCCAGTTTTTCGGTTTTAATACAGTGTGAATCAGTATAAAAACAATCGAAACTTGTTGACTTTTCGTGGAAATATGGCAGCGAACTATATTCAAAGTATTCCGAAACTAAAAGAACGCGAACATTACGATGAGTGGAGTTATGCAGTTGAAAATTTGTTGGTTCTAGACAGGCTAGTTAACTATATCAAACCGGAGCCAGGTGCAGGTTTCGAGGCGAAACCATCAGATGACGCAAAAACCAAGGCGAAGCTGGTTTTAACCATTGACTCTGGATTGTACGTGCATATCAAGGAAACAGTAAACCATATATAGCGGATCTTTTGTTCAAATCATTACAGATCAAATCTCTACAACATTCCTAATTCCGAGTCCGATACTAATTCAGACTCAGACACATAATGAAATATATTTCTTAATAGCCAATCCTAATCTGAGCAACTACTTACTAAGGATTTGAAATCAAATTGATGTAATTTTAAATGACTGATGTATGTGAGGTCTAATAAATGCAATAATGTTTTTTTGTATGTTTTATTTAGCCATTTACATCTTCAACAACACACATAAATAAATAGTTAATTTAAAAGATAGAAATGTTTAATTTTATGTTTTGCACCACTGTCCTGTCATTTTGACAGTGACATTTCTTTGTTTACTTAAATTATCTGAATTGATGACTTTTAGTTTAATTTTAGTTACAAAAGATTATTAAAAACAATCGGCATAGATGAGTCGTCCAAAAAACATAAAAAGACATTTTAAACAAAAGGGTTCCGGCTGTTTGGTTTACAAAAGATTATTTAAATAAAACAATCGGCAAAGATTAGTAGTCCAATAAATATAAAAGACATTTTAAACAAAAGGATTCAATATTTAACTACTGAAACCAATTTCTCCACACGTATTAGTGGTCAAAATAAGTTTACAGTATATTATCAAAAAAATATTTGTATGGTAACATTATTTTGTTGTCATTCATTCACTCGTTCATATTTTATACGTGAGATAATTATATAGTTTATTCTGGGTGTTGCGGTGTCTTGCCGTAATCTGTGTCTTAGAATGCAAACATCCGATTCCTTTTTTTTTTTGTTTTTAGAAGTCGATTAATAATAATTATGTCTCCAACACCCTAGAAGTAACTAATATTAATGGTACCTACTAGTTATAATCGCAGATATAATGTCTCCAACACCCTAGAGGTAACTAACTAATGTACCACATAGCTATAATCACTAAGTATCTCATTGTAAGCGAACTGTTAAGTTCTTATGAGAAATAAAGTTCTTTAAACCTAGATAAGACTCGAGTGGCCTAGTCAGCCCTCAACAATAAAAAATATCTTGAACCACCAAGTCCAACACTCTACCCCCATCGGACCGCATACATCAGCGTACACGATTTCTAATGTTTTTGTGGTGAGATGCATTATTTTTGAAAAAGGTAAGATTAACCTTGCAAACATGATTCATATTTATACTAAATATTATTACTGTTTATAAAGGGTGCACCTTACGCATTTAGCGCGGTCAACGCTAAATCGTAAACGTTAGTTAAATCGAACATTAAAAGCTATGATACGTTAAAAAGCAGAAGACTTAAACATACCTTAAGAGATAAAACGTCCCACACTAGAGCGTACAGTAATAGTGTTTTCTGTATGAGCACAAAGATTTATAACAAGCTACCTATTGACATTAAGACTATAAATTCAATTATTATTTTTAAAAGAATGCTGAAAATTTTCTTAATCAAAAAGGCCTATTACTCAATAGCAGAATTTCTTGAGGAAAAATAATTTTGTTCAATAAAGTACCTATCACTAAAGTGAATATAATTCAGTAAAATATTTGTAAAAGGATTATGATAACTAATATTAAATGATTACAATACTGTGACATAATTGAATTAATGAATAATGATAATTTTTAAATCAGGTAACTCATGACATGTGTATTTTTATTTAGGTGTGACTTTAATAATTTATAATTAATATGATGTGAATGATAAAATTATATAATGTAATTAAAACGATGTCCTATATAAAATTTAATATTTATAACTTTTTTCTTTTTAATTAATGAATGTAAATAATGCATGTTCAACTGTTACTGTTACAATTATAAGCATATATGCATGATGAAATTGCAATGCCCTAACAGGGCCACTATGTTCTAAGAACTGATATCCTCTGTTAAGAACTTTATTTATGTACACATAGTTAGCAATAAAGAATTTGAATTTGAATTTGAACGCGAATGCGCGTTTTTCGGACTTTTACCATGTGCTGGCGACGCACAGGCGCGTCCATTCAATTTTGTTCAATTTACATACCTTTCGTCGAGTGCGGCGCGCCGCACCTGTGCGTTCATTGTGCATTTCTATTGTTTCGAAAACATCGTTAATAAGGGTCGGTAAGGGTCTCTACACACAAGTTATTTCGATTGTTACATACGATATTCGGTTGTTACATGTAATATGCTACGAGTGTCAAGGTGGAATAATATTCGTTCTTGGTGTACCTACCAGAACTCGTTTTCCGAGTCGTGTCTATACGTAGCTAATTATTGACACTGATTTGTGAGCGTGCAATAAATAATTAAACTTTAAATACTAAAATATTTATTTATTTTTGGATTTTTTACCCACGTCTTTCCCTTTCGGCGTGGGTAATTATTTATTAATTTTTGGATTTTTTACCCACGCCTTTCCCTTTCAGCGTGAGTAACTCCAGTCGAAGGCATGGCCGTTTGGCAATCCGGTCTTCTATATGACGGCCCTCTTAGCCGCCCGCAGCAACGCCGTCATTTCCGACCGGTCGCTTGGACATGAACGAGCACCAGGGCTCCCCATAATCAACGCGCTCTTGGAGCCATTTGAGCCACACGCTGCAGACCGGTGGTGGAGGGTGTGCTGCTGGTGCAGGCCGGGGTATGTTCCTACAAAAAAGGAAATTATTATTTGTAGATTTCAAAAAGAACTTCCATAAATTAAAATTATTTAATTTTCTTTTTAAATCCAAAACAAGTTTTTAAACAATCTAACCCTACCATATTACTAGGTAATAACTATTTACATTATATAATAAATTACTGATTAAAACTAACTATACAAATAAACAATTAACTAAAATATGGCGTCGAAAAAATCCTCCATCGCTGTCGGCTGGTAATGTACCCAAGAGACTGGCGGCATTGCCAGCCTCTGACCAAGGTAAAAGCCAGCCCTTGGGTCACAGGAAGTATCAAACAGCCGTTTTGAGATTTCATTGAATAAATTATGGGCACCCGGACGTGGGGTCCGAGTGCCCATAATTTATTCAAGGTTTCAACCCCAAACGGCTCGAAAATATAATTGCCTATAGGCTTATTATACTTTCGCCGCTTGAGGTTTCCCGCAGCCGCAGTGGCAGCGCCAGCACAGCACGCCGAGCCAGGAATATAATATACTTCCATAATTAATAAAAATATCCTCTTGACTGCGACCGGCACTGATTCAGTGTTGCGTCAAAACGACCCCCAACTGTGACGGCACTGAATCAGTGCCGGTGCGACTTGACATGATGTTTCTATGATAAATTATTTTTTATCTCTATTTTTAATGCTCAAAGTGTCACAAATTGTACAGGAAAGAACGAGAGAGACATAAATGCATTCAAAATTCAACATCCGACAATAATCCGGGGCGGAATGTTTTATTCAATGCGAGTTGCGTCCGTGTTATTTTGCGCTTCGATTTTATTGAATTAGATAATGTTAATGTGGTTTCTTGGCCTGTGTATTGTGTTATTCTAATAAAAAATAAAATCCAACAGTGGAATGTAGCTTTAGAATTCAAATAACTGTAATTTTGTTTCTTCTGTGATTGAAAGTGTTGGTGTAGTTTTACAGTGTAAGTGAATTTTGTGCGCGGCCGTATTTGGTGATGTGTATATGATAATTAGAACAATTGAAATCCTGTTTGCCATAAAGTACAGTGCTAAAAAATTGATAAGGTTTCGTAATAACAAAAGCTTTGTCTTTCAGCGACACTTGAAATTTCTTTGTTCGACCGGTTCTTTGTTCGACGGGAAGCGACGGGCCGCGCGCAGCTATGACTCACCAGGTTAGTAATAAAAAGTTTTTGTTATAAACGGGCCGCGCGCAGCTATGACTCACCAGGTTAGTAATAAAAAGTTTTTGTTATAAATTGTTGCAAAGTTTAATTGTTGTTTGTATTTATTAGTGTTAAATAGTGTATCGTTATGTAAAAGAGATAAAAACATTTTCAATTTTGTTATTAAATTTTTTCCTATTTATTTTTATTTGACGGTATATTGAAAAAAACCCCCGCTTCAGTTTACATTAAAATTAAATATATATATAGTTGTACGAAGCTAGCCTCTCCGATTTTGATTCCTACGGCATATATTTTGTAATCATCTCCGATACAAAACTTAACACTTATCGTCGTTATAATCTCAAGTGGTCCACTCGGTGTCAGGTTACGGACCACCCAGAAGTAGGTATCACAGTATAATTAGACGCGCGTTGAGAGGATGGAAATCGCTTCTTATTTTGAAAAGTCCTAAGTTTTTGCGAAGATACAAAATACTTTCTAAGATATAAAGAGAAGGCAGAGTAGTTGAGCAAGTATGTACTCACAGCATGTCCATGTCCTCGTCGTCTTCCGGCCTGTTCACCAGCAGCGGGTGCAAGCTTAGCTGCAATCGCCACATGCTATATGGAATTTCGGCGATTGTCATTACAGCCTCGCGCATCTTTAGAAGAAGTAATGAAATCATATATCTTCTGTACTATGTACGTGCGCGTAGCGTTTCGAGTGACCATAAAAATGTGGTAGCCTAAAACTATTGAATTATTTATCAAAAATGGCACCAAACAATCAATAACGCTAAAGTATACCTCGTCCACCGTCTCCTCCAACGACTGCCACTCCACCACCAACGCCGTTTCGTGGGCCTGGTGCAGCTGCTCCAGGTTTGATAGATCTAAAATGAAAAACATTTAAAATAATAATAAGCACTTACCTAATGAATACAATAATGCTTACATGAAAAATATTCATTCAGATGTTGATACTTACTCATTGGTGCCTGGTTCATCAGCACCAGGCCCGCAACACAAGAAACAGCGAATGGCTCGGCCCTAAGAGCTCGTCACAAATAAAAATGGTAGTGGCGCCGAAATAGAAATAAAAAATAATTGCTACGAGCAGGCACCTCGGAGTCTCAAATGTCGGTTATTTTGGTGTCAATAGTTCAATACACAGAGTCTTCACTTTACTCAAATTATCGCGTAGTACATTTTCTAAAGAAGAAAGGAGATACCGTTTCTCAAATAATGCAGTTAGTCGTTTGGGCCATAAAGTAAATGGTAAATTCATTAGACTATCGTAAATTAAAGCTTTACATTATGATGCAAATTAAATTAAATGTGTTAGAGATTAAATATAAGTAGCAATAATAATGAATGTGATATTGATATCTAGTAGCTATGCAATATAATTATTTAAGTTACTTATGTAATAATACTTGCTGCGCCCTAACAGGGTCATATGCTCATAAGTTTTTAGCATAGCCTGTAACTGAGTGTACATTGTGCAAAATAAATAAATAAATGCATGCTTCTACACCTACAGCTGTTACTGATGCTGTTCAATGCATGCCGATATCACGTATTATACTTCCGATTATGATCAGATAGAGTTCGCTTTCTGAATCAATATTTTCCTCAGGTATTGGACGGTATGTAGGGAAATAACATAGTCGATTCAACAAGAGCTATGTTGTTTGAAAAGCATTGGCAGCTTCCCCAAATAATATTTTCCGGCACTGTGTGTTAACAAAAATAAAAACAAACAAAAAAATATGCACAGAGAAGCCACACCTTGACAAACACTGGCTTGTCTTGTCACATATAGAATAGGGTCTTTACTGCAAATATTCTATTTTGTTTGCAGTAGCATTTGGAGGTGGCATACAATCAAAAAGGTTTACTAATGTTAACACATTGAACGCCGTGGTGGCCACCGGTGAGCGACACTATACTTTCCATATGGGCTGACGCCGATTCGCGATTTCGACAAATTTTACACATTATATTTTATTGGCTCATACGGTTTAAAATAGTCAAAAACCCCACTCTAAATAATTATTTCTTATTACTATCCAAAGAATTAACGAAATAATTGCTGCCGTACACTGGTGACCACCACGGCGCACTATGGAAAATGGTAGAACAAGCGCATATCAAAAATGCTTTTTACGAATATCATAATTTGACTAATATGGCTATTCTTTTAGGTTCTCTAATAGTCAAATTATAATATTCATTACGATTTTTTTTCTTAATACGCGATTTTTTTTTTTCTTAGATAGAAATACATAGAAGACAGAAGTGCCAAACTCAAGTCTTTGCGTATACATGTTTCAATACCATATCGTGAAAAAAATACTTGGTACAGATATGCAGTATTATACATTTTTAGAAAGGTTATTTTATGCTTTTTGCGATACAGCTTAATGATTTTAAAAGTAAAGAAAAATATTTCAGTAATTAATTAAAAAGTGACATACCTTTTTTTTCACTTGTATTTTTTTTCGTCGAAGGTTTTCAGTATTACCCACGTTTGCCCAAGCGCTACTTTTTGTGTCGACTAGTAGTCTAACTATTCATAAATAGAATGCAAAAAAAATCAGCTGCGGATATTTGCGGTTTTAGAAGATATGAGAAAAAAACTGATAAAAGTCAGAACCCGAAAATTAGTATCTTTTGCGGTTTACCACTGACACCATTCACATGAACAATATAGATCTTTTTGGATATTTTCTTCATTATTTCGTGATAACAAAGGGACCTTATCAAATTTGCCCTCGGTTTGCGTGGGAAATAACAAGATAATAACGATGTAGGTACCAATTCGATATTGTAAAATGAGTATTTAAAGGGAAGCAAAAACTATTCGAACCATCTACATCAGTGTAACTTCAAGTGAAGCAAATCTCATCTACGCCTATTATTTCTGCAGATTGTGAAGTGTTAAAATGTCTTCCTTCAGCTGTACCAAACGAGACTTCATAATCCCCTATATCGAGGGCGGCAAGAACATGGAATCATTATCCAAAGTTTTAGTGGAAAAGCTGAATGTTTCTGAAAACAACTTGTGTTTATAATTAGTGGCATACAAAGGCACATTCTTCCTATTTTCAACAAGCGCTGGGCCCTGGCATCTCGGAAAAAAGAAACATTTTTACAGAAGAATTTTACTTGGTTGGACTCAAGGTATTCGTTAAATTTACCGGATTCTGAACAATATTCTACGCCATCAACATCTGGCGACGAGGACGAGCATGAGTGGCTTATGGAGACTCTTCAGAATCTACCAAGAAGAGGAAAAACACTCTTCTACTCCAAGAATATGGCTTCGAGCATATAAAAAACGCCTATCTGCAGGGACTACGGGCTTTACGTGAGTACACAGAAGCTCATCTTGTCGAAGAATTAAGAACCGCTGACACTCAAAAGAAATTAGATATCTCAAGTAAGTGGAACGACTCAGACCAGATGAAGATTCTTTCCGATACGGAAGCATTGAGTGCTTTTATAGATTTAGATCTAACAAAAGCACAATATAAGTACCTGAAAAACTTAACCAACGAACGAAAGTGTTGTATATTCCCGCCTTACTACAAAATACAAGAAATAAAAAGATCCTGTTATCCACCATCTTCTACAATCGAAATCACGAATACTTATGCTAAAGTGATTAATATCCAAGATTTATTGGATCATACTGCTGCTAGAATTTTAAAAATCGATTCTGTTTTCCAAAAACAACATAGAACATTGATCCTTTATTCTAAATGGGGATGTGATGGTTCATCTGGTCAAAGCCAATACAAGCAAATACTTGCAGAAGAGTCGGAAACAATTTCAGATGCCAATTTGTTCATCACTTCATTAGTCCTCATCAGATTAGTTGATGTGCAATCGGGATCCGTTGTTTGGCAAAATCCGGTACCTTCATCTGTACGTTTTTGCAGACCCATTTCTATTGAGTTTTGTAAGGAAACTCCAGAAAAAACCAAGGCAGTTGTTGATGATATTAAAAAACAAATTAGGGCTGCACAAGCATCACTTATAAACAAAGATGGTGTTGTAGTAAATGTGAAGCATGAACTATTTCTAACGATGATCGATGGAAAGGTGGCTCAGGTCCTTACAGATACTCCATCTGGTTCCACATGCACGATATGTGGGGCTACTCCACGGCTAATGAATGACCTATCGAAAGTAACTGCCAGACCTGAAAACGAAAACGCCTACCAATACGGATTGTCCACCTTACACGCCTGGATTCGCTGCATGGAAATGATATTGCATATTTCCTATAATCTTTCGTTTAAGACTTGGTCTGCTTCAACTGAGGAAAATAAGAGATTAAAAAAAGAAAAGAAAGAAGTTGTTCAAAAACGTTTCAGGGAGGAGTCGGGATTAATCGTCGACAAACCTCGGCAAGTTAGCGGGAATACGAACGATGGCAATACCGCACGAAGATTCTTCTATAATAGCACTTGCTCATCGGAAATAACAGGTGTAGATGAGGCATTGATTAAACGCCTATACATTATCTTGCAAGTTCTTTCTTCTGGAATGATGATCGACCCTGAAAAATTTGGGGAATATGCAATAGAAACTGCAAGAATCTATGTAAGTCATTACGATTGGTATTATATGCCATCCTCCGTTCATAAAATACTCATACACGGGGAAAACGTTATCAAACATTTTGCGGTGCTTCCTATTGGACAGCTATCGGAAGACGCACAAGAGTCTCGCAACAAAGACTACAGAAACATACGACTTCATCATGCCAGAAAATGTTCCCGATCTGCTACAAATGAAGATGTCTTTAAAACGCTTTTATACACGTCAGATCCATATATAACAAGTTTGAGAAAACCGTACGTAAGAAATGTGAAAGAACTTGAAGAAGAGGCACTAAGTCTTTTAAACGTGGCACCTGAAAGTGAACCCACATTTACTGACCCTGATCCTGAAGTGGTATAAGTTAAAAATAATATTTACATTTAGTTATTACTTATATTTGTACCTAGCTACATCATTTCCTGAAGCCAGAGTATAGGATGTACCTATTAGTAATATGATTTTAATTTAGTATTTTTTTTTTTCATATAGATATATTTTGTTTCCTTTGCTTGTTGTAATTAACCATGGTTTAATCTTTTTAGTCATTATAAACTTGTATTCCACTTGAAATAAATTTTTAACTATTTTTTTCGTGATTTTTTCCCATTTCTTTCATTCTATGCAAAAAAACATACATAGATATACAAGAAAACACTATAAACTACACATCGTTCGAATCTCCGAACCTTACTGCATATTTGTGCCAAAGGACCATGAGTCAAATTGGGCTCAGTGTCCAACAGAGTTATAGCATACGCCATTGTGAAGGATTTTGTTTGTACTAAAATTGTTACTATGGGCACCACCTTCAATTCCATTGCAGAAAAAAGATATGCACCTAAATAGGTTTTGTAGAAAAAGACAATTGTTAGGAGTCGTAAAACTTATTGAAACAATATACTCATTCTTAAAATGCTTAAATAGTGGTAAACAATAGATGCGCCTGCGCCCGTGTGATTTACAACACTCTCCATCCCTTTTACACCTCCCGGAAGCCTGCGCGGGCGCCCGTCTACTCTCAATCAGTCGACTCGTGATTTTCACGTTGTTAGCTGTTTCCGTGTATCCTCTCTTATTCTGTGATTTACCGACCCTAGCTTGTTGTTTTGGACTCTGTTTATGCTTACGTATTGGTGCGCTTGGTGATTTATTTATTATATTAAACCTGTTAACTTGACCTGGACTGTTTATGGACACTGATTTACCTACCTGTTTTTGCAATGGCTACCGAAGGACGGCGTTGTGTGTTGTGCCCACGTTCTGTTTTGCGACAACGACGGCATATTTTAGATGAACACTTACCAGAAAGACAACCCCGGTATGCAGAATATATTCAACAAAATGCGCTCACCGAGGTAAGTGTACACATTTCCTGTACACGGCACATATACCTGTTATAAATCTGTATTTAAAATGTCTGTCTGTCATTCTATCTGCTCATATTTTGAGAACTACTTAACCAATCTTAATACAGTTTGTTTCATTAATACATAATTATGGGCTACTTACCATCACGCTAAGTTATCGAAGGGGAAAGCAGAGAGGTTAAATATGAGAGAGGTCAGGAAAAAACGGCCGTTTAATTAGAAATCCCATTCGCTATAAAAATGGGACCTAAAAAATCCGACTTTTACGTGACCTGTGCTGCGGGCACAGCTATAGGTTATAAAAATCCCAAGGGAATGATCATCAAGTCTACGCGGACGGAGTCGCGGGCAAAAGCTAGTCAAAAATAAACCCAATAGTATGCCGCGGAAAGTATTTTATTTATTGAATGTTATTTTCAAATAGTCTTTACTTTTTTTTAGGTTGCGTTTAATAACATCCAAGCTACATGCCATCGGTGTGGTGTAGTGTGTAAAAGTAGTGCAAGCTACATGCCATCGGTGTGGTGTAGTGTGTAAAAGTAGTGTAAAAGTGTGTAAAAGTAGTCCAAGTAGTGCAAAATACAGTTCGACAACAAGAACCAGAAATGCCACTACGTCAGGATGTCCAACCGGAAAGCTTACAAGAACCGCAAGGCCCACAAGAACCGCAAGGCCCACAAGAACCGCAAGGCCCACAAGAACCGCAAGGCCCACAAGAGCCGGGAATACCACCACAAGCAGAAGATCTACAACAAGTCGTTATTCCTGATTATATGAGAGCGCCCAATGTTGCTTACCGTTGTATTTTTAATGGCTGCCCTAACGCAGAACGTCTTAGAATCCCAGTTACGATTAAAGTACATATTCTTTGTGAGCACCGCTTATAGATACCTGAAAGTGCAAGAGTTTGCCAAGAACATCTGATGGGTAACGACAATTGGAACTTTTTGATTGATAATTGTAATGTTACGCATAACTTTAATGTACGTCAGATCACAGATATGACTAATATGCTGGTAAGAACCATTACCCAAGGCCAGAGATTTGATTTTGAATTAGAAGCTGCATTAACGGATAATGACTTATATTTTTGGACTGGACTAAACTTGCAACAATTCAATAGAATTTTGGAAGAGACTCCTTCTCTAGCACAAAGAAGTAATCGTCCACGGACTGTCCTCGGTATCTATATGACAAAACTAAGAACAGGAGAGTCAAATGAGAGATTGTCAACATTGTTTAATATATCTCGCCGAACACTGGAACGAAAACTTGCACTAGGCAGAGAATGTTTAATGAATGACTTCGTTAACAGACACCTTGGTATTGGCCATATTTCGCGAGAAAATATACTGCAAAGAAACCTGCTATTACCAAAAGGCTTGTTTGGCAACGAAGAAAATACAAAAGCCATTGTTATAGCTGACGGCACCTATATGTACATCGAAAAAAGCTCTAACTTTTTATTTCAGAGAAGAACTTACTACTTTTGAAACCTTTTCTGATGGTAGTGACAGCTACATTATCGAAGTTTATGGTCCGTATGCGGCTACGGATTCTGATGCATCAATTATGAACAATATATTAAACGACGAGGAAAATCCTTTCCACTGGATGTTTCACCGGAACGATATGTTCATCTTAGACAGGGGCTTTCGAGATAGCGTAGAAAACTTACAGGCATTGGGATATGAGGCACACATCCCACCGACAAAAGACAGATTCGAAACTCAATTGACCACAGTTCAAGCAAACAAATCAAGATTAATAACATTGTGTCGGTGGGTTGTAGAAGCTGTTAATGGGAAGTTTAAAAAAAATAGATTTAAACTACTGCGACAGGATTATTTTAATAGAGCCTTGCCGCATTTATTTGTTGACTTTAAAATTGCAGCCGCTCTTATTAACGCATTTTACAAGGTAGCTGTGGATAATGAACATGCAAATGAAATATTAAGAATAGCCAATGAAAGGCTCCATACACCAAATCTTTTGAACGACTATGTACAACTGAGGAACCTGAATAGACAAAGAGCCGTATTTATTACATTGGAAGCAAATCAGCTGGAAGACTTCCCTCGGCTAACAATAAACGAGATTTTCATGATATCGCTTGGGTCATATCAAATCGAACTTGCTAAATCATATTGCAGCGAAAATTTACGCAATGGTTTATATACGATAGAAGTATGTCGTGAAAATGAATTAAATAATTTAGCAGCATGCAATATCCATCACCAAAATGTGTGGCTATTAAGAGGAAGGATACAGTCAAGACATGTTCGTGCACGTACATATTATGTATACATTCTGGTTAACAGAAACGAAATGGGTCGAGATGCCATCGCACAGTATTACTGCTCGTGTCTAACAGGTAGACGCACAGTAGGAAGTTGTGCTCATACCATTTCAATAATATGGTATCTAGGGTTAGGCAGGCACATACAATTTAATCCACCGGCAGGACATTTAGACGACATTATTATTGATATTGATTGAAATGTTAATAAAAATAATGTTAACTGTTAGCAGCTGTTTTATTTTTTATGTATACATTAAATCTGGAATTAAAACTAGTTAAAGATGTTCAATAACAAAACCTAGCAGAATTTTAGTTTATTTATGGTCGGAGAAAAATATTTATAGCAAAATAACCCCATGGATTCTTCGCAAAAATGAGTTTAAATCTTTATATTTAGTGCTTTACAAGTATATTCAAAGTGGTCTCATCTCTGTTGGTGGGTGAGCCCAGGCTTCATACATTTTTGCCCACGATACGACAAAAATTCATGAAGTTACAGATTTTTGATCCGATACCGACCTATATTTTCCATAGTGCGGCGCACGCCGTAGAAAATCTGCATTTCGTTCGCGCGGGGCCGCGGGGGTCGGGGCGCCGGCCAAACCCCGCGCCCTCCGGGATTCCCGGAAGCACTGCGTGCGCTAGACACGCGCCATTAGAGAGTAATCGCATGCAAGGTCACGCGCATTGTTTATATTTCTTATTACATAATTATTTTGGATTGTTTTAGTGAAAGTTTTACCCTGGTTATCTCTAAAGTGATTAAACTGTATCCTGCCTGAGTCTAAGGAAAAGTGTGGTGTACATCATGGATGATTTTGAAGACTTTGAAATAACAAATGACGATTTGACGCAGATTGATAATATTGAAATTTCCTTGCTCAATAGTAGCTTTCAGTTAAGTTCGGAGTCTGAGGAAGAGTATGACTTACAACCACCTTTACGAAAGCGACGTCGACGAGTTCTGTCCATTACTGACACGAGCGACATTGAACTTGAAAATGCCGTGCCAAGTACTTCTGGTCACACCGCGTCGCTTCCTGCATCATCTACCATATGGCACCCACCAAAAGGTAATCAGCGTCGGATTATCCCGTACACTGAATTCCCAGGATTAGATCCACGACTTGTAAGAGAAATGGTCGGTAAGACCCCAGCAGATTTCTATCATCTTTTAGTACCAGACGAAGTATTTGAAATGGTGGCGGATTATACGAATAGCTTTGCTATCAATAAAGTCACAGGGTCTGGCGCGGCATCTAAATCTGCGCGAATTCGCCAGTGGAAACCAACATCCGCAGCAGAGATGAAACGATTTTTCGGATTGATTATTTTCATGGGGATCGTAAAATTACCCAAAATATCCGACTATTGGTCAAAAGATCCTGTACTTGAACAGAATTTTCCTCGAACAATAATGAGTCGAAACCGATTTGAGCTGCTGTTGCAAATGCTGCACTTTTCTCAGCAAGACGAAGACAATAAATCTAATAGATTATACAGGATTGAGAAATTGCTCGAAGTTGTGAACAGGAACTTCCAAAAAAACTACACCCCTTCCGAAGAGATCTGCATAGATGAAAGCATGGTGCCTTTTCGCGGACGAATCATTTTTCGGCAGTACAATAAACAAAAAAGGCATAAATATGGTATAAAGGAGTTCAAGTTATGTACCATTCCTGGATATACATACAAAATAAATGTATACGCAGGAAAAAACAACGACGAAGTCAATACTACACCGTTGAACGTCGTAGGTCTCTATGCAGCGATCTTTTATACAAGGGACATACACTAGTGACCGACAACTGGTACACCAGTACAGATCTTGCCAAAAAACTTCTGGATGCAGAGACTCATCTCGTAGGCACGATTCGGAAGAACCAGAAGCATCTGCCAAAGGATGTAGTAAATGCTAAACTGAAGCGAGGCCAATTCGTGGCAAAGGAAAGCAGTGAGGGCATAACTGTAATGAAGTGGAAGGATAAAAGAGACGTCTTTTTGCTGTCCACAAAACACTCAGTGCGATTCCAGAATGTCCGAAAACGCAACAGAACTGTTTCCAAACCAAAAATAGTCATTGACTATAACGGCGCTAAGGGGGCTGTAGATATGTTAGATCAGATGGCTGCTTACTCAACTCCACTGAGGAAATCGATAAAATGGTACAAGAAGTGCGCAATCAACCTTCTCCTGAACACAGCAGTGGTCAATGCACTGGTCTTGTATCAAAGCGTCACTGGCAAGAAAATACAAATGGCAGACTTTCGGCTAGAATTACTGAAGTCGTTTTGCAGCCAACAAGATGTTCCAGTTGCAAGACCTAGAAGAATGGCACACAAACTGCAACAAGAAGAAGGACAAGCCAGAACAAGCAGGCGAACATGTGTAAATTGCTACAAAATTAATGTAGCTACTTACGGCAGAAAGTTGGCCAAAAACAAGACTAAAAAGGTGAGAACGTTTTGTCCACAATGCCCGAAGAAACCTTTTCTCTGCATATCTTGCTTCTATGTGCTTCATCATTGACCAATTTTTTAGCCTCAAAGAAGAGAATTATGTTTGTTAACACTGATTTCATTTATGTGCCAAATATTCATGACAAAGTTTTTAAATTCGTAGTAATTTTTTGAGAAGTTTTTTAAGTTTTTTTCGAAGTTTGTTTAGTTTATTTTTTACCAAGTTCAAAAATAAGTGATTGCCTAACGTATAATAAAACGTTTTTAAATATTTTCTAATAAAACATATATTTTTTAAACCTTCTTTTATTTTAAAACCACATCTTGTGTACTTAGCCAAAAAATCAACAAAGGCTTTTTTTATACCTAGTGTCGAAACGAGCTAGCATGCGTAAACTGTTCTCCAGGGCCGCGCCGGGCACGCTCAATGTAGTTTTGTACCGGCACTGTGTCCTCCAGCGAGAAAAATGAGTTCAAACACGAGCCCGTCGCGCGGCCACCGGTGAGCCCCACGGCCTGAACGGGTAGTATTGCTGTCGCTCGCCGGTGAGCCCCATGGCCCAAACGGAACGTCACCAAATTTGAATCGGCGTTTAATGTGTTAAGCATAAAATAGATTGTCATTGGCATAACGAAATTCAGCATAATATTATTAGGCATAAATGTTTTGCCATAATGATATCCTACTAATATTATAAATGCGAAAGTTTGTGAGGATGGATGGATGGATGGATGTATGGATGTTTGTTACTCTTTCACGCAAAAACTACCGAACGGATTTTAATGAAACTTTACAGTAATGTGGCTTATATATCAGAATAACACATAGGCTACAATTTATAAAGATTTTATGTGATTTAGCCATAATATAACGATAAGTATCAAGTAAGTCGGAAAAATTCCTGCCCTCTGAGATCTATCTTTGCGTGCGCTGCCTAAACCGCTGGAGTTACATGCAAAAGAATGTATTGTGGGGTTGTTTGTCTTAAAGAGTTCTAAATAAAAGTCCGCGACAGCATATATCTACCTTTTATGTGGAAGCCATTATAGCCAAAATAGTGAGCTATAAATACATTTAAATTGAATACTTTTTTTACGTTGCATATTTTAGAGTATTGAGTTAATTCGTATCAAAATAAATACCTTCATCGCTTTCGGTATTTAATGTAGATAAAATTCTTCTTTTACACTAAGTAATTTGGACTAATATTTTAAAAGTTAGAACGATAAGAATGACCTGCGATGAGTCGACGGCGGGCGCGCAGAACGAGGGTGGAGGGGCGGGATAGGCAATGACGCGCCATCGCCGAGTGCGCGACCCGAACACGGGCAGACGCGTGAGGGCAGACGTCATTGACGGTTGTGTAAATTCTGCGATTTTTTCACAGTGGATTCGACTCGGAAGCGATTTATAATTTTTTAGGTAGTATTTTTATAATAAAGATTCGTTTCTATTTTAATAAGAATTGTTTTTTTTGGTCGGTTATTTAGTTAAAGATTGTATTTTTTTTTAGTTTGTTTAATTTGAGAATAACGGTTAGGTTTAGGTATAGGTTGTGTTGAAAGTAGTAAAAAGACAGTTTTTTTTTTATTCCTACCACCAATTTGTGTTTTTTTTAAATAGTACTTGCAATAATGCCGCGAAAGCGTAAGTCTAATATTTCCTAAAGCTCTAATAAAGCTCGAGCTATGAAAATAGCTAGAAATAACGAGACTTCTCAACAAGCTGAGTTGCGAAGGTCTGAGCAGGTGGTGCGTGAGGCAGCACACAGAGCTACTGAGACACCAGAACAGTCCCAAGATCGGCGTCAACAACACGCTGAGTATCTGGCATCTCAACGAGCTGCGGAGAAACCAGAACAGTCCCAAGATCGGCGTCAACAACAAGCTGAGTATCTGGCATCTCAACGAGCTGCGGAGACACCAGAACAGTCCCAAGATCGGCGTCAACAACACGCTGAGTATCTGGCATCTCAACGAGCTGCGGAGACACCAGAACAGTCCCAAGATCGGCGTCAACAACACGCTGAGTATCTGGCATCTCAACGAGCTGCGGAGACACCAGAACAGTCCCAAGATCGGCGTCAACAACACGCTGAGTATCTGGCATCTCAACGAGCTGCGGAGACACCAGAACAGTCCCAAGATCGGCGTCAACAACACGCTGAGTATCTGGCATCTCAACGAGCTGCGGAGACACCAGAACAGTCCCAAGATCGGCGTCAACAACACGCTGAGTATCTGGCATCTCAACGAGCTGCGGAGACACCAGAACAGTCCCAAGATCGGCGTCAACAACACGCTGAGTATCTGGCATCTCAACGAGCTGCGGAGACACCAGAACAGTCAATAACTTACCCTTTAATTTTAAACGTCTGCAGTTCCCATTAAAGGTTGCATTTTCGATGACGATCAATAAATCACGAGGTCAAACTTTAAAGGTAGCAGGGATACATTTGGGCACGCCATGTTTTTCCCACGGTCAGCTCTACGTAGCTTGCTCACGTGTGTCTAAGTCACAAAATCTTCATGTTTTCGCTGAACAAAACAAATCATTTAACATAGTTTACAGAAGTTTATTGCAGTAAGTACAACCGTCAAAACATATCGATAATTACTTACTTATATACTTTAATCAAATTCTTTCAGTTTTTATTATTTGCTGCTACCGTACGACAAGTAAAACCGCTATTATCTAAATCTTAACTAATCCTCTTCAATAATAAATATATGCATACCAATCCCTACCTGACGTTATAAAAGCGAAAGTAACTCTGTCTGTCTGTCCGTCTATCTATCTGTGTATATATGTATGTTTCACGGCTAATCTGCTGAGATGTTTGTGATGAATAGTCTAAAGCCTGGGGAAGGCCATAGGTTACTTTTATCAATTTACCACTCAGGCAAAACCGCGGGTGGAAGATATTGCTTCGTAATTATGTTCGAGAAATCCGTCTGCTCAACAACGTAAATAACGCAGTTAATGTTTTTGAGCTTTCAAAATGAAACCCATTGCTATTGTAAGTGTGTTACGCAATTACCCCGCTGATTTAGGACATTTTACACGTTCCGACATCCACGCGGGCGAAGCCGCGGGCAGAAGCTAGTTTGCTATAAATACTTTTAGCATAATAATAATGTAGCATAATTTTATAAAGCATAAAATGATATTTACACATTAAAAATAATACATACAAATACAAAATAATGAAAAATGGTAGAGATTTTTTATTGCATGTGACATAGTTTTAAATAAAATATACAATCTAACACTAAACAATTTTCTAACTAATATTAAATAAAACTAACTGTACAAATAAACAACTAATATCTAAAATATGGCGTCGAAAAATTCCTCCGCATCGCTGTCGGCTGGTAGTGTACCCAAGAGACTGGCGGCATTGCCACGTTGAATGGCAATGCTTAGCCTCTGACCAAGGTAAGAGCCAGCCCTTGGGTCACGGGAAGTGTCAAACAGCCGTTTCGAGATTTCATTAAATAAACTATGAGCACTCGGACCCCACGGCCCTAGGGTTTCAACCCCAAACGGCTCGAAAATATAATTGCCTATAAGGCTATTATACTTTCGCCGCTTGAGGTTTTCCGCAGCCGCAGCGGCGGCGCCAGCACAGCACGCCGAGCCAGGAGGATGAGATGGCGCAAGAGTATCGACTCACGTTGCGTCCCACACTAATAATAATAATATACCATTTATTTCAGGCGACACAGGCCCATAGAAAAATACCTTAACCTAGACATACATACCTACCTTTATAAAAACTTGTGTTAATAAATAAGGCTTAAGACTATGTTAGTAGCACTTCACTTTGCACTAGCTTAACTTCGTGCTGTCCTGTGGCACTTGTCCGCGGAAGCGACGGAACACCACGTCCTGCGGCCAAAAGTCTTCTTCCATGACGAGGGGCAGATAACAATTTGGTACACGCACCACGAACGCCTTGAAATTGACGTTCCGGTGCGATTCCAGCAACTGCACCCTCGGCGTGTACTTGATCTTCTGGCGCACGTACTCCACGATGTCCTCCGCCTTAGTGGTGTAGTGCAGGCGGGAGATGTACACCGGTGTGTTCGGCTTTGCGGCACGCAGGTTCACTGTGGGCTCCGTAGGAGCTTTACCGCAGCGGTTCTTTTTAGTTTGCGATCGGCGCTTCCTCCTTTGCACCGTCACAAAACCATCATCATTATCAGCCCTTTTCGTTGCATTTTCCGGCAAGGACTTGATACTTTGAGCGCCTGGGGCACTCGCGGTGACGCTAGCGAAATCCCTATGCAGGGGTTTCGCCAGGGCTACAGACACTGGCAGCGGGACGGGGCGAGGAGATCGGGCAGCGCTGCGTGGAGGAGCTGCGGTGACGGGCGCGGGGCAGCGGGGCGAGCGGGCGGAACGCTCTGCAAGCTCAGCAAACGACTGATGCGCTGGCGTCGAAACTACTGACGCGGAATTTGACGACGATACATCGAGGCCAGCTCCGCGACACATGTTTACATTAGACGCATCGACTGATGACCTAGTTACCGTCACACTGTTGCGCAACTCGCTAAATTCTTTGTGTTTTGGGATGCATCTAATTTCGCCAGAACATCAGCAAGGCGGGCCTTCAGAAAGACAATGTCCTTCAGAAGGCTCGTTACATCAACGTGGTCGAAGGTGACGGGAGGAAGCTTGTGAAGCTCCTTCGCCACAAACGTCGGCACGTCGTCCGGGTCGGTCTCCTTGAACAGCGTGATTATGTCTTGCAGGCTTCTCTTAGTCCCGTCACGCTGGCGGGACACCATCTGGTCGCGCTTGTCAAGCACACTAAACAACAACAGCTTGGCAGCAGCTATGTCATCTTCACTGAAGTTCGTTGCGCAGATCTGCACAGCGGACACCTCGTCCATCACATCCAGTTTCTGCTGCAGAAACGCCAGCAGCTCATTCGCCACAAGTTCATTGCTCATGGCGAGTTAATTACGAGCGACAGCTAGTGCCGCGCTAGTCAATACACAGTAATATACAAACACGTCCGCATTGGAACGCGGCACAAGCGAGACTGAGAGTTGTTCCATCTTACCCTGCTTGCTGTATCTTCTTACACAGGTGAGTAACAAACAATTTGTTTCGATATTTATAAATATATTTGAAATTTAATATGCTCTATAAAGTGGTGATCAGTATATTTCACGTATTTTAAGATTTATGGTGGGGATCCTGCCGTTTTGCCGAAAAGATTTTGCCAAAATTGCACTACCCAAACAAATTTTAGCAACCTTTTTTATACAATTGCAATGTTTGGAATTATTTTAGTACACACATTTTCATTTGGTCAAATTTTTACTTGGCAGAATATTATCAAGGATTATCCTTGATAATAGTCATTTAGGCAAATATTATTTTTCGCCAACTGAAATATTTGACTAATTAAAATTGGTAAAAGTACTATTTGGTAAACAAGTTACAGAACAGAACAAAGGCCAGAACTCATCTGGAATCTTGATGAGACTTCAGTTTCTTTGGATCCCTCTAAAACCAAAGTAGTTGGGCGAAAGGGTGCGCCATGCTCTCGAACAACTCACGGTACGAGCAAAGAACATATAACAGTTCTAACAGCAGTAAGTGCCGTCGGACAGAAACTGACTCCTGTAATCATATTTAAAGGTAAATATGTATGGGACACCTGGATGGCTGTCACACGTAATTTTGAGTTACTTACGCAGCCAGTAAAAGAGGATGGATGGAGACGGAAATATTCCACAATTACATGGAAAAAGTATTTATCCCGGGACTCGGCGAAAAAAAGGACCGTTCTAGTAGTCTACGACGACGTCGACGTCATAGCACTCATGTTGATATAAAAGTGGTTGAGTTAGCACGAAAACATAATGTCACAATATTAAAATTACCCCCACATACGTCTCATCATTTAGCCACTGGATGTGGCTGTATTTAAATCTTTTAAATCTAGCTGGGACGCAAAGTTAGTTGAATGGCAGCGACATAACATTGGTGTAAAGTTACCTAAAAGAGTGTTTTCTACTAAAAGTCTGTCTACCTAAAAGTATGGCATAATACAAAATCTGAAAGTATTATCAACGGTTTTATAAAAACCGGAATATGTCCTTTTCATTCAGATGTAATTTCAGTCGATAAATATGATCCAAGAGAGAGCTTTTCTATCTTTTCTATAAGAGAGAGCTTTTCTATCCAGCGCTTGTAAGCGCTGGATAGAAAAGCATAAAATGGAAAATGTATTTCAGCTTCCACAACCTGTTATGCAGTCAGATGATAATTCTCCCGGGTCGTTACTTGAACTTAGCCTTAATGTAATTAATATATGGATATGTGACGAAGGTACAATTTACGACCTGTTTTCATGTTTGCTTGCTGAAACTTCTGAATCAGTCCACTTGCTGCTAGATGTGACAAAGCATGCAGAGCATGATGCGGCGTCATCATTTCTGGCAAATAACCAAAATGATTTACCGATTTGCCTGTCTAATATTCAGAGAAAACCCATAACTAGTGCGGAGTCTAAAATTCAGATTATTTCTAATGAAGTAGTTAACTACCCTTATAGTTTTGAAGATCTCTTCAAAAGGTTCAACAAAGTCCACGAACTAATACCAAAACAAAGAAGAGACGGGTGGCAATAGGGGCTGAGGTAATAACGGAGTCTTTAATTCAAAATAAAACTCAAACTGAGATTGAAAGAGACAAAGTACCAAGGAAGAAAGTGAAAAAAAAATTATGAAGGTACAATACTTAGTGACGAGTGAGACTAAAAAACAGATAGCTAGTAGTCAAAGAATGACACAAAGTAATGAAAACGGAACGCTTGCGACCAAATTGTCAAAATATACCACAGTATACCAAGTTTAATTTCAGTCTCATTTGTTCCAGCTCAATATGTTGATGAGCGAGAAGTTAGTTCTACTCTCGAAAATACTGCTGAAATAATAACATTTTTTGACGATCTGTTCGACTCGGTGAATGGTGCAAGTTTAAATAACAAGACGTCAAGAGGGAATCCCAACGATTCTGGCAAGAAGCTATACAAAAACTAAAAGAAATACGTTTTGTGGACTTTACAAGCTACGGAGACAACAGTCCTTTCATTAAAAAATTGGATTGTAACTCTTGAAAATTATTTAAGGCTTAATAATACTTTTGACGATCTGTTCGACTCGGTGAATGGTGCAAGTTTAAATAACAAGACGTCAAGAGAGAAACCCAACGATTCTGACAAGAAGCTATACAAAAACTAAAAGTAATACGTTTTGTAGACGTTAACCCTTAAATTGATTTCGTCCGTTTTATAGGACGCAGTGTTTACACGCACACAGAGACTGTTTTAATACTCTTAAGCGCTGCGAGGGGGCGGAACAGCCTTAAACTAGCTATCTCTTTCGCGCGCGTGTATGTTTCATTAACGAAATGATGAACGGTTGCAAGTAGAAATCATTTGAAAAAGTGCAACGGTCAGATTTGTTTACGCTCCTGATAAATTGGATAATAACTGTAAGTATTTGGGTTGTTTTGTTTATTATCTTACATTATTAGTTAGAATATGAATATAGGCATTGTATTGTGATATAATTTTTATAAATATTTGTGTAATTAGAGTAAAAACCTGGTTTATGTCTTAGTGTCCCATAAAACGGCCCTTGCCAACTTGAACTATTAACTAGGGTATTCTTTGACTGTCCCAAGTAACGGACATTGCCATTTAGGCCTTTTTGTAAGTGGTCCTTTTGACTGTCCTATGAAACGGACATCGCCAATAATTTGTGACTTGCAACGTCGTCGTTACTAAATAGTATTTTTTACATTTCTATTTTATTTTACAGTAACATGGCTTGGCGATCGAAGCAAATCTTGGCACTTATACCTCCGGCGGAATCTGAAGAGTCAGACGTTGAGTCTGATGACGATTTAGAAGTCAACGTGTGGCGACGTGAGTATTTTCGCAATGATAACAGTGATTCATCTTCGCCACGTACCATATCTCCGGTATTATACGACATATTAGATGAACTCAGTGACAGTGAAGACACAAATGGTCAGAATTATAACGATCACGAACATGTTATTGCTGCAGAACAGCTATTAGAGACTGCGCAAGATGAATCTCCACTCCCCGGTAGGTCTTCAGCTCCAGTATCATGTTACATACCAGAAACACCTTCACCAATAGTTGCTGCATCACCGTCTTCTAGTTTTTCTAAACCTACACCATTATCAAATATGGCAACACGTCGAACCAGACATACCGCAATCATAGACTCGTCACCTATGCCTCCCCCAGCGACAATGGCACCAGTGACTAAGAAGCGTAAAATGAAGCAATTAGATTTTGTATTTAAAAAAAGATTATATACCGGATCCGTACATACATTAGACTCCACCAACTTCAAGGAACGTCATGAGATCCTTAGCCCTATGCAGTATTTTCAAAAATTCTTTACCAATGAGTTACTCGATTTCATAGTTGAAATGACAAAGGAGAATGCCATATTGTCGTACCAACAAAGGAGCTAGAGTGTCACAACCAAATGTAGTTTATAAAATTACTCCTATTTTTTAAATCAGATATACGATTTTGTTATGAAAACGATTCCCGGCTTTCGGACACCAAAAATAAGTCTTTTTTTACTTTTGTGGTACGTATTTTCCGCTTATGTCACTGACATTGCATTTCATTTCCGAATGTTGCCACTATGTTAAAAATATAGGTACCTACCTGTCAACGAACATTAAAAAATGAAGAAGATAATTGTACCAATTTGCCATTTTATATTAGGATACAATATATTTTTATGTGTGTCAAAAAACATCTTTAGGTCACGTTTTTTTTGGAATACATTGCAAATACATGCATTTAATGAAAAGAGGACCTATTCCAAAAAGTAAAATGTCATTTGTACTGTGACGTATTGCAATAATTATTCTGTGGCGCCGTCATGGATGACGTTACTTTCAATATTGGTTTCATCTGAACTATTTTTGAATAATAATTTATAATACATATTAACAAAAACGGGGGTTCAGGTGCGTTTTCATAACGTAGTCTTTGTGTAATAATCCTTAGCGATGCCCTCAACTAGAGTAAGACATCGGCCAGCAAATCGGCGTCGCCGATGTATCCTAAACCGTTCACTAGTATTGTTAGAACAATTTAGAATATATTACATAGAAAATATATCCGTGGATATGATCGTGTTTTAACATCATAGATTGTACCGACGCGACGCCTGTAATTATTACCTCACCTAGTAGAAGCATGTATATTCTAATTAGCTTCTAAAGTACCTACCTACTTCCGGGACTATTTATTCAATTTAAGGATTAAAAAACAGTTTTTATGCTTTCAGATCAATCCTGGTAGTTCCTATTCATAATGTTACAAATGTTTCGCATTGATACAAGAAAAACTCCCTGAGATTCCAAACTGATACCTGAACTAACACTGGTCACAATGTGGAGTGATGTGTGCTTTGGATGTGGACAGTCCATGCTACGTGTTGCAACAGTTGCAAGTCTTGCAAGGCGTTCCCGAGTGCCACCCAATTGTCCTACCTATTGTTTTATTTGTATATTTCTTTTCTCTGTCCTGGTAGCGGTCGAGGTCATAAAAGTTATGTAAATATGAATATACCTTAACAGCGTTTTTCATTTTTGATAAGTACCTTATTAGGTACTAACAACATTATCACCTTATTATTATTTACTAACATATGAAGTTCGAGAAGTGGGTGTACTATATAGTAAATACAACTCTGCCTAACTCTTCTGGGAAAACAGGCCTGCTGTTATGTTAAGATTTCAAGATATTAGGAATCAGTAAACACAGTACTAAATTGATTACTTATTCAGACTACCAGCTGCACATATCCATTATATATAAAACCTGGCACCAAGAATTATTATTGACTATCGGTGATGTATTGTATAATCATCCATCAGGAAACAAGCGTCAAATCAAGAATAAAAAGCAACCGATATTAGGTACCGCTTCATTTGTCATGTCACTTGACCATTTCGAGCCTGTCACTTTCTCGAACTTAACCTCAAAATATGAAGTAGATAAATGGTTAATAAATACGAATTGCGGGAATCCATGTAAAAAATAGTTAACAATATAAGAAGAGCATTGAATTCTCCTCTAAATACACTAGGTTCGGTTGTGACAGGCGGACTTTTCGCTTGGTACAGGGTGCCCTACAATTCTGGTCATTCTCCTTTATATTCGGTACAAAATACCGGGAAATCCATATGTGTGACTCGAAAAGATATGGAAATATTATTTGGAATAGAAATCATGATGGGTATTGTAGACTTACTGGCAGTCGAAGATTACTGGAGTGCTGAGCTGGAGCAGATTTCATCTGCCATGTCCCTTAAACGATATAGATCTATCAAACGCTACTTGCACTTTTGTGATAATACGAATGTAGACAAAAATGATCGTTATAATAAAATTACCCCTGTCATGGATTATGTTCGTAAGCAGTGCTTGAAGATAGAAGAAGAACGTTCATTCGCAATCGATGAGATGATAATACCTTACAAAGGTGTAGGTGACTCACATTATATTTATAATATTTTATCTACATAATATATTTATACATACAACACAAAACCAGTAACATAACATTTATCATACAATCAGTAACATAACATTTACTATTTTACATTGTCTCATTTACCGTACGGTACATCCGTCACTAATATAATAGTACACTGGACACGCGCGTCGCCTGCTGTGTTCCTTTGTCTAAGACGCGTGAAGTTACCTGCGCGCACGCATTCTTTCCCTTCGCCGCGCATTCGGAACTTGCGGGTCGCCAGTCCCGTTCTACCTATGACGCTGTACGCACGCTCGCTTGCGCTAATTTCGCATTCTCAGGATACCCGCGCTAAATCGTTGTTGTTTAATGCTTACTGCTTGTATAAGGACGCTTGCTATTTACTGTGCCTTCCCGACGATAACTATATTAAAAACAGTGTTGTGTAGTGTGTGGAATAATAAACTGTTGGACACTAGGTGAACCATCTTTTCTTCAGACCCAGTAAGTCTACCCCACACACTAATAAATAAACCAACGAAACTGGTGACCCCGTTCAGAACATTGAATCAAATAGTGAGTGCAGTGAGAGTTAGTATATTCACCATGAGCAGCGACGGTAGCGATACAGAAACATCGCAGCGCAGTCAACACCCCGGCCGCCGGCCGAGTAAATGTGCGCGCGTTTCCACTGACCCGGAACCCGAACATCCGCCTTTGGAGTTATTTCGTGTAGGCGTTCGTATGCCACCATTTTGGCCAGAAAAACCCATTATATGGTTTTGCCAAATAGAAGGCCAATTCAAGCTGGCCAGGATAACAGACGACTTCACCAAGTTCCACTACGTCATCGCGCACTTGGATCGGCAGTACTCTGTGGAAGTCGAAGACATCATAACTGCGCCTCCGGCTACTGGTGCGTACGAGAAGCTGAAGAACGAGCTAATCAAGCGCCTGTCAGTCTCAAAAGAAAAGAAGGTGAAACAGCTTCTCCAGTCAGAGGAACTAGGCGACCGCAAACCGTCTCAGTTCTTGCGGCACCTACAACACCTAGCGGGACCAACGATCCCAGAGGATTTCCTTCGCACCATATGGACGAGTCGCTTACCAGGTAACCTGCAGACGATTATAGCATCGCAGATGACCTTGTCCCTCACCGAGCTCGCGGACCTCGCTGATAGAGTCCACGACATGGCGCCTCCTACTCCGCAAGTCGCAGCGGCATCCACATCACAAACAGGTACACAGACGGACATGATGAAGCTTATCATGGAGCTGACGAGAAAGGTCGACGCGCTGACCACTGAAAGGCACGAGCGCTCCCGCCCGCGCACCAGACAGACCGCCGGCCACAGAAGTCGTAGTTCATCACAAAGGTCGCAGTCCAACTACAAGAAATTTCCGCGATGTTGGTACCACTACAAATTCGGCAGCCACGCGAAGAAATGCATCCGTCCGTGTGATTACAAGTCGGGAAACGAAACGGGCAGTCAATAATGGCGGCTGAAGATTGCCCTTCTACAACTGGTCGCCTGTTCGTGACAGATCGCAGGTCGAAAGTCCAATTTTTAGTGGACACCGGAAGCGACTTATGCGTCTTCCCTCGATCTGCGCTCCCACAACATCGTCGTGCGAAGACCGAATACCAGCTGTGTGCGGCCAACGGTTCAACGATTGACACGTACGGTTACCTCCAGGTTGTGCTAAATTTAGGCCTTCGCAGGGATTTCCCATGGCGTTTCATTGTTGCTGACGTCACTAAAGCTATTATAGGAGTAGATTTCTTGTCATTTTTTAATTTAATAGTAGATATTCGCAACAAACGCATAATAGATGGCACTACTAGTTTGTCAGCTGTAGCTTCTATCGCGTCTCCTGATAGCTTAATCACAAGTGTAAAGGTCGTGACTGGCGAATGCAAATACCGAAAACTAATATTAGAATTTCAGGAAATAACACGGCCAGCAGGCACCCCATTCACACCTAAACACAACACAGCACACCACATTCGCACCACATCAGGCCCCCCAGTATCTTGTCCCCCACGCAGATTAGCCCCGGATAAAATGAAAATCGCCAAGGCTGAGTTCGAAGCAATGCTGGCAAATGGTACAGCTCGACCTTCAGAGAGCCCTTGGTCGTCGCCTCTCCACCTCGCCCCAAAGAAAGATAATAGCTGGCGTCCTTGCGGGGATTATAGGCTGCTCAACGCAAGGACAGTACCAGATAAGTACCCAATCAGGCACATACATGACTTCGCCCACAGTCTATCTGGTTGTAAGATCTTTTCTACTATCGACCTTGTTAAGGCTTACAATCAGATACCCGTCTTTCATCAGGACATCCCAAAGACCGCCATCACTACACCCTTCGGACTTTTCGAGTTTCCGTTTATGACGTTCGGTCTGAGGAACGCCGGGCAGACTTTTCAAAGGTTCGTTGACGAAATGACTCGTGGCCTGGAGTTCTGCTATCCATATTTAGACGACTTTTTGGTGTATTCTAGGGACGAGGCGGAGCACGAAGAGCACCTTCGGCAACTCTTCACAAGGATGAAGGAATACGGAGTGCTCATCAACACCGCCAAATGCGTATTTGGGGTACCAGAGGTAACATTCTTAGGCTACCACATCTCGCAACACGGAACGAAGCCTTTGGAAAGCAAGGTGCAAGCAATTAGGGAGTTCCCAGTGCCAAAAACAGCTAGGCAACTAAGAAGGTTTCTGGGCATGATTAACTTTTATCGGAGGTTTCTACCACGGGCTGCCCAGACCCAAGCGCCTTTACATGCCCTACTGACCGGTAACGTGAAAGCCTCTCAACCTGTCGACATAAACGGATCCTCGTTGCAAGCCTTCGAGGAGTGTAAGGATAGCCTTTGTAGTGCAGCTATGTTGGCACACCCTGACTCAAATGCCAAACTGGGCCTCGTCACGGATGCGTCTGATATCGCCATCGGCGGAGTTTTGCAGCAGTTCAAAGACGGTAATTGGCAGCCATTGGCATTTTTCACTCGCAAGCTGAGCCCATCCCAACAAAAACACTCACCGTACGATAGAGAGCTCCTTGCTATCTATGAAAGCATTAAATACTTTCAACATTGGCTGGCAGCTACCACCTTTACCATCTATACTGACCATAAGCCGCTATGTTACGCTTTTCATCAGCGGAAAAGTAACTGCTCGCCACGTCAGTTTAGACATTTAGACTATATTTCGCAATTCTCGACCGATATTCAACACATCGCCGGAAAAGATAACGTCGTAGCCGACACACTTTCCCGTATCGAAGAATTGCAAAGCCCAGTAGACTTAGACGTGCTAGCCAAAGCACAAGATGCCGACTTTGAACTTGCACAATTACTCACAGGAGATTCTTCCCTGCACGTCAAGAAAATGATAATTCCTGGAAGTCGTATTGAATTGTACTGCGACATCAGCACAGCGACTCCCAGACCCATCATTCCTAAGCCATTGCGCAAACAAATTTTTGACTCGTTGCACTCGCTAAGCCATCCTGGCGCAAACGCAAGTGCTAAACTTGTAGCACAGCGCTACGTTTGGCCACAGATGCGGAAAGACTGTCGCGATTGGTCTAAGGCATGTTTGGCATGCCAGCGCACGAAGGTGAATCGACACGTTTTCACCCCCTTGGGTACCCTCGATCTGCCTTCAGCGCGATTCAAATATGTCCACCTAGACCTCATCGGCCCATTGCCCCCATCCAATGAATACCGGTATTGTCTGACACTCGGCGATCGTTTCACGCGATGGGCTGAAGTCGTCCCAATTACCGACATTACAGCGGAAACTGTGGCCAAAGCGTTTCTGTCGGGATGGGTGGCGCGATTTGGTTGCCCAACCGATATCGTCACTGATCGCGGTAGACAATTCGAGTCTGGCATTTTCCAACACCTCGCAAAGACCATTGGGTTTAGACATCGCAAGACCACTGCATATCACCCTCAGTGCAACGGTTTAATCGAAAGATTCCACCGGCAGCTAAAAGCAGCAATCAAGTGCCATGCCGATAGCAGCTGGACCGAATCCTTGCCATTTGTACTGCTCGGCATAAGAAGTTCCTTCAAAGAAGACCTCCAATCGTCTTCCGCCGAGCTTGTATACGGCGAACCTTTACGGCTGCCTGGTGAATTCTTTGGTCATAAGGTTGACAAGTGTACGACTGATATAACAGACTTCACAGCGCGTATCAGATCATTTGCCAACAATTTACAGCCAGTTCCCACGTCGCACCACTCAAAAAAAGAGAAAGTCTTTGTTCATAAAGATCTCTCGTCTTGTTCCCATGTCTTTCTTCGGGACGATGCGTTGAGGGGTGCACTTCAACCAGCATACACTGGTCCCTACGAGGTGATCGAAAGAGGTGCCAAAGTTTATAAAATTAAAGTAAAGGGTAAATCCGTCACAGTATCTTTAGACCGTTTAAAGCCCGCCTATATACTGTCCGACACCAATGACACCCCTATCTCAAGTAAACCTGTTCCCGAGACACCACCTTCCATTCCAGCAGTTAAAACCACTCGTTCCGGCAGAAGAGTCCATTTCCCGGACTACTATCGCCCGTAGCACGGTCTCTGGAGGGGAGTGATGTAGGTGACTCACATTATATTTATAATATTTTATCTACATAATATATTTATACATACAACACAAAACCAGTAACATAACATTTATCATACAATC